>CM037793.1:43139358-43184362 GCA_021229015.1 Solen grandis
AAAGCATGACCTTTAAAGTATTTGCAGCTCCTGACCTAATTTTAAGTACAATTGCTATGAAATTTTCACATTTATTGTATAACTATGTTCTTAAGTGTCATATAATAAAAAAAGTTAAATATGTATTGTAAAAGTCAAGGTCATCTTAGGATTATTGTATATCAATTCGGCTTGAAATAGCTCAAAACCTAAAAACAATTCCTAAACAATATATGAAGAAAAGATTTAGTTTTAGAAGAGTTCTTTCCAATGATGTTTAGATTTTGAAGATCGGACTTGATTTGGTCATTTTACGGCAGTCTTAAATATGATCCTTTTCAGGAAAAATTTAAATCAGCATTTTTGCTTCAAATTGTGATATATGATTCAATAGCGCTTTCTCATACTTTATTTAACTATTTACTGCATTTCTAAGTACTTAATGGTTGAATGCTACACAAATTTTTTTTCTCATTTTGACGCTAGCTGCAATTTGAAAAAAAAAATCAACAAATGCTAATAACTCTGTTATTTGAAGCCCCATTCAATTGTGGTTTTTTGCATTGTGTTCCTTGTAATAAAATATGATTCGTTTCAATTTCTGTTGTTGAAAAAAGTGATTGAATTGCGAAAACCGATGATATCGCAATTCTGATTGCGATTCTAGTTTTTTTTATTTTTCTAACCCTTTTTTGTGAACGGCATAGCTCCGAGGCGAGAAAAGCCACATCTATGAAACTTTTATCAGTAATAACCACGTTCTTGAAGATGATCCTAACGTCGAGATAGTTTTCATTTTTGTTTTGATTTTCCCGCCAGGGGGCGTTTTATATGAAAATGTTTAATAAGCAATATCTCAATTATTTGAGGTCCGATTCAAATGCGGTTTTGACATAATGTTCCTTGTAAATAGCCCAATAAAATATGATAGGTTCCAAAAATTTGCGTATATAAAACTTTCGTGCTACAGGAGGTTGAATGTTCGAATCTCGCAAAAACTGTGAAATAAGGGTAGGTCTACCAAAAACCTACCCATTTTATTCAGAGATGAGATAGGAGAATTTTGTTTGTTGCATATGATTCGCAAGACATATACGCACAAAATATATGGGGTGGCGAATTCGGGAAATGCATGGTTTGTCCACAGTACGCGGTCAAACTTAACCATTTTTTTCGAAAATCAACATTTTAAAAGCATGACTTTTAAGGTTATTTGCAGCTCCTGACTTTATTTTTTGTTCAATCTTCATCATTATTTCACTGTTTATGCATTTTTATTATACAAATAAAATCATAGAAAAAAAACAGCGAAGTTATGCAAAGGTCAAGGCCATACACCAATTATTGTTATTTTTATCGGCATAAAATAGCTCTCAATCTAAAAATATTTTATAGAAAGTATATGAACAAAAGTTTTAGTTTGTGAAGAGATCTTTCCATTGTTGTTTAGATTTTGAAGATTGGACTTCATTTGATCAAATAACCTCAGTCTAAAGTTTGATCCTTTTATCAAACAATTGTAAATTCGTATGTTTCCTCTTTTTTGCTGCTCCTGACTTTATTTTTTGTTCAATCTTCATCATGTTTTCACTGTTTATGCATATAAATAATACAATTAAATCACAGTAAATAACGATGAAAATATGCAAAGGTCAAGGTCATAATACCGATTATTGTTATTTTTATCGGCACAAAATAGCTTCAAATCTAAAAATATTTTATAGAAAGTATATGAACAAAAGTTTTAGTTCGTGAAGAGATTTTTCCATTGGTGTTTAGTTTTTGAAGATAGGACTTCATTTGATCAAATTACCACAGTCCAAAGTTTGATCCTTTTATCAAACAATTGAAAATCCATATGTTTCTTCTTTTTTGCAGCTCCTGACTTTATTTTTTGTTCAATATTCATCTTTATTTCACTGTTTATGCATTTCAATATTACAAATAAATCTTAGTAAATTACGATTAAAATTTGCAAAGGTCAAGGTCATAAGACCGATTATTGTTGAAACCAGTACTCTTACTAGTCAAGTTAAAAGCGAAAACCAAGATGCCGCTTTGCGGTTCTAGTTATTAGGTTTTCGCATCGCTTGCGAAAACCTATTGTTCTTCTTCTGTTTTATTTTTTTTTTTATTTTTATTATTATTTTTCTAACCTTTTTTTGTGAACGGCATATCACCATGATAGAAAAAAGTCACATTTCTGATTTTTTTACCACTTTTGTCCTAAGATCTGAATTTGATCCTCACGTTGAGAAATTTTTCATTTTTGTCTTAGTTTTGCCGCTAGGTGGCGTTTTGTAAAAATGACTAAGGGCTAATAACTCTGTTATTTAAGGTCCGATTCAAATGCGGTTTTTTGTATTGTGTTCCTTGTCAGAAACTTAATAAAATATGATACGTTTCAATTATTTGCGTATATAAAACTTTCGTGCTACAGGAGGTTGAAAGTTGAAATCTCGAAAAAAACGATGAAATAAAGGTAGGTCTACGAAAAACTTGCCCATTTTTTTCAGAGATGAGATAGGAGAATTTTGTTTGTTGCATATGATTCGCAAGACACATACGCACAAAATATATGGTGTGGCGATTTTGAGAAATGCATGGTTTGTCAACAGTATGCGGTCAAACTTTACCAATATTTTCGAAAAATCAACATTTTAAAAGCATGACTTTTACGGTTATTTGCAGTTCCTGACTTTATTTTTTATTCAATCTTCATCATTTTTTCACTGTTAATGCATTTTCATAAAACAAATAAAATAATAGAAAAAAAATCACACATACTATGCAAAGGTCAAGGTCATATACCAATTAGTATTATTTATATCGGCATAAAATAGCTCCAAATCTAAAAATATTTTATAGAAAGTATATGAACAAAAGTTTTAGTCTGTGAAGAGGTCTTTCCATTGGTGTTTATTTTTTGAAGATCGGACTTCATTTGATCAAATGACCACAGTCCAAAGTTTGATCCTTTTATCAAACAATTGTAAATCCGTATGTTTCCTCTTTTTTGCTGCTTCTGACTTTAATTTTTGTTTAATCTTCATCATTTTTTCACTGTTAATGCAGTTTTATAAAAAAAATAAAACCATAGAAAAAAAATTACCCATAATATGCAAAGGTCAAGGTCATATACCAATTAGTATTATTTCTATCGGCATAAAATAGCTCCAAATCTAAAAATATTTTATAGAAAGTATATGAACAAAAGTTTTAGGCTGTGAAGAGGTCTTTCCATTGGTGTTTAGTTTTTGAAGATCGGACTTCATTTGATCAAATGACCACAGTCCAAAATTTGATCCTCTTATCAAACAATTGTATATCCATATGTTTCCTCTTTTTTGCTGCTCCTGACTTTATTTTTTGTTCAATCTTCATCATTATTTCACTGTTTATGCATTTTTATAAAACAAATAAAATCATAGAAAATAAATCAAGCATAATATGCAAAGGTCAAGGTCATATACCAATTAGTATTATTTATATCGGCATAAAATAGCTCCAAATCTAAAAATATTTTATAGAAAGTATATGAACAAAGGTTTTAGTCTGTGAAGAGTTCTTTCCATTGGTGTTTAGTTTTTGAAGATCGGACTTCATTTGATCAAATGACCACAGTCCAAAGTTTGATCCTCTTATCAAACAATTGAATATCCATATGTTTTTTCTTTTTTGCTTCTCCTGACTTTATTTTTTGTTCAATCTTCATCATTATTTCACTGTTTATGCATTTTTATAAAACAAATAAAATCATAGAAAAAAAATCAAGCATAATATGCAAAGGTCAAGGTCATATACCAATTAGTATTATTTATATCGGCATAAAATAGCTCCAAATCTAAAAATATTTTATAGAAAGTATATGAACAAAAGTTTTAGTTTGTGAAGAGATCTTTCCATTGGTGTTTAGGTTTTGAAGATCGGACTTCATTTGATCAAATGACCACAGTCCAAAGTTTGATCCTCTTATAAAACAATTGAATATCCACATGTTTCCTCTTTTTTGCTGCACCTGACTTTATTTTTTGTTCAATCTTCATCATTATTTCACTGTTTATGAAGTTTTATAAAACAAATAAAATCATAGAAAAAAATCAAGCATAATATACAAAGGTCAAGGTCATATACCAATTATTATTATTTATATCGGCATAAAATAGCTCCAAATCTAAAAATATTTTATAGAAAGTATATGAACAAAAGTTTTAGTCATGATTGGAAATTGTGGCTGAGTCGAAATAAAGTGTTCAAGTTGATTAGGTTAAAAGCGAAAACCGAGATACCGCTTGCGGTTCTAGTTAGGTTTTCGCATCGCTTGCGAAAACCTATTGTTCTTCTTCTGTTTTATTTTTTTTTTTTTAGGTTTTCGCACCTCGCAGTGCGAAAACCTATTGTTCTTCTTCTGTTTTATTTTTTTTTTTTTTTTTTTTATTATTTTTCTAACCTTTTTTTGTGAACGGCATATCACCATGATAGAAAAAAGTCACATGTATGAAATTTTAGTCAGTTATTACCACGTATTTGAACTTGATCCTAACGTTGAGAAAATTTTCATTTATGTCTTACTTTTCCCGCCAGGGGGCGTTTTGCATGAAATTTATTAATGGCTAATAACTCACTTATTTGAGGTCCGATTCAAATGCGGTTTTTTGTATTCTGTTCCTTGTTGATAGCCAAATAAAATATGATAGGTTTCGAGGGTACGTGTCGCTGAAAGTATTTGAGCTACAGAAGGTTGAAAGTTCGAACCTCGCAAAAAACTGTGCAAATGAGGGTAGGTCTACGAAAAACCTATCCATTTTTCTTAGAGATCAGATAGATGAATTCTGTTTGCTGCAAATGATTTGCAAGACATATGCGCACAAAATATATGGGGTGGCGAATTTAAGAAATGTATGGTTTGTCCTCTGCAAATGGTCAAAGTTCACTAAATTTTAGGAAAAGTAAAAGTTTCAAAAACATGTTTTTTATCGCTTCTGACTTTATTTTTTGTTAATTCTTCATGATATTTTCACAAGTTATGTATTGTTATGTCTGAAAGGACCTCACAATTAAAAATTTTAAAAATAATTGAAAAGGTCAAGGTCATGTTACGAATCTTGTGTTTTTATTCGGCCCCAAATAGCTCAAAAACTAAAAATATTTCTTTGAGAGTATATGAACAAAAGTTTTAGTTATTCAAGAGCTCTTTCCAGTGATGTTTAGTTTTTGAAGATCGGACTTGATTTGGTCATTTTACGGCAGTCCAAAGTTTGATCCTTTTTTGGAATAATTGTAAATCAGTTTTTATGCTTCAAATTGTGATATATAAGAAATAGAATGTTCGACTAGTGCGACTTGCGTACTTGATTGAACTATTTGCTGCATTGCTAGGTACCTAATGGAAAAATTGTAATCAATTTTGTTTCTCATTTTGCCGCTAGGGGGCGCTTAGCTTGAAAGCACTCTTCTACTTATAACTCAAAAAGTTAAAGCCTGATCCAAATGCGGTTTATTGCATTATGTTTCTTGTTGATAGCCTAATAAAATATGATAGTTTATAGGTATGAGTGGCTGAAACCCTTTGAGCTAGCAACGGAAGGTTGAAAGTTCGAACCTCGCAAAAAACTGTGCAGATGAGGGTATGTGTACGAAAAACCTATCCGTTTTTGTTAGACATCAGATAGAATAATTCTGTTTGCTGCAAATGATTTGCAAGACATATACGCACAAAATATATGGGGTAGCCAATTTAATAAATGCATGGTTTGTCCTCTAGAAATGGTCAAACTTCACTAAAATTTAGGAAAAATTAAAATTTCGAAAAGATGTTTTTTGTCGCTCCTGACTTTATTTTTAGTTCATTCTTCATGATATTTTCACAAGTTATGTATTGTTATGTTTGAAAGGGCCTCACAATTAAAAAGTTAAAATGAAATTTCAAAGGTCAAGGTCATATTACGATAATTGTGTTTTTATTCGGCTCCAAATAGCTCCAAAACAAAAAATATTTTATTGAAAGTATATAAGAAAAGTTTTAGTTCTTGAATAGCCCTTTCCAGTGATGTTTAGATTTTGAAGATCGGACTTGATTTGGTCATTTTACGGCAGTCTTAAGTTTGATTCTATTTAGAACAATTGTAAATCAGTTTTTATGCTTCAAATTGTGATATATAAGGAATAGAATGTTCGACTAGTGCAACTTGTATGCTTCATTGAACCTTTTGCTGCATTTTTAGGTACCTAATAGTAAAATTTTACTCAATTTTGTTTCTAAATCTCCCTTTATTACTAAAATAATTAAAGTCTGATTTTTATGCAATTTTTTGCATTCTGTTCCTTGGTGACATCAATTTGAAACAACACTAAAATATTTATGCGATATTTCATGAAAATTATAGTAATTCATTGCAACATTAGTTCGTTATAATGTTAAGTGGCATATCGCATTGTCGCGTGTCATTTTATACTGTTGTGTGTCATTTGCAATTGTTGTTTATCGAGTACGATTGTCGTATGTCACCCTCATAAAGCAAGAAACACATATAATGTTGCAGTACCCGAAGTCTGTAAAAAAAGTTTTCAAGTTAGCGACTACATTACAGACAGGTAATACTTAAAAGTATTCTTCTTGGTAAAAAGTCTGCTTAAACATTGCGACAAAAATGTTTGAAAGATCACTGTATTCAACAGTATTCAAAAAGCCATTGAACGAAGAAATATGTTTTTCGAAACATGTGACTCGTGAACTGAATGGAATTGCTTTTGCGAAAACCGATGATATCGCAATAGCGATTCTAGTTTTTTATTATTATTTTTCCGTCTCTTTTTTGTGAACGGCATATCAACAAGATAGGAAACAGTCACAGTTCTGATTTTTTTACCAGTTTTGTCCTAGGATCTGAATTTGATCCTAACGTCGAGAAAATTTTCATTTTTGTCTTAATTTTGCCGCTAGGGGGCGTTTTGTAAAAGTGACTAAGGGCTAATAACTCTGTTATTTGAAGTCCGATTGAAATGCGGTTTTTTGCATTGCGTTCCTTGTCAGTTACTTATTAAAATATGATAGTTTTCAAAAAGTTGCGTATATATAACTTTCGTGCTACAGGAGGTTGAATGTTCGAATCTCGAAAAAACTGTGAAATGAGGGTAGGTCTGCGAAAAATTTATCCACGTCTTTCAGGAATGAGATAGGAGAATTTTGTTTGTTGCATATGATTCGCAAGACATATACGCACAAAATATATGGTGTGGCGATTTTGAGAAATGCATGGTTTGTCAACAGTACGCGGTCAAACATAACCAATATTTTCGAAAAATCAACATTTTAAAAGCATGACTTTTAAGGTTATTTGCAGCTCCTGACTTATTTTTTATTCAATCTTCATCATTTTTTCACTGTTAATGCAGTTTTATAAAAAAAATAAAACCATAGAAAAAAAATTACCCATAATATGCAAAGGTCAAGGTCATATACCAATTAGTATTATTTATATCGGCATAAAATAGCTCCAAATCTAAAAATATTTTATAGAAAGTATATGAACAAAAGTTTTAGGCTGTGAAGAGATCTTTCCATTGGTGTTTAGTTTTTGAAGATCGGACTTCATTTGATCAAATGACCACAGTCCAAAGTTTGATCCTCTTATCAAACAATTGTATATCCATATGTTTCCTCTTTTTTGCTGCTCCTGACTTTATTTTTTGTTCAATCTTCATCATTATTTCACTGTTTATGCATTTTTATAAAACAAATAAAATCATAGAAAAAAAATCAAGCATAATATGCAAAGGTCAAGGTCATATACCAATTAGTATTATTTATATCGGCATAAAATAGCTCCAAATCTAAAAATATTTTATAGAAAGTATATGAACAAAAGTTTTAGTCTGTGAAGAGTTCTTTCCATTTGTGTTTAGTTTTTGAAGATCGGACTTCATTTGATCAAATGACCACAGTCCAAAGTTTGATCCTCTTATCAAACAATTGAATATCCATATGTTTCCTCTTTTTTGCTTCTCCTGACTTTATTTTTTGTTCAATCTTCATCATTATTTCACTGTTTATGCATTTTTATAAAGCAAATAAATTCAAAGAAAAAAATCAAGCATAATATGCAAAGGTCAAGGTCATATACCAATTATTATTATTTTTATCGGCATAAAATAGCTCCAAATCTAAAAATATTTTATAGAAAGTATATGAACAAAAGTTTTAGTTCTTTAAGAGCTCTTTCCAATGATGTTTAGTTTTTGAAGATCGGACTTGATTTGGTCATATTACGGCAGCCCAAATTTTGATCCTTTTTTTTCGAATAATTGTAAATCAGGTTTTATGTTTCAAATTCTGATACATAAGAATAAAACGTTTGATTTGTGCGACTTGCGTACTTGATTGAACTATTTGCTGCATTGCTAGGTACCTAATGGAAAAATTGTAATCAATTTTGTTTCTCATTTTGCCGCTAGGGGGCGTTTAGCTTGAAAGCACTCTTCTACTTATAACTCAAAAAGTTAAAGCCTGATCCAAATGCGGTTTATTGCATTATGTTTCTTGTTGATAGCCTAATAAAATATGATAGTTACTAGGTATGAGTGGCTGAAACTTTTTGAGCTAGCAACGGAAGGTTGAAAGTTCGAACCTCGCAAAAAACTGTGCAGATGAGGGTATGTGTACGAAAAACCTATCCGTTTTTGTTAGACATCAGATAGAAGAATTCTGTTTGCTGCAAATGATTTGCAAGACATATACGCACAAAATATATGGGGTAGCGAATTTAATAAATGCATGGTTTGTCCTCTAGAAACGGTCAAACTTCACTAAATTTTAGAAAATTAAAATTTCGAAAAGATGTTTTTTGTCGCTCCTGACTTTATTTTTAGTTCATTCCTCATGATATTTTCACAAGTTATGTATTGTTATGTTTTAAAGGGCCTCACAATTAAAAAGTTAAAATGAAATTTCAAAGGTCAAGGTCATATTACGATAATTGTGTTTTTATTCGGCTCCGAATAGCTCCAAAACAAAAAATATTTTATTGAAAGTATATAAACAAAAGTTTTAGTTCTTGAATAGCCCTTTCCAGTGATGTTTAGGTTTTGAAGATCGGACTTGATTTGGTCATATTACGGCAGTCCAAAGTTTGATCCTTTTTTGGAATAATTGTAAATCAGTTTTTATGCTTCAAATTGTGATATATAAGGAATAGAATGTTCGACTAGTGCGACTTGTATGCTTCATTGAACCATTTGCTGCATTTCTAGGTACCTAATAGTAAAATTTTACTCAATTTTGTTTCTTTTTGCTGCTAGGGGGCGCTTGGCTTGAAATCACCCTTTATTACTAAAATGAAATTTAAACAACTAAAATATTTATTTTAAAATATTCATTATTTTTTATAATGTTATGGCATATCGCATTGTCGCGTGTCATTTTATACTGTTGTGTGTCGTTTGCAATTGTTGTTTATCGAGTACAATTGTCGTATGTCATCCTCATAAAGCAACACACACATATAATGTTGCAGTACCCGAAGTCTGTAAAAAAAGTTTTCAAGTTTGCGACTACATTACAGACAGGTAATACTTAGAAGTATTCTTCTTGGTAAAAAGTCTGCTTAAACATTGCGACAAAAATGTTTGAAAGATCACTGTATTCAACAGTATTCAAAAAGCCATTGAACGAAGAAATATGTTTTTCGAAACATGTGACTCGTGAACTGAATGGAATTGCTTTTGCGAAAACCGATGATATCGCATTAGCGATTCTAGTTAGGTTTTCGCATCGCTTGCGAAAACCTATTGTTCTTCTTCTGTTTTATTTTTTTTTTTTTTTTTTTTTTTTTTTTTATTATTATTTTTCCGTCTCTTTTTTGTGAACGGCATATCAACAAGATAGGAAACAGTCACAGTTCTGATTTTTTTACCAGTTTTGTCCTAGGATCTGAATTTGATCCTAACGTCGAGAAAATTTTCATTTTTGTCTTAATTTTGCCGCTAGGGGCGTTTTGTAAAAGTGACTAAGGGCTAATAACTCTGTTATTTGAAGTCCGATTGAAATGCGGTTTTTTGCATTGCGTCCCTTGTCAGTTACTTAATAAAATATGATAGTTTTCAAAAAGTTGCGTATATATAACTTTCGTGCTACAGGAGGTTGAATGTTCGAATCTCGAAAAAACTGTGAAATGAGAGTAGGTCTCCGAAAAATTTATCCACGTCTTTCAGGAATGAGATAGGAGAATTTTGTTTGTTGCATATGATTTGCAAGACATATACGCACAAAATATATAGTGTGGCGATTTTGAGAAATGCATGGTTTGTCCACAGTATGCGGTCAAACTTTACCAATATTTTCGAAAAGTCAACATTTTCAAAGCATGACTTTTAATGTTATTTGCAGCTCCTGACTTTATTTTTTATTCAATCTTCATCATTTTTTCACTGTTAATGAATTTTTATAAAACAAATAAAATCATGGAAAAAAATCAGCAATAATATGCAACGGTCAAGGTCATATACCAATTATTATTATTTTTATCGGCATAAAATACCTCAAAATCTAAAAATATTTTATAGAATGTATATGAACAAAAGTTTTAGTCTGTGAAGAGATCTTTTCATTGGTGTTTAGATTTTGAAGATCGGACTTCATTTGATCAAATGACCACAGTCCAAAGTTTGATCCTCTTATCAAACAATTGTATATCCATACGTTTCCTCTTTTTCCCTGCTCCTGACTTTATTTTTTGTTCAATCTTCATCATTATTTCACTGTTTATGCATTTTTATAAAACAAATAAATTCATAGAAAAAAAATCAAGCATAATATGCAAAGGTCAAGGTCATATACCAATTATTATTATTTTTATTGGCATAAAATACCTCAAAATCTAAAAATATTTTATAGAATGTATATGAACAAAAGTTTAAGTCTGTGAAGAGATCTTTTCATTGGTGTTTGGATTTTGAAGATCGGACTTCATTTGATCAAATGACCACAGTCCAAAGTTTGATCCTCTTATCAAACAATTGTATATCCATATGTTTCCTCTTTTTTGCTGCTCCTGACTTTATTTTTTGTTCAATCTTCATTATTATTTCACTGTTTATGCATTTTTATAAAACAAATAAATTCATAGAAAAAAAATCAAGCATAATATGCAAAGGTCAAGGTCATATACCAATTATTATTATTTTTATCGGCATAATTAAAATAGCTCCAAATCTAAAAATATTTTATAGAAAGTATATGAACAAAAGTTTTAGTCTGTGAAGAGATCTTTCCATTAATGTTTAGTTTTTGAAGATCGGACTTCAATTGATCAAATGACCACAGTCCAAAGTTTGATCCTCTTATCAAACAATTGTATATCCATATGTTTCCTCTTTTTTGCTGCTACTGACTTTATTTTTTGTTCAATCTTCATCATTATTTCACTTTTTATGCATTTTTATAAAACGGATAAATTCATAGAAACGAAAATCAAGCATAATATGCAAAGGTCAAGGTCATATACAAGTTATTGTTATTTTTATCGGCATAAAATAGCTCCAAATCTAAAAAATATTTTATAGAAAGTATATGAACAAAAGTTTTAGTCTGTGAAGAGATCTTTCCATTGGTGTTTAGTTTTTGAAGATCGGACTTCATTTGATCAAATGACCACAGTCCAAAGTTTGATCCTCTTATCAAACAATTGTATATCCATATGTTTCCTCTTTTTTGCTGCTCCTGACTTTATTTTTTGTTCAATCTTCATCATTATTTCACTGTTTATGCATTTTTATAAAACAAATAAAATCATAGAAAAAAGCAAGCATAATATGTCAAGGTCATATACCAATTATTGTCATTTTTATTTGCACAAAAAAGCCCCAAATCTAAAACGATCTAATATGATACGTTTCAATTTCTGTTGCTTAAAAAAGTGATTGAATTGCGAAAACCGATGATATCGCAATTCTGATTGCGATTCTAGTTAGGTTTTCGCATCGCTTGCGAAAACCTATTGTTCTTCTTCTGTTTTATTTTTTTTTTTTTTTTTTTTTTTTTTATTATTATTTTTCCGTCTCTTTTTTGTGAACGGCATATCAACAAGATAGGAAACAGTCACAGTTCTGATTTTTTTACCAGTTTTGTCCTAGGATCTGAATTTGATCCTAACGTCGAGAAAATTTTCATTTTTGTCTTAATTTTGCCGCTAGGGGGCGTTTTGTAAAAGTGACTAAGGGCTAATAACTCTCTTATTTGAAGTCCGATTGAAATGCGGTTTTTTGCATTGCGTTCCTTGTCAGTTACTTAATAAAATATGATAGTTTTCAAAAAGTTGCGTATATATAACTTTCGTGCTACAGGAGGTTGAATGTTCGAATCTCGAAAAAACTGTGAAATGAGGGTAGGTCTGCGAAAAATTTATCCACGTCTTTCAGGAATGAGATAGGAGAATTTTGTTTGTTGCATATGATTCGCAAGACATATACGCACAAAATATATGGTGTGGCGATTTTGAGAAATGCATGGTTTGTCCACAGTATGCGGTCAAACTTTACCAATATTTTCGAAAAGTCAACATTTTCAAAGCATGACTTTTAATGTTATTTGCAGCTCCTGACTTTATTTTTTATTCAATCTTCATCATTATTTCACTGTTTATGCATTTTTATAAAACAAATAAATTCATAGAAAAAAATCAAGCATAATATGCAAAGGTCAAGGTCATATACCAATTATTATTATTTTTATCGGCATAAAATAGCTCCAAATCTAAAAATATTTTATAGAAAGTATATGAACAAAAGTTTTAGTTCTTAAAGAGCTCTTTCCAGTGATGTTTAGTTTTTGAAGATCGGACTTGATTTGGTCATATTACGGCAGTCCAAAGTTTGATCCTTTTTTGGAATAATTGTAAATCAGTTTTTATGCTTCAAATTGTGATATACAAGAAATAGAATGTTCGACTAGTGCGACTTGCGTACTTGATTGAACTATTTGCTGCATTGCTAGGTACCTAATGGAAAAATTGTAATCAATTTTGTTTCTCATTTTGCCGCTAGGGGGCGCTTAGCTTGAAAGCACTCTTCTACTTATAACTCAAAAAGTTAAAGCCTGATCCAAATGCGGTTTATTGCATTATGTTTCTTGTTGATAGCCTAATAAAATATGATAGTTTCTAGGTATGAGTGGCTGAAACTTTTTGAGCTAGCCACGGAAGGTTGAAAGTTCGAACCTCGCAAAAAACTGTGCAGATGAGGGTATGTGTACGAAAAACCTATCCGTTTTTGTTAGACATCAGATAGAAGAATTCTGTTTGCTGGAAATGATTTGCAAGACATATACGCACAAAATATATGGGGTAGCGAATTTAATAAATGCATGGTTTGTCCTCTAGAAACGGTCAAACTTAACTAAATTTTAGGAAAAATTAAAATTTCGAAAAGATGTTTTTTGTCGCTCCTGACTTTATTTTTAGTTCATTCTTCATGATATTTTCACAAGTTATGTATTGTTATGTTTTAAAGGGCCTCACAATTAAAAAGTTAAAATGAAATTTCAAAGGTCAAGGTCATATTACGATAATTGTGTTTTTATTCGGCTCCGAATAGCTCCAAAACAAAAAATATTTTATTGAAAGTATATAAACAAAAGTTTTAGTTCTTGAATAGCCCTTTCCAGTGATGTTTAGGTTTTGAAGATCGGACTTGATTTGGTCATATTACGGCAGTCCAAAGTTTGATCCTTTTTTGGAATAATTGTAAATCAGTTTTTATGCTTCAAATTGTGATATATAAGGAATAGAATGTTCGACTAGTGCGACTTGTATGCTTCATTGAACCATTTGCTGCATTTCTAGGTACCTAATAGTAAAATTTTACTCAATTTTGTTTCTCATTTTGGGGGCGCTTGGCTTGAAATCACCCTTTATTACTAAAATAATTAAAGTCTTTTTAATTTTTTTTTTCCTTGGAATTTAAAAAAAAATGTTTCTATATTGCTTTTTACTAAATTGAGTCTATTTATGCGATATTTCATGAAAATGATAGTAATTCAATGCAACATTAGTTCATTATAATGTTAAGTGGCATATCGCATTGTCGCGTGTCATTTATATACTGTTGTGTGTCGTTTGCAATTGTTGTTTATCGAGTACAATTGTCGTATGTCATCCTCATAAAGCAACACACACATATAATGTTGCAGTACCCGAAGTCTGTAAAAAAAGTTTTCAAGTTTGCGACTACATTACAGACAGGTAATACTTAGAAATATTCTTCTTGGTAAAAAGTCTGCTTAAACATTGCGACAAAAATGTTTGAAAGATCACTGTATTCAACAGTATTCAAAAAGCCATTGAACGAAGAAATGTTTTTCGAAACATGTGACTCGTGAACTGAATGGAATTGCTTTTGCGAAAACCGATGATATCGCATTAGCGATTCTAGTTATTATTATTTTTCTAACCCTTTTTTGTGAACGGCATATCACCATGATAGAAAAAAGCCACAATTATGAAATTTTTACCAGTTCCTTATATTTATCTGAAATTGATCCTAACGTTGAGAAAATTTTCATTTTTGTCTTATTTTTGCCGCTAGGGGGCGCTTTGAAAAAAATCAACAAATGCTAATAACTCTGTTATTTGAGGTCCGATTCAGATGTGGTTTTTTGCATAGTGTTCCTTGTCAAAAGCCTAATCCAATATGATGCGTATATAAAACTTTTTGACTACGGAAGGTTGAAAGTTCGAACCTCGCAAAAAACAGTGAAAATGAGGGTAGGTCTACGAAAAAAGTGCCCATTTTTTTTGGAATTGAGATAAAAGAATTTTGTTTGTTGCATATGATTCACAAGACATATACGCACAAAATATATGGGGTGGCGAATTCGGGAAATGCATGGTTTGTCCACAGTACGCGGTCAAACTTAACCGATATTTTCGAAAAATCAACATTTTCAAAGCATGACTGTTAAGATTTTTTGCAGCTCCTGACTTTATTTTTAGTTCAATTTCTATGAAATTTTCACATTTAATGTAAAACTATGTTCTTAAGTGTCACATAATATAAAAAGTAAAAATGTATTGTAAAGGTCAAGGTCATATTAGGATAATTGTATATCAATTCGGCTTGAAATAGCTCAAAATTAAAAAACAATTCATAAACAATATATGAACAAAAGATTTAGTTTTAGAAAAGTTCTTTCTAATGATGTTTAGATTTTGAAGATCGGACTTGATTTGGTCATTTTACGGCAGTCCAAAGTTTGATCCTTTTTTTTCGAATAATTGTAAATCAGGTTTTAAGTTTCAAATTCTGATACATAAGAATAAAAAGTTTGATTTGTGCGACTAGTATACTTGATTGAACTATTTGCTGCTTTGCTAGGTACCTAATGGTAAAATTTTAATCTATTTTCTTTCTCATTTTGCCGCTAGGGGGCGCTTTTCTTGAAATCATTCTTTTGCTTATAACTCAAAAAGTTGAAGTTCGGTTCGAATGCGGTTTTTTGCATTCTGTTCCCTGTTGATAGCCTAATAAAATATGATAGAAATCGAGAGTCCGTGTGGGTAAAAGCTTTTGAGCTACGGAAGGTTGAATGTTCGAACCTCGCAAAAAAAAACAATAAAAAAAACCTGTGCAAATGAGGGTAGGTCTACGAAAAACCTATCCGTTTTTTTTTAGAAATCAGATTGAAGAATTCCGTCTCCTGCATACCATTTGAAAGACGTATACACACAAAATATATGGGGTGGCGAATTTAAGAAATGCGTGGTTTGTCCACTAGAAACGGTCAAACTTCACTTAAATTTAGGAAAAATTATAATTCCAAAAACATGATTTTTTTGTCGCTCCTGACTTAATGTTTTGTTTATTCGTCATGAAATTTTTACACATTATGGTTTTTAAGTTTGAAAGGGCCTCACAATTAAAAAGTTAACAAAAAGACGTATACACACAAAACATTGAAAAGGTCAAGGTCATATATGATAAGTGTGTTTTTATTCGGCCACAAAGTGCTCCAAATCTAAAAAATATTTCATTGAGAGTATATGAACAAAAGTTTTAGTTCTAAATAGTTCTTTCGTATAATGTTTAGTTTTTGAAGATCGGACTTGATCTGTTCATTTTACGGCAGTCCAAAGTTTGATCCTTTTTTGGAATAATTGTTAATCAGTTTTTATGCTTGAAATTGTGATATATAAGAAAAAGAATGTTCGACTAGTGCGACTTATATACTTGTTTGAACTATTTGCTGTTTTTGCAATTTTGTTTCTCATTTTGCCGCTAGAGGGCGTTTTGCTTAAAATCACTCTTTTGCTTATAACTCAAAACGTTAAAGTCTGATTGAAATGTGGTTTTCAGCATTTTGTTCCTTGTTGACAGCACCAAAAATGTGATGGATTTCAAAGGATAGGTTATGGGAAAATATTGGCGCTAGAAGAGTTTGAATGTTCTAACATTGCAAAAAAAAAAAAATGTGCTAATGAGAGTTGGTCTTCAAAAAACCTTTTCCTTCTGTTTCATATTGAAAATTGTGGCTGAGTTGAAATAAAGTGTTCAAGTTGATTAGGTTAAAAGCGAAAACCGAGATACCGCTTGCGGTTCTAGTTATTATTATTTTTCTAACCCTTTTTGTGAACGGCATATCACCATGATAGAAAAAAGCCACAATTATGAAATTTTTACCAGTTCCTTATATTTATCTGAACTTGATCCTAACGTTGAGAAAGTTTTCATTTTTGTCTTATTTTTGCCGCTAGGGGGCGCTTTGAAAAAAATCTACAACTGCTAATAACTCTGTTATTTGACGTCCGATTCAGATGTGTTTTTTTGCATTGTGTTCCTTGTCAAAAGCCTAATCAAATATGATAGTTTCAAAAATCTGCGTATATAAAACTTTTTGACTACGGAAGGTTGAAAGTTCGAACCTCGCAAAAAACAGTGAAAATGAGGGTAGGTCTACGAAAAAAGTGCCCATTTTTATTGGAATTGAGATAAAAGAATTTTGTTTGTTGCATATGATTTGCAAGACATATACGCACAAAATATATGAGGTGGCGAATTCGGGAAATGCATGGTTTGTCCACAGTACGCGGTCAAACATAACCAATATTTTCGAAAAATCAACATTTTCAAAGCATGACTGTTAAGATTTTTTGCAGCTCCTGACTTTATTTTTAGTTCAATTTCTATGAAATTTTCACATTTAATGTAAAACTATATTCTTAAGTGTCACATAATATAAAAAGTAAAAATATATTGTAAAGGTCAAGGTCATATTAGGATAATTGTATATCAATTCGGCTTGAAATAGCTCAAAATCAAAAAACAATTCATAAACAATATATGAACAAAAGATTTAGTTTTAGAAAAGTTCTTTCTAATGATGTTTAGATTTTGAAGATCGGACTTGATTTGGTCATTTTACGGCAGTCCAAAGTTTGATCCTTTTTTTCGAATAATTGTAAATCAGTTTTTATGCTTCAAAATGTGATGTATAAGAAATAGAATGTTCGACTAGTGCGATTTGTATACTTAATTGAACTATTTGCCGCATTGCTAGGTACCTAATGGTAAAATTTTAATCAATTTTGTTTCTAATTTTGCCGCTAGGGGGCGCATAGCATGAAAGCACTTTTCTACTTTTAATTCAAAATGTTGAAGTCTGATCCATATGCGGTTTGTTGCATTGTGTTCCTTGTTGATAGCCTAATAAAGTATGATAGTTTCTAGGTATGAGTGGATGAGTGGCTAAAACTTTTTGAGCTACTAACGGAAGGTTGAAAGTTCGAACCTCGCAAAAAACTGTGCAGATGAGGGTAGGTCTACGAAAAACCTATCCATTTTTGTTAGAGATCAGATAGAAGAATTCTGTTTGCTGCAAATGATTTGCAAGACATAAACGCACAAAATATATGGGGTGGCGAATTTAAGAAATGCATGGTTTGTCCTCTAGAAATGGTCAAACTTCACTAAATTTTAGGAAAAATCAAAATTTCTAAAACATGTTTTTGTCGCTCCTGACTTTATTTTTTGTTCATTCTTCATGATATTTTCACAAGTTATGTATTGTTATGTCTGAAAGGACCTCACAATTAAAAAGGTAAAAAGAAATTGCAAAGTTCAAGGGCATATTACGATTATTGTGTTTTTATTTGGCTCCAAAACAAAAAATATTTCATTGAAAGTATATTAACAAAAGTTTTATTTCTTAAAGAGCCCTTTCCAGTGATGTTAAGTTTTTGAAGATCGGACTTGATTTGGTCATTTTACGGCAGTCCAAGTTTTGATCCTCTTTAGAACAATTGTAAATCAGTTTTTATGCTTCAAATTGTGATATATAAGGAACAGAATGTTTGACTAGTGCGATTTGTATACTTGATTGAACCATTTGCTGCATTGCTAGGTACCTAATAGTAAAATTTTAATCAGTTTTGGTTCTCATTTTGCCGCTTTGGGGCGATTAGCTTGAAATCACTATTAATAATTAAAAAAAAAATGAAGTCTGATTTTTATGCGATTTTTTTTGCATTCTGTTCTTCGGTGACATCAATTTGAAATGACACAAAAAAGATAATGTGATATTTCATGAAAATGATAGTAATTCAATGCAACAGTTGTTCGTAATAGTGTTGAGTGGCATATTGCATTGTCGTGTGTCATTTTATACTGTTGTTTGTCGTTTGCAATTGTTGTTTATCAAATACAATTGTCATTTGTCTCCATCATAAAGCAAAACACACATATAACATTGCAGTACCCGAAGTCCGTAAAAAAAGTTTTCAAGTTTACGACTACATAACAGACAGGTAATACTCAAAAGTATTCTTCTTGGTAAAAAGTCTGATTATACATTGCGACAAAAATGTTTGAAAGATCACTGTTTACAGTATTCAACAAGCCATTGAACGAAGAAATATGTTTTTCGAATCATGCGACTCATGAACTGAATGGAATTGCTTTCATGAAAACTGATGATATCGCGATTTCATAACTGAAAGGTAATACTCAACAATACTCTCTTGGGTAAAAAGTCTGCTTAAACATTGCGACAGAAACCTTTGAAAGGTCACTGTTAACAGTATCAACAAGCCATTGAACGAAGAAATGTTTTTCGAATCATGAGACTCGTGAACTGAATGGAATTGTTTTCATGAAAACCGATGATATCGCGACTACATAACTGACAGGTAATACTCATAAATCTTCTTTTGGGTAAAAAGTCTTCTTAAACATTGCGACAAAAGTGTTTGAAAGATCGCTGTTAACATTATAAACAAACCATTGAACGAAGAAATATTTTTCGAATAATGCGACTCGTGAACTGAATGGAATTGGTTTTGCGAAAACCGATGATATCGCGATTGCGATTCTAGTTTTTATTATTATTTTTCTAACCTTTTTTTGTGAACGGCATATCACCATGATAGAAAAAAGTCACATTTCTGATTTTTTTACCAGTTTTGTCCTATGATCTGAATTTGATCCTCACGTTGAGAAAATTTTCATTTTTGTCTTAGTTTTGCCGCTAGGGGGCGTTTTGTAAAAGTTACTAAGGGCTAATAACTCTGTTATTTGAGGTCCGATTCAAATGCGGTTTTTTGCATTGTGTTCCTTGTTAGAAACTTAATAAAATATGATAGTTCCAAAAAATTTGCGTATATAAAACTTTCGTGCTACAGGAGGTTGAACGTTCGAATCTCGAAAAAACGGTGAAATGAGGGTAGGTCTACGAAAAAAGTCCCCATTTTATTCAGAGATGAGAGAGGGGAATTTTATTTGTTGCATATGATTCGCAAGACATATACGCACAAAATATATGGTGTGGCAATTTTGAGTAATGCATGGTTTGTCCACAGTACGCGGTCAAACATAACCAATATTTTCGAAAAATCAACATTTTAAAAGCATGACTTTTAAGGTTATTTGCAGCTCCTGATTTTATTTTTTATTCAATCTTCATCATTTGTTCACTGTAAATGCATTTTTATAAAACAAATAAAATCATAGAAAAAAAAATCACCCATAATATGCAAAGGTCAAGGTCATATACCAATAATTATTATTTATATCGGCATAAAATAGCTCCAAATCTAAAAATATTTCATAGAAAGTATATGAACAAAAGTTTTAGTCTGTGAAGAGATCTTTCTATTGGTGTTTAGTTTTTGAAGATCGGACTTCATTTGATCAAATGACCACAGTCCAAAGTTTGATCCTCTTATCAAACAATTGTATATCCATATGTTTCCTCTTTTTTGCTGCTCCTGACTTTAATTTTTGTTCAATCTTCATCATTATTTCACTGTTTATGCATTTTTATAAAACAAATAAATTCATAGAAAGAAAATCAAGCATAATATGCAAAGGTCAAGGTCATATACCAATAATTATTATTCTTATCGGCATAAAATAGCTCCAAATCTAAAAATATTTTATAGAAAGTATATGAACAAAAGTTTTAGTTTGTGAAGAGATCTTTCCATTGGTGTTTAGTTTTTGAAGATCGGACTTCATTTGATCAAATGACCACAGTCCGAAGTTTGATCCTCTTATCAAACAATTGTATATCCATATGTTTCCTCTTTTTTTGCTGCTCCTGACTTTATTTTTTGTTCAATCTTCATCATTATTTTACTGTTAATGCATATTAATAAAACAAATAAAATCATAGAAAAAAAATCAAGCATAATATGCAAAGCTCAAGGTCATATACCAATTATTATTATTTTTATCGGCATAAAATAGCTCCAAATCTAAAAATATTTTATAGAAAGTATATGAACAAAAGTTTTAGTTTGTGAAGAGATCTTTCTATTGGTATTTAGTTTTTGAAGATCGGACTTCATTTGATCAAATGACCACAGTTCAAAGTTTAATGCTTTTATCAAACAATTGTAAATCCGAATGTTTCCTCTTTTTTGCAGCACTGACTTTTTTTGTTCATTCTTATCATTTTTTTACTGTTTATGCATTTAAATAATACAAATAAACTCATAGTAAATAACGATGAAAATATGCAAAGGTCAAGGTCATAATACCGATTATTGTTATTTTTATCGGCACAAAATAGCTTCAAATCAAAAAATGTTTTATAGAAAGTATATGAACAAAAGTTTTAGTTTGTGAAGAGATCTTTCCATTGGTGTTTAGTTTTTGAAGATCGGACCTCATTAGATCAAATTACAACTGTCCAAAGTTTGATCCTTTATCAAAAAATCTTAAATCAGTATGTTACCTCAAAAGTTTATTTCAGGTGGCATATTTCGTGATTTCGTGTCTTTGTCCAAAGTCGAAATAACAACAATATGGCACGTTTTCTTTCTTTCGCCTTTTTTGGCCAAGACATAAAGACACATGATTGCGTTATTTCCCCTTTCACCTTTAAGGGCTAGTACACGAAAATAACAAATGGCAGATATCAGCCATCTTAATTTACTGCATTTCTAAGACCTAAATTGCAATATGTAAATAAATTTTGTTTATCATATTCCGCTAAGGGGAACTTTGCTTGATATCTGGGAAGAAAGTCCGGAGAGCTAATGTCAAACCCCCGGCGCCATTTTCGTCGTTGTCGTCCGTGAACAAACCTTTAACCTGGCTTATATCTTTTATATTCTAAGAGATAGAGCTTAGATATTTTACATGAAGACAGCCCAATTCAAGATCTATCATTTGGAACTATGACTTTTGGCTTGTGACCTTGACCTTGGAGTTTGACTTACTTTTCAAAAACTTAAATCTTAGACAAAAAGTGCTGTTACGGTAAGCTATGTTGTCTTCTGACCACTCTTGTTGTAATAGGTAAGAAAGTTGATATTCTTGTTGAAAGCCTGATAAATTTGATAAATCTAAGGACCAAAAACCTGATTTTTTCTACTGGCTATAGAAGGTTGAATGTTCGAACCTTGCATAGACTTTGCAGACTTGTGTGGGTATATGAAAAACATTTCTTTTGCAATCATCTTCAAACTTTGTAACAAATTTTGTACCGAAGTCCGATTAAATTCTTAATAAATCACAGATTATGTACCTTTTTACATAAAAGCAGCAATTTTGTACTCTTAAGTATCAACACACGCATAGAAATTCATTTGCTTTTGTAATACAATTCGTGAATTGCAATGTTTGAAAAGAATGAGACTGAATTGCGAAAACCGATGATATCGCAATTCTAATTGCGATTCTAGTTATTATTATTTTTCTAACCCTTTTTTGTGAACGGCATATCACCATGATAGAAAAAAGCAACAATTATGAATTTTTTACCAGTTCCTTATATTTATCTGAACTTGATCCTAACGTTAAGAAAATTTTCATTTTTGTCTTATTTTTTGCCGCTAGGGGCGCTTTGAAAAAAATCAACAAATGCTAATAACTCTGTTATTTGAGGTCCGATTCAGATGTGGTTTTTTGCATTGTGTTCCTTGTCAAAAGCCTAATCAAATATGATAGGTTTCAAAAATCTGCGTATATAAAACTTTTTGACTACGGAAGGTTGAAAGTTCGAACCTCGTAAAAAACAGTGAAAATGAGAGTAGGTCTACGAAAAAAGTGCCCATTTTTATTGGAATTGAGATAAAATAATTTTGTTTGTTGCATATGATTCGCAAGACATATACGCACAAAATATATGAGGTGGCGAATTCGGGAAATGCATGGTTTGTCCACAGTACGCGGTCAAACTTAACCAATATTTCGAAAAATCAACATTTTCAAAGCATGACTGTTAAGATTTTTTGCGGCTCCTGACTTTATTTTTAGTTCAACTTCTATGAAACTTTCATATTTAATGTAAAACTATGTTCTTAAGTGTCACATAATATAAAAAGTAAAAATGTATTGTAAAGGTCAAGGTCATATTAGGATAATTGTATATTAATTCGGCTTGAAATAGCTCAAAATCAAAAAACAATTCATAAACAATATATGAACAAAAGATTTAGTTTTAGAAAAGTTCTTTCTAATGGTGTTTAGATTTTGAAGATCGGACTTGATTTGGTCATTTACGGCAGTCCAAAGTTTGATCCTTTTTTACGAATAATTGTAAATCAGGTTTTATGTTTCAAATTCTGATACATAAGAATAAAAAGTTTGATTTGTGCGACTAGTATACTTGATTGAACTATTTGCTGCTTTGCTAGGTACCTAATGGTAAAATTTTAATCTATTTTCTTTCTCATTTTGCCGCTAGGGGGCGCTTTTCTTGAAATCATTCTTTTGCTTATAACTCAAAAAGTTGAAGTTCGGTTCGAATGCGTTTTTTTTTGCATTCTGTTCCCTGTTGATAGCCTAATAACATTTGATAGGAATCGGGAGTCCGTGTGGCTGAAAGCTTTTGAGCTACGGAAGGTTGAATGTTCGAACCTCGCAAAAAAAACCAAAAAAAAAAAAACCCTGTGCAAATGAGGGTAGGTCTACGAAAAACCTATCCTTTTTTTTTTAGAAATCAGATTGAAGAATTCCGTCTCCTGCATACCATTTGAAAGACGTATACACACAAAATATATGGGGTGGCGAATTTAAGAAATGCGTGGTTTGTCCACTAGAAACGGTCAAACTTCACTTAAATTTAGGAAAAATTATAATTCCAAAAACATGTTTTTTTTTGTCGCTCCTGGCTTTATGTTTTGTTTATTCGTCATGAAATTTTTACACGTTATGGTTTGTTAAGTTTGAAAGGGCCTCACAATTAAAAAATTAACAAAACATTGAAAAGGTCAAGGTCATATTACGATAAGTGTGTTTTTTTTTTCGGCCCCAAAGTGCTCCAAATCTAAAAAATATTTCATTGCGAGTATTGAACAAAAGTTTTAGTTCTAAATAGTTCTTTCGTATAATGTTTAGTTTTTGAAGATCGGACTTGATCTGTTCATTTTACGGCAATCCAAAGTTTGATCCTTTTTTGGAATAATTGTTAATCAGTTTTTATGCTTGAAATTGTGATATATAAGAAAAAGAATGTTCGACTAGTGCGACTTATATACTTGTTTGAACTATTTGCTGTTTCTGCAATTTTGTTTCTCATTTTGCCCCTAGAGGGCGTTTTGCTTAAAATCACTCTTTTGCTTATAACTCAAAACGTTAAAGTCTGATTGAAATGCGGTTTTCAGCATTTTGTTCCTTGTTGACAGTACCAAAAATGTGATGGATTTCAAAGGATAGGGTATGGGAAAATATTTGCGCTAGAAGAGTTTGAATGTTCTAACTTTGCACAAAAAAAAAAAAGAAAAAAAATGTGCTAATGAGAGTAGGTCTTCAAAAAACCTTATCGTTCTGTTTCATATTGAAAATTGTGGCTGAGTTGAAATAAAGTGTTCAAGTTGATTAGGTTAAAAGCGAAAACCGAGATACCGCTTGCGGTTCTAGTTATTATTATTATTCTTTCTTCTTCCCTAAGTAAACGCTTATTAGTACATATTTTTTTATTATTAGGACATTCTGCCAGTAGGAGAAAGTCCTATTGGGTTTGTACTGTTTTTTATTAGGACTTTCTGCCCTTTCGGCAGAAAGTCCTATTGGGTTTGTTATGTTTTTTATTATTCTTATTCTTCTTATTCTTTTTTTCTTCCTCTTATATTTGTGTTAATTTCGATGTGTTGCCAATGGCCCAGAACAATGAAAATTTTATGGCAAATATTTCAAACCATGTGCTTTCGAAGGCAATGAATTTCATATTCATATGACGTCATATAATGTCAGATTTGACGTCAGTTGAAAAAGTTTGTACGCGGTCTACAGCCATTATTTCTGAACCAATTTCTGAACCGATTTTCATCAAAATGTGTATGTTAGGCTCTAGTTGTGCCTTCCGATGTCTGATTTTCAAAATTCGAAAAGGTAATGTTTCTATGGCGAATCCAAGATTCGAACCATTAACGTCAAATTTCAAATGCGTATAAAATCGCTTTCAGATGAGGTAGAAAGCTGGTATTAGAACAGAATAAATGTATCTACGTCTTCTTTTTGAGAAGATAAACGTCATGTGACGTCATATGACGTCATGAGGTGAAAAGATTTCTAATTTTTTACGTGTCAAATTCTATATATAGAAAACGTTCGAGCACCTTTAAAATCCAATAGCTTATGCTTCACATAGAATATTTTGCAGTTCAATGATTTTTATTTGCCTGTGACATGTCTTGACGTCAAACTTGACGTCGTCTTAAAATGTTTGTACGCGGCCTACAGCCATTATTTCTGGGCCGATTTTCATCAAATTTCACAGAATGTGTATATTGCGCTTTAATTGTGCATTCCGGTGTCCGTTTGTCCAAATTCGCATAGGCAAAGATTTTATTGGGAATCCAAGATTCGAACTTTTGACAAATGCGTATAAAATCGCTTCCAGATGAGCTACAAAGCTCATATTTGAACAGATTATAAGTCTTTAAGTGTCCTATACATTCTGTCATAATTAACGTCAATTAACTTTATCAGGTCAAAAAGAATTTTTGATATCTACGCGTTAATTTAAATATGTTGTAAAGTTCTCAGGACCATTAAAATTTAATGGTATATACATTAATCCATATGCGTTTGAATGCAAGGTATTTCATATAAATGTGACGTCATATAACGTCAGATTTGACGTCAGGTCCAAAAGGTTTTATGCAGTATACAGCCATTATTTCTGGACCGATTTACATCAAAATTTCACAGAAAGCATATATAATGCTCTAGTTGTGCATCCTGGTGTCCGTTTTCCAAATTCAAAAAGGCAATGGTTCTATGGCGAATCCAAGATTCCAAGATTGACGTCAAATTTCAAATACGTATTAAATCGCCTCCAAGTGAGTTAAACGGCTGATATTTGGACTGAATATTAGTCTCTATGACTTCCTTCTATTCTGTTATGACGAACGTCATTTGACGTCATATGATGTCATAAGGTCAAAAATAATTTCTGATAACTACGCGTTAATTTCTATATATTGCTAAGGTCCCAGGGGCATGACAAATTTTCTGCATATATTTAAGGTAATGAAGATTTCATTTTATTGATTTTCTTATGTCTATGACATCATATGACATCATACTTGACGTTGTCTACATTTTGGGGTTTTATCAAAATTTCACAGAATTTGTATGTTACGCTCTAACCGGTGTCCATTTTTTTTTAAATTCGAAAAGGCAAAGGTTTTATGGCTAATCCAAGATTAGAGGCATTGACGTCAAATTTCAGTATAAGTCTCCAAGTCTTCTTTATATTCAGAGAAGATGAACTTCATATGACATCATGTTACCTCATAAGGCTAAAGTTTTTTTTTTCTGTTGAAATTAAACGGTTTTAAGACCTGAAGGCCTTATTTTTTGTGTGATTTACATGAATTCTTATTGAAGGTGTAGCATTTGATCCTGTGGAACAATGTCATTTACATTTTGATAAAAATGTTAAGTTCAGTCATTGTTTATATCTTGAAAACCTCTAAAGGCCAATTTTTAAAAAAACCCAATGATTTTTTCCCCCAAAAGGTTTATTTTTCAATGTTTATGGAGTTATGGCCCTAAAAAAACATGTTAAAAGTAGAAAGTTGATATCCTTTCACTTTCTTCGCTTTTAGTGTTTGACAAATGTAGCAGAAAGTCCTGTCATTCGTATCAACGAATGAAATCTAGTTATTCTTCTTATTATTCTTCCTTTTTTCTTCCTCTTATATTTGTGTTAATTTTGAGGTGTTGCCATTGACTCAGAACAATGAAAATTTTATGGCATATATTTCAAGCAATGAGCTTTCGGATGCAATGAATTTCATATTCATATGACGTCATCTAACGCCAGGTTCGACGTCAGGTGAAAAAGATTGTACGCGATCTACAGCCATTATTTCTGGACCGATTTTCATCAAAATTTCACAGAATGTGTATGTTAGGCTCTAGTTGTGCCTTTCGGTGTCCCTGTTTCCAAATTCGAAAAGGCAAAGGTTTTATGGCGAATCCAAGATTCGAACTAATGACGTCAAATTTCAAATGCGTATAAAATCGCTTCCAGAAGAGCTAGAAGGCTGATATTTGAACTGAATATTAGTCTCTAGGACTTCCTTAAATTCTGAAAAGATGAACGCCATATGACGTCACATGACGTCATAATGCTAATAAAACTTTCGTATTAAAACTTAACGGTTTTTAAGCCCTGTAGGCTTTATTTTTTGTATGATTTGCTTGAAATTTTGTCTGAAGATGCAGTATTAGATTTTATGGAGCCATGTCACTTTCGTTTCCGGAAAATCGCAAAGGTCAAGGTCATATATCAATTATCGGCTTTTTTTTCGGCCTTAAATATCTCAAAAACGGTAAATATTCTATCGAGACACTACATAATTTGTAGTGTTCAGAAAGACCTTTCAGATGATATTAGTTTTTTGATGATCGGGGTTGAATGGGTTGAGTTATGGCGTAAAAACGAAAATTTGGTAACCCTCAGTGTGTTTAACAGTTTATATCTCGAAAGCCTTTGATTTTTGAAAATATGATGATGAATATTATTTGTAGAGCAATGTTTCGCCGTTCTTTTGATGCTTAAAGTTTAATGATTGACCTAAGATTCAGGAAGTAAAAAACGAAATTCGTGCATATAGCTTTGCTTATTTTTTCTTTTTTTCAGGAGGTTTAAGAGCTTGTATCTCAAAACGTATTAAAAACTTTCCCGTACATAAAGCGTGTGAAATGTAGAGAATTTTCAGACGATTATTTAGTACCTAAAGTTTTGAAATTGATCAAAAAATAAGGAAGTTACATAAAAAAAATACGAATTTAAAGCCAATTGTAAGAATTTTCAGAAAATATCCTACTTTCGCTTTCACCTTAATAAACGCATTTCCGGAAAATGTAAGTTTACAGATATGTATTAGTCATATAAATTGCAAAAAAAATACTTTTTACTTATATCATATTGATATTACTAGCTAAACAAGCGTTCCGTTCCCGGTGGCCGAGTTGTTAGAGCGTCCGCCTCGGGAGCGGGAGGTCGTGGGTTCGATACCAAAGTCGTAAAAAATGGTACTGTTATAGCTCCCTTGCTTGGCGCTCAGGGTAGTTGCAAGACTGGTTGGCTCTGTATCAGGATAATGTGACTAGGTGTGGTATCATGCCACATGTCTACGGCGTGATACCTGCAGTGTGGCAGCACTATAACTGCATTAAGTAGACATCGTCTCCAAATGACTGAAATACTTTCGGTGGGACGTTAAACTCAACAAACAAACAAATTAAACAAGTGTTGACAATGATTTAATGTTTTGTCAAATCATTTTATTTACGTTACTTATACATATCAGTTGCAGCATTGCGTTACCCATAATCCTTTGAGAGTTTTGACACATGTCATTTAGACCGTTGTTGAAACATTGCAATTTCCCGACTTTATTGTTGCCTCAATCGATAAATTTTGTACAAGCTATATTCCAAATTTATGATAAATGATAACCTATGTGAAAATATGTTATAGTACAATGTAATTTAATTGCCAGCTTGAGATACAATGAGCGTGTATAAGTGTAGACGTTTGAAACCAAATGATCAACACATGTCATCCGTTCAAGACGCTGCAAGTTAATTTGTCCGTTAGCTAAAAGCGCAAAATGAAGTAACTTTGTGTAATACAGTCGTCTCGATCGTATGTACAAGCGTTATTGGAATTTAACTCACGAGGCTACACGCGTCGACGATTCTATTGCATGGTAGCATTTACACGGTGCATAACCATATCGGCAGGCTCTCTGCGGAAATCGCTATATCGGCAGGGTCTCTGCTTTCGCACCGGTCATTCCCTGCCATAAAATCTAGCAAACGCTGGACGGAAGGAAAAGAAACAGACCAATGGTCACTTTCAAAGGTGAGTTGCTCAATATTAAGTATTGCACGGAATATTAGAGTATCTTAGCTATGTATATGCGTGTAAACTTTTCAATTATCAGCGACTGCGACCTGAAACTTGGCCGAACAGTTTAGTGATGTACCAACATAAACACAACCTCGGCACTTTTTACAGGCTTCAGCAGGTTCTTGGTTTGATTATGTCTATAATATGACCATCGAATGTATTCTTTTAAGTACAAAAGCATCTTCAGGTCAGGTGACGTCAGAGCTAAAAATAGTGAAAAATAGTGTTCACGCTCTTAAACGGCCATTCACAGATGGTACATCTTGAAACTAAGGTGTGCATATCCTGTCAGCTAAGGGAAATTCCGAAAGACCGAAGTTCTGTGGCTGAAATAAGATTCCAACATAGGACCGAAAATTTCATTTTAGGATTAAAGAGCTTCAGGATGAGATAGAAAGTTGAAACTTACAAAGTTTGCAGTTCTACAGAATTTCTACATATATTTTGAGTCATGACGTCATATTACGTCATAAGCAAACTTCTTAATTTTCATTTTAGGGCAATGATTTCGACATGTTGCCAGTTTTTCAGAATAATGAAAATTTCAGAGTTATGAAAGTAAAGTATGCGCTTTTGAACAAAAGCATCTTCAGCACCCTATGACGTCACATGACGTCACAGCTAAAAATATGGAAAAATGGTGTTCGCGCTCTACAGCCGTCATTTATGGTCGGATTTTCTTCAAACTTTCACAGATGGTACATCATGAAACCAAGGTGTGCATATCCTGTCAACTAACCGATATTCCGAAAAATCGAAGTTCTGTGGCTGAATGAAGATTCGAACATAGGACTGAACATTTCATTTTAGGATTAAAGAGCATCAGGATGAGATAGAAAGTTGAAACTTAAACAGTTTGCAGTTCTGCAGAATTTCTAAATAAATTTTGAGTCGTGACGTCATATGACGTCATGTGACGTCATAAGCATACTTATTAATTTTCTATTAGGGCAATGATTTCGACATGATGCTAGTTGTTCAAAAGAATGCAAATTTCAGAGTTATGAGAGTAAAGTATGCGCTTTCCAACAAAAGCATCTTCAGCACCCTTTGACGTGATGTGACGTCAGAGCTAAAAATAGTGAAAAATGGTGTTCACGCTCTAAAACGGCCATTTATGGTCGGATTTTCTTCAAATTTTCACAGATGGTACATCATGAAACTAAGGTGTGCATATCCTGTCAACTAACCAAAATTCTGAAAGACCGAAGTTCTGTGGCTGAAATAAGATTCGAACATAGGACCGAAAATTTCATTTTAGGATTAAAGAGCTTCAGGATGAGATAGAAAGTTGAAACTTACAAAGTTTGCAGTTCTACAGAATTTCTACATATATTTTGAGTCATGACGTCATATGACGTCATATGACGTCATAAGTTTACTTCTTAATTATCATTTTAGGGCAATGATTTCGACATGTTGCCAGTTTTTCAGAATAATGAAAATTTCAGAGTTATTAAAGTAAAGTATGCTCTTTTGAACAAATGCATCTTGATCACCCTATGACGTCATGTGACGTCACAGCTAAAAATAGTGTAAACTGGTGTTCGCGCTCTACAGCCGTCATTTATGGTCGGATTTTCTTCAAATTTTCACAGATGGTACATCTTGAAACTAAGGTGTGCATATCCTGTCAGCTAACCGAAATTCCGAAAGACCAAAGTTCTGTGGCTGAAATAAGATTCGAACATAGGACCGAAAATTTCATTTTAGGATTAAAGAGCTTCAGGATGAGATGGAAAGTTGAACCTTATACAGTTTGCAGTTCTGCAGAATTCCTACATATATCTTGAGTCGTGACGTCATATGACTTCATGTGACGTCATAAGCATACTTCTTTATTTTCATTTTAGGGAAACGATTTTGACATGATGCCAGTTGTTCAGAATAATGAAAATTTCAGAGTTATGACAGTAATGTATGCGCTTTTGAATAAAAGCATCTTCAGCACCCTATGACGTCATGTTACGTTAGAGCTAAAAATAGTGAAAAAAGGTGTTCACGCTCTACAGCCGCCATTTATGGTCAGATTTTCTTCAAATTTTCACAGATGGTACATCTTGAAAGTTAGGTGTGCATATCCTGCCAACTAACCGAAATTCCGAAAGACCGAAGTTCTGTGGCTGAAATAAGATTCGAACATAGGACCGAAAATTTCATTTTAGGATTAAAGAGCTGCTGGATGAGATGGAAAGTTGAAACTTACACAGATTGCAGTTCCTCATAATTTCTTAATATATTTTGAGTCGTGACGTCAAATTTTGTCATGTGACGTCATAGGCATACTATTTAATTTCATTTTAGGGCAATGATTTCGACATGATGCCAGTTGTTTAGAATAATGAAAATTTCAGAGTTATGAAAGTAAAGTATACGCTTTTGAACAAAAGATCTTCAGCACCCTTTGACGTCATGTGACGTCAGAGCTAAAAATAGTGAAATACTTAGTTCTTATCATTTGCACTTATTTCGGAATATAATGTCAATTGTTCAGCATGAACATGAAATACTACCAGAGGTGATTCATTTCATGAAACTTCTATCTCCTGCCTTCTGCATTAACACAGCTTGCAGAAAGTCCTATCATTCGTTTTCACGAATGACATCTAGTTATGTTTATTATTAATCTTTTTTTCTTCCTAACTAAACGCTTATTTTTATATGTTGCAATAGTTCTAGGACGATGAAATTTTTATGGCTTATTGTAGGTTTATTATGTTTATTATTATTATTAGGGCTTTCGCAAGCAGAAAGACCTATTGGGTTTGTTATGTTTTTTTCTTATTATTAGGGCTTTCTGCCTCTAGCAGAAAGACCTATTGTTTTTGTAATGTTTTTTATTAGGGCTTTCTGCCTCTAGCAGAAAGTCCTATTGGGTTTGTACTGTTTTTTTATTATTCTTCTTATTATTCTTTTTTTCTTCCTCTTATATTTGTGTTAATTTCGAGGTGTTGTCATTGACTCAGAACAATGAAAATTTTATGGCATATATTTCAAACCATGTGCTTTCGGATGCAATGAATTTCATATTCATATGACGTCACATTACGTCAGATTTGACGTCAGGTGAAAAAGTTTGTTCGCGGTCTACAGCCATTATTTTTGGACCGATTTTCATTCAAAATTTCACAGAATGTGTATGTTAGGCTCTAGTTGTGCATCCCTGTGTCCGTTTTTCAAAATTCGAAAAGTCCATGGTTCAATAGCGAATCCAAGATTCGAACCAAGGTCGTAAATTTTTAAGTGCTTATAAAATCTGTCCTATTTAAGATAGAAAGTTGATATTTAGTCAGTATATAGGTCTCTAGAAGTTTTAAACATTTTGTGAAAATAAATGTCATTTTTTAAAATTACAATCTTGATTGAAATTGTCGAAGGACAATGAAATTTTAATGACACATGCTTCAAACGCTGAAATTTTGATTTCTATGAATTTCATATGCCTATGACGTCATATGACGTCACACTTTAAATATCCAACAAAAGTTTGTACGCGGTCTACAGCCATTGTTTATGAACCGATTTTCATCAAATTTTCACAGAATGTGTATATTAAGTTCTAGTTGTGCATCTCGGTGTCAAAAAGTATTTTTAAATGCTTATAAAATCGGTCCTTTTTGAGATAGAAAAGTGATATTTGGTCAGTATATAGGTCTCTGGGAGATTTTGTGAAAATAAACGTCATATGACGTCACGTGACGTTATTATATGATAATGTATTTCTAATATTAACAAGAGTATTTCTATATGTTGAAATTGTCGAATTGCAATGAAAATTTAATGACAAATGATCCAGACGCTGAAATTTCGATTTCAATGATTTTCAGAAGCCTATGACGTCATATGACGTCACATTTGAAATTGACTACGAAAGTTTTAACACGGTCCAGAGCCATTATTAATGGGCCGATTTTCATCAAAATTTCACAGAATGTGTATATTACGTTCTTATTGTGTATACCGGTGTCCTTTTTTCAAAATTCGAAAAGTCCAAGCATCTATGGCGGATCCAATATTCGAACCAAGGACGTCAATTCTTAAATGCTTATAAAAACTGTCCTATTTGAGATAGAAAGTTGAAATTTTGTCAGTTAGTAGGCCTCTGGGTGTCTTAACAATTATGTAAAAACAAACGTCATATGACGTCACGTGACGTTTTTTTATTATTATTATTCTTTTCTTCTTCCTAACTAAACGCTTATTTTAATATGTTGCAATAGTCCTAGGACGATGAAATTTTTATGGGTTATTAGGCACGTGAGGAAATTTTGATTTCACCCCTACTGCATATATGTAGCCATATCTCAATAAATATCGATTTTTGTAAATATATGTATGAATAAGAATTATAGCTGAATAATGGACGTTTCCAAAGATATTTAGTTTATTAAAATTGGTTTACGCAATACAAAGTTATAAGCAAAAAAACTAAATGAAATGAAGCTAATTTTGCTGATAATATGCTGTTTTCTTGAGGTTTAACAGTCAATATCTCAGAAACGACTGAAGATAAGTTTATACATTATGGTATAAAATGTAGCATGTTTTAAGAGCTTTCTAACGGTACCAAGTTTATTGAAATTGGACTTCATATAAGAAAGTTACATGGAAAATAAGATATTTCATAATCATGCATCATAAAAATATGGAAAAGGTCACGCGCAGGGGTCACCAGGCTTAAATACTTGCGCAACGACTTAAAAAAAAAAAAAAAAAAAAAAAAAAAAAAAAAAAAAAATCAAATTGCAATTGATGGGCTATATCTTGATTTTGTTCTTTTTTTTTTGTTGTTGTTGTTTTTTGTCGAATGTTGACTGTTTCCAAAATAAGCATTGAAGTTAATACATGTACAACGGCACAAGACAAAAATCCGTATTTGCAACACTATGTAGCTAGCGAGCAGTTTGCAAGCCTTGAAAACTTCACACGCAGCCCAACATTTTAGACCATCTAAAAACTGCATTGTTATTCTAACGATATTCATATTGCATCAGTTTGTAGGCTGGGATGTTACCTTTCAAAATATCACCATAGTTCGAAATTCCAGGAATTTATGGCAAAACTACGGAAGCCCAAACACGCCAAAATCGCTAAATACGTTTAACTACGTTACAGGTGTCGAAAGGATATAGCACTATACAAATATTCAATACTTCTTCCTACTGAGGCTAAAATTAAACAAGGTTACAACTGAGCTGGAGTGATGAAATTCTATGTGTGATGACAGTTAGAAACTTACATTTGAACACTGTTTCATTTTTCTTCCATGTCATATGACATAGTATAAATTTTGTATGTAAACTACATGTGCAAGATATGGGCGGACTTTTATTAAAATTCACAGAATGTGTTCTATTTGTGCTATTTTATATAGAAATAGAGGAGATAGAAAGCTGCGATTTGGACAGATTATCTATTATGTCATCTTCTATATATATACTATATACAGCAGATGTTGCAGAAAGTCCTATCATTCGTTTAAACGAATGACATCTAGTTATTCTTATTCTTCTTATTCTTTTTTTCTTCCTCTTGCATTTGTGTTAATTTCGATGTGTTGCCAATGGCCCAGAACAATGAAAATTTTATGGCATATATTTCAAACCATGAGCTTTCGAATGCAATGAATGTCATATTCATATGACGTCATATAACGTCAGATTTGACGTAAGGTGAAAAAGTTTGTACGCGGTCTACAGCCATTATTTCTGGGCCGATTTTCATCAAAATTTCACAGAATGTGTATGTTAGGCTCTAGTTGTGCCTTCCGGTGTCCGTTTTTCAAAATTCGAAATGGCAATGGTTCTATGGCGAATCCAAGATTCGAACCATTGACGTCAAATTTCAAATGCGTATAAAATCGCTTACAAATGAGCTAGAAAGATGATATTTGGAGAGAATATAAGTCTCAAGGGTTACTTTACATTCTCTGAAGATGAACGGCATATGACGTCATATGACGTCATGAGGTGAAAGGTAATTTCTAATATTTACGTGTTAATTTTTATATGTTGTACAAGTCTGAGCACCTTGAAAATTTAATAGCATATGCTTCAGATAGAACAGTTTGCATTTCAATAATTTTCATTTTACTATGACGTGCTTTGACGTCAAACTTGACGTCGTCTAAAAATGTTTGTACGCGGTCTACAGCCATTATTTCTGGGCCGATTTTCATCAAAATTTCACAGAATGCGTATGTTAGGCTCTAGTTGTGCCTTCCGGTGTCCGCTTTTCAAAATACGAAAATGCAATAGTTCTATGGCGAATCCAAGATTCGAACCATTGACGTCAAATTTAAAATGCGTATAAAATCGCTTACAAATGAGCTAGAAAGATGATATTTGGACAGAATATAAATCTCGAGGGTTACTTTATATTCTCTGAAGATGAACGTCATATGACGTCATATGACGTCATGATGACGTCATGAGGCGAAAGGTAATTTCTAATTTTTATGTGTTAATTTTTATATGTTGTTTACGTCCGAGCACCTTGAAAATTTAATAGCATTTGCTTCAGATAGAACTGTTTCCATTTCAATAATTTTCATTTGACTATGACGTGTTTTGACGTCAAACTTGACGTCGTCTAAAAATGCTTGTACGCGGTCTACAGCCATTATTTCTGGGCCGATTTTCATTAATATATCACAGAATGTGTATGTTAAAGTCTAGTTGTACATTCCGTTGTCCGTTTTTCCAAATTCGAAAATGCAAAGGTTTTATGGCGGATCCAAAATTCGAACTATTGACGTCAAATTTCAAATACGTATAAAATCGTTTCCAGATGAGTTAGAAATATAATATTATATTTGGATAGTATATAAGTCTCCAAGAGTGCTTTACATTCTATGAAGATGAACGTCACATGACGTCATATGACGTCATAAGGTCAAAAATAATTTCTGATATATACGCGTTAATTTAAATATGTTGTTTACTTCCCAGGACCATGGAAATCTAATGGTATGTACATCAATCCGTGTGCTTTAGAATGCAATGTAATTCATATTAATGTGACGTTATATCACGTAAGATTTGACGTCAGGACAAAAAGGTTTTACGCGGTGTACAGCCATTATTTTTGGACCGATTTTCATCACAATTTCATAGAATGTATATGTAACGCTCTATATGTGTATCCCGGGTCCCTTTTTACAAATTCGAAAAAGCAATGGTTCTATGGCGAATCCAAGTTTCGAACCATTGACGTCAAATTTCAAATACATATAAAATCGCTTCCAGATGATTTAGAAAGTTGATATTTGGACTGAATATTAGTCTTTGAGACTTATTCATATTCTGTGAGGATTAACGTCATTTGACGTCATAAGGTCAAAAAGAATGTTAATATATCTACGCGTTAATTTCTATATGTTGCAAAGTTAAGGAGCATGAAAAAATTACTTGATATATTCAAAATACTTAATATTTCATTTCATTGATTTTCTTATGCCTATGACGTCACATGACATCAAACTTGACGCTGTCTACACAAGCTTTTATGCGGTCTTCAGCAATTATTACAGGATGAAATTCGAATTGTAAGCATTTTAAATAAATTTGATTTGTAACATAGATTATAAAAATAATCCAAGTTAAATAAATCGATATAAAAAAATGATTTTCAGTTACTTTTGCCATATCCTCCAAGTTAAACGGTTATATTTTTCAAAGTATATTTAAGTTATGGCCATACAAAAGCAAGTTAAAGGCTGGAATTTCATATCTTTTTACTTTTTTAGCTTTTAATTGTTTAACAAATGTAGCAGAAAGTCCTATCATTCGTATCAACGAATGAAATCTAGTTATTATTATTATTATTATTATTCTTTTCTTCCTCAAGGATTTTCATATGTTGCCATCGTCCTAGGAGAATGAAATTTCGATGGCATATTATGCATATGCGTAATTAAAAAATTCTATAATTTTCAAATGCCTATGACGTCATTATGACGTCACACTTGGCAATTGCTACAAAAGTTTGTACGCGGTCCAGAGCCATTATTAATGAACCGATTTTCATCAAATTTTCACAGAATGTGTATATTAAGTTCTAGTTGTGCATCCCGGTGTCCTTTTTTCAAAATTCGAAAAGTCCAAGGTTCTATAGCGATTCCAAGATTCGAACCAAGGTCGTAAATTTTCAAATTCTTATAAAATCGGTCCTTTTTGAGATAGAAAGATGATATTGGGTCAGTATATAGGTCTCTGGGAGTCTTAAACATTTTGTGAAAATAAACGTCATATGACGTCACATGACGTCATTACATGATAATGAATTTTTAATTCTAACAAGATTATTTCTATATGTTGAAATATTCGAAGGGCAATTAAAATTTAATGCCGCATGCTTCAGATGCTGAAATGTCGATTTCAATGATTTTCAGAAGCCTATGACGTCATATGACGTCACATTTGAAATTGACTAAGAAAGTTTGTACACGGTCCAGAGCCATTATTAATGGGCCGATTTTTATCAAATTTTCACAGAATGTGTATATTACGTTCTTATTGTGTATACCGGTGTCCGTTTTTCAAAATTCGAAAAGTCCAAGGTTCTATAGTGAATTCAAGATTCGAACCAAGGTCGTAAATTTTTAAATGCTTATAAAATCGGTTCTATTTGAGATAGAAAAGAGATATTTGGTCAGTATATAGGTCTCTGGGTGTCTTAAACATTTTGTGAAAATAAACGTCATATGTTGTAATTATTTCTAATATTAAAAGACAATCATATGACGTCACATTTGAAATTGACTACAAAAGTTTTTACACGGTCCAGAGCCATTATTTATATACCTTGAAACTAAGGTGTACCTATCCTGCCAACTTACCGAAATTCCGAAAAACCGAAGTTCTGTGGCTGAAGTAAGATTCGAACATAGGACCAAAAATTTCATTTAAGGATTAAAGAGCTTCAGAATGAGATAGAAAGTTGAAACTTACACAGTTTGCAGTTCTGCAGCATTTCTACAAATATTTTGAATTGTGACGTCAAAGAACGTCATAAGCATACCACTTAATTTTAATTTGGGGCTTGATTTCGACATGATGCCAGTTGTTCAGAATAATGAAAATTTCAGAGTTATTGCAGTAAAGTATGCGCTTTTGAGCAACAGCATTTTCAGCACCCTATGACGTCACGTGACGTCAGAGCTACAAATAGTGAAAAATGGTGTTCGCGCTCTACAGCTGCCATTTATAATCAGATTTTCTTCAAATTTGTACAGATGGTACATCTTGAAACTAAGGTTTGAATATTTTGTCAGCTAACCTTAATTCCGAAAAACCGAAGCATTGTGGCTGAAGTAAGAATCGAACATAAGACCAAAATCATTTTAGGGTTAAAGAACATCGGGATGAGATAGAAAGTTGAAACTTACACAGTTTGCAGTTCTGCATAATTTCTACATATATTTTGATTCGTGACGTCATGTGACTTCATAAGCATACTACTACTACTGCTACTTATTTTTTCTTTCTTCGTTACTAAACGCTTATTTTTCGTGGAATATAATGTCAATTGTTCAGCATGAACATGAAATACTACCAGAGTGAGTCATTACATGAAACTTCTATCTCCTGCTTTTTGCATTAATACATGTTGCAGAAAGTCCTATCATTCGTTTAGACGAATGACATCTAGTTATTATTCTTTTCTTCCTCACGGATTTTCATATGTTGCAATCGTCCTAGGAGAATTAAATTTCGATGGCATATTATTCATATGCGTAATTAAAAAATTCTATAATTTTCATATGCCTATGACGTCATATGACGTCACACTTGGCAATTTGCTACAAAAGTTTGTACGCGGTCCAGAGCGATAATTAATGAACCGATTTTTATCAAATTTTCACAGAATGTGTATATTAAGTTCTAGTTGTGCATCTCGTTGTCCGTTTTTCAAAATTCGAAAAGCACAAGGTTCTATGGCGAATGCAAGATTCAAACCAAGGACGTCAAATTGACAAATGCTCATAAAATCGTCCCTAAATGAGACAGAAGGTTGATATTTTGTCAGTACATAGATCTCCGATAGATTTAAATATTTTGTGAAAATGGACGTCTTGTGACGTCATATGACGTCATCAAATTTCTAATTTTTAAACACATAATTAATATGTTAATATGGTCCAAGGACAATGAAATTTTGATGTCATATTCTCCAAGAAATGTTATTTTGATTTCTATGATTTTCATATCTCTATGACGTCATATGACGTCACACTTGAAATAAGCTACAAAAGTTTGTACGCGGTCCAGAGCCATTATTAATGAACCGATTTTCATCAAATTTTCACAGAATGTGTATATTAAGTTCTAGTTGTGCATCCCGGTGTCCGTTTTTTCAAAATTCGAAAAGTCCAAAGTTCTATAGCGATTCCAAGATTCGAACCAAGGTCGTAAATTTTCAAATTCTTATAAAATCGGTCCTATTTGAGATAGAAAGATGATATTGGCTCAGTATATTGGTCTCTGGGAGTCTTAAACATTTTGTGAAAATAAACCTCATATGACGTCACGTGATATCATGATATGATAATGAATTTCTAATTCTAACAAGATTATTTCTATATATTGAAATTTTCGAAGGGCAATGAAAATTTAATGTCGCATGCTTCAGATGCTGAAATTTCGATTTCAATGATTTTCAGAAGTCTATGACGTCATATGACGTCACTTTTGAAATTGACTAAGAAAGTTTGTACACGGTCCAGAGCCTTTATTAATGGGCCGATTTTTATCAAATTTTCACATAATGTGTATATTAAGTTCTTATTGTGTATACCGGTGTCCGTTTTTCAAAATTCGAAAAGTCCATGGTTCTATAGCGAATTCAATATTCGAACCAAGGTCGTAAATATTTAAATGCTTATAAAATCGGTCCTGTTTGAGAGAGAAAAGTGATATTTGGTCAGTATATAGGTCTCTGGGAGTCTTAAACATTTTTTGAAAATAAATGTCATATGACGTCACATGACGTCTATAAATGAAGATGTATTTCTAATATTAACAAGAGTATTTCTATATGTTGAAATTATCGAAGGACAATGAAAATTTAATGACAAATGAATCAGACGCTGAAATTTTGATTTCAATGATTTTCAGAAGCCTATGACGTCATATGACGTCACATTTGAAATTGACTACAAAAGTTTGTACACGGTCCAGAGCCATTATCAATGGGCCGATTTTCATCAAATTTTCACAGAATGTGTATATTACGTTCTTATTGTGTATACCGGTGTCCGTTTTTCAAAATTCGAAAAGTCCAAGCATATATGGCGGATCCAAGATTCGAACCAATGACGTCAATATTTAAATACTTATAAAAATTGTCCGATTTGAGATAGAAAGTTGAAATTTTGTCAGTTAGTAGGTCTCTGGGTGTCTTAACAATTATGTGAAAATGAACGTCATATGACGTCACGTGACGCCATTTATTTATTATTATTATTCTTTTCTTCTTCCTAACTAAACGCTTATTTTAATATGTTCCAATAGTCCTAGGACGATGAAATTTTTATGGGTTATTAGGCACGTTAGGAAATTTTGATTTCACCCCTACTGCATATATGTAGCCATATCTCAATAAATATCGATTTTTGTAAATATATGTATGGATAAGAATTATAGCTGAATAATTGACGTTTTTTTTTAAAATTGGTTTTACGCAATACAAGGTTATAAGCAAAAAAAACTAAATGAAATGAAGCTAATTTTGCTGATAATATGCTGTTTTCTTGAGGTTTAACAGTCAATATCTCAGAAACGACTGAAGATAAGTTTATACATTATGCGTATAAAATGTAGCATGTTTTAAGAGCTTTCTAACGGTACCAAGTTTATTGAAATTGGACTTCATATAAGAAAGTTACATGGAAAATAAGATATTTCATAATCATGCATCATAAAAATGTGGAAAAGGTCACGCGCAGGGGTCACCAAGCTTAAATACTTGCGCAACGACTGAAAAAAAAAAAAAAAAAAAAAAAAAAAATCAAATTGCAATTGATGGGCTATATCTTGATTTTGTTGTTTTTTTGTTTTTTTTTGTCGAATGTTGACTGTTTCCAAAATAAGCATTGAAGTTAATACATGTACAACGGCACAAGACAAAAATCCGTATTTGCAACACTATGTAGCTAGCGAGCAGTTTGCAAGCCTTGAAAAATTCACACGCAGCCCCACATTTTAGACCATCTAAAAACTGCATTGTTATGCTAACGATATTCATATTGCATCAGTTTGTAGGCTGGGATGTTACCTTTCAAAATATCACCATAGTTCGCAATTCCAGGAATTAATGGCAAAACTACGGAAGCCCAAACACGCCAAAATCGCTAAATACGATTAACTACGTTACAGGTGTCGAAAGGATATAGCACTATACAAATATTCAATACTTCTTCCTAATGAGGCTAAAATTAAACAAGGTTACAACTGAGCTGGAGTGATGAAATTCTATGTGTGATAAAGTTAGAAACTTAAATTTGAAACTTTTCATTTTTCTTTCATTCATATGACATATATAAATGTTTATTAAACTACATGTGCAAGATATGGGCGGACTTTTATTAAAATTCACAGAATGTGTTCTATTTGTGCTATTTTATATAGAAATAGAGGAGATAGAAAGTTGCAATTTGGACAGATTATCTATTATGTCATCTTCTATATATACTATATAAAGCAGATGTTGCAGAAAGTCCTATCATTCGTTTAAACGAATGACATCTAGTTATTTTTATATGTTGCAATGGACCTAGGACGATGAAATTTTTATGGCTTATTAGTCACGTGAGGAAATTTTGATTTCAATGATTTTCAGCACCCTATGACGTCACATGACGTCACAGCTAAAAATAGTGAAAAATGGTGTTCGCGCTCTACAGCCGTCATTTATGGTCGGATTTTCTTCAAATTTTCACATATGGTACATCTTGAATCAAAGGTGTGCATATCCTGTCAGCTAACCGAAATTCCGAAAGACCGAAGTTCTGTGGCTGAAATAAGATTCGAACATAGGACCGAAAATTTCATTTTAGGATTAAAGAGCTTCAGGATGAGATAGAAAGTTGAAACTTACACAGTTTGCAGTTCTGCATAATTTCTACAAATATTTTGAGTCGGGACGTCATATGACGTCATGTGACGTCATAAGCATACTTCTTAATTTTCATTTTAGGGCAATGATTTCGACATGATGCCAGTTGTTCAGAATAATGAAAATTTCAGAGTTATGAAAGTAAAGTTTGCCCTTTTGAACAAAAGTATCATCAGCACCCTATGACGTCACATGACGTCACAGCTAAAAATAGTGAAAAATGGTGTTTGCGCTCTACAGCCGTCATTTATGGTCGGATTTTCTTCAAATTTTCACATATGGTACATCTTAAAACTAAGGTGTGCATATCCTGTCAGCTAACCGAAATTCCGAAAGACCGAAGTTCTGTGGCTGAAATAAGATTCGAACATAGGACCGAAAATTTCATTTTAGGATTGAAGAGCTTCAGGATGAGACAGAAAGTTGAAACTTACACAGTTTGCAGTTCTGCAGAATTTCTACATATATTTTGAGTCGTGACGTCATATGACGTCATATGACGTCATAAGCATACTTCTTAATTTTCATATTAGGGCAATGATTTCGACATGATGCCAGTTGTTCAGAATAATGAAAATTTCACAGTTATGATAGTAAAGTTTGCGCTTTTGAAAAAAAGCATCTTCAGCACCCTATGACGTCAAATGACGTCACAGCTAAAAATAGTGAAAAATGGTGTTCGCTCTCTACAGCCGTCATTTATGGTCGGATTTTCTTCAAATTTTCACATATGGTACATCTTGAAACTTAGGTATACATAACCTGTCAGCTAAGCGAAATTCCGAAAGACCGAAGCTCTGTGGCTGAAATAAGATTCGAACATAGGACCGAAAATTTCATTTTAGGATTAAAGAGCTTCAGAATGATATAGAAAGTTGAAACTTACACAGTTTGCAGTTCTTCATAATTTCTTAACATATTTTGAGTCGTGACGTCAAATGTTGTTATGTGACGTCATAAGCATACTTTTTATTTTTCATTTTAGGGCAATGATTTCGACATGATGCCAGTTGTTCAGAATAATGAAAATTTCAGAGTTATGAGAGTAAAGTATGCGGTTTTGAACAAATGCATCTTCAGCACCCTATGACGTCATGTTACGTCACAGCTAAAAATAGTGAAAAATGGTGTTCACGCTCTACAGCCGCCATTTATGGTCGGATTTTCTTCAAATTTTCACAGATTATACATCTTGAAACTAAGGTGTGCATATCCTGTCAGCTAAGCGAAATTCCGAAAGACCGAAGTTCTGTGGCTGAAACAAGATTCGAACACAGGACCGAAAATTTCATTTTAGGATTAAAGAGCTTCAGAATGAGATAGAAAGTTGAAACTTACACAGTTTGCAGTTCTGCATAATTTCTACAAATATTTTGAGTCGTGACGTCATATGACGCCATGTGACGTCATAAGCATACTTCTTAATTTTCATATTAGGGCAATGATTTCGACATGATGCCAGTTGTTCAGAATAATGAAAAGTTCAGAGTTATGAAAGTAAAGTATGCGCTTTTTAGCAACAGCATTTTCAGCACCCTATGAAGTCACCTGACGTCAGAGCTAAAAATAGTGAAAAATGGTATTCGCGCTCTACAGCCGCCATTTATGATCAGATTTTCTTCAAATCTTTACAGATGATACATCTTGAAACTAAGGTGTGAATATTTTGTCAGCTAACCTTAATTCCTAAAAACCGAAGTATTGTGGCTGAAGTAAGATTCGAACATAGGACCTTTAAACTAGAAATCAAGTTTGCAGTCATGTCCTGACGTCATATGACATCATGTTACGTCACAGACTAATACTTAGTTCTTATCATTTGCATTAATTTCGGAATATAATGTCAATTGTTCAGCATAAACATGAAATACTACCAGAGGTGAGTCATTACATGAAACTTCTATCTCCTGCATTTGGCATTAACACAGCTTGCAGAAAGTCCTATCATTCTTGGGGGTTTTTTTTTTTTGGTTTCCTAAATTGTTTTTATTATTATTATTATTATTATTCTTTTCTTCTTCCTAACTAAACGCTTATTTTAATATGTTGCAATGGACCTAGGACGATGAAATTTTTATGGCTTATTAGTCACGTGAGGAAATTTTGATTTCAATGATATTCAGCACCCTATGACGTCACATGACGTCACAGCTAAAAATAGTGAAAAATGGTGTTCGCGCTCTACAGCCGTCATTTATGGTCGGATTTTCTTCAAATTTTCACAGATGGTACATCTTGAATTAAAGGTGTGCATATCCTGTCAGCTAACCGAAATTCCGAAAGACCGAAGTTCTGTGGCTGAAATAAGATTCGAACATAGGACCGAAAATTTCATTTTAGGATTAAAGAGCTTCATGATGAGATAGAAAGTTGAAACTTACACAGTTTGCAGTTCTGCAGAATTTCTACAAATATTTTCAGTCAGAACGTCATATGACGTCATGTGACGTCATAAGCATACTTCTTAATTTTCATTTTAGGGCAATGATTTTGACATGATGCCAGTTGTTCAGAATAATGAAAATTTCAGAGTTATGAAAGTAAAGTATGCGCTTTTGAACAAAAGCATCTTCAGCACCCTATGACGTCACATGACGTCACAGCTAAAAGTAGTGAAAAATGGTGTTCGCGCTCTACAGCCGTCATTTATGGTCGGATTTTCTTCAAATTTTCACAGATGGTACATCTTGAAACTAAAGTGTGCATATCCTGACAGCTAACCGAAATTCCGAAAGACCGAAGTTCGGTGGCTGAAATAAGATTCGAACATAGGACCATTTTAGGATTAAAGAGCTTCAGGATGAGATAGAAAGTTGAAACTTACACAGTTTGCAGTTCTGCAAAATTTATACAAATTTATGGAGTCGAAACGTCATATGACGTCATGTGACGTCATAAGCATACTTCTTAATTTTCATATTAGGGCAATGATTTCGACATGATGCCAGTTGTTCAGAATAATGAAAATTTCAGAGTTATGAAACTAACGTATGCGCTTTTGAAGAAAAGCATCTTCAGCACCCTTGACGAAAAAAAAGGATATTC
>CM037793.1:43184462-43234462 GCA_021229015.1 Solen grandis
TTGTTCAAATCGTTCCGGTCCGTTGCATATCTGGGTCACGGGAGCTAAAAATAGATTTTTAAAGTGAACTATTTAAAAATCTTCTTTTCCGAAACCGTAGAGCCTAGAGCTTAGATATTTGGTGTGTGGCATTGTCTTATGGACCTTTACCAAGTTTGTTCAAATCATGATCCTGGGGTCGAAATTGGCCCCGCCCCAGGGGTCACTTGATTTTACATAGACATGTTTAGGAAAAACTAGAAAAATCTTCTTTTAAGAAACCACAAGCCCTAGAGTTTAGATATTTAGTGTGAAAAACGACCTAGTAGATCTGAACCAAATTTGTTCATATCATGACTCTGGGGTCGAAGTTGGCCCCCACAGGGGTCACTTGATTTTACATAATTTGTTAAATTATGGCCCTTGGGTTGAAATTGGCCCCGCCCCAGGGGTCACTTGATTTCACATAGACTTAATCAGAAAAACTAGAAAAAATCTTGTCAGAAACCACAAGTCCTGGAGTTTAGATACTTGATGTGTAAAATGGCCACGTGAACCTCTACTAAGGTTGTTTAAATCACGGCCTCGGGGTCAAAATTCCCTTTTTTGGAACCCAAACTTTTTCAGAACCACAAGGCCTGGTGTTTACTTGTTTGTTGTGTAACATGGCCAAATCATTGCCCTGGGGTCAAATTTAGCCCCGTCTTTAGGGTCACTTGATTTTACATAGACTTATATAGGAAAACTAGAACAATCTTCTTGTCAGAAACCACAAGATCTGGAGTTAAGATATTTGGTGAGTAACATGACCTAATGAACATCTACCAATTTTAATCAAATCATGGCCCTGGGGTCAAAATTGGCTCGCCATAGGGGTCAATTGATTTTACAAAGACTTGTATAGGAAAACCTCCAAAAGATCTTCTTCTCAGAATTCTCCAAGCCTCGAGTTAAGATGTTTACTTTTTGACTTCAACCAAGTCTGTTCAAATCATGGCCCTGGTGTCAAAATTGACCCCGCCTCATGGGTCATTTGATTTTATAAAGACTTATTAGAGCTATGCCCTTCAAAGTTTGGATGGCAGATACAGTTTTTGTGTTGAATTCAGATGATCTTGCCGTACTTCTGCGTGGATAATGTATTCAGTATGACTCGTAATACAATAATTGGCATTGAGGACAATATATAAACCTGGCGAAATAAAAATATTATATAAAAAAACACTGTATTTTTCCCTTAGGAATGTAGATAACACTGGGCATTGAATGCCGAGGAGAGTATTTACAGTTGTTATTTTGTCCAATGAGAGAAATGTTAATAGCACGCGATCTCCCAAACATTAATGTAATTTGTCCAGCACATTCAGACGATGCATACCCAATTATGGACATTCAGTAAGAAAATGGTCAGTGAAGCGAGTATCGCGCTATCAGAGCTTTGATTTGTGTTCGTGCAGTACCCCATCTACAACAGCTTTTGTTTATAGATTGAAGTAATTATGCAGATTTTCTGCACAGGTCAGAGGCTACGAACTCATTTCGGATAGTATATATACAGAATTTGGTCATCTTTTAGTGTATGAAATAACCGTTGGATATCTGAAGTCGATAGATTGATGTGATTATGAGTATGTTACAATTATTTGTTTTGGAGTTCAAATGGGTTATTGAAACAGCCTAAAATGACCAATCGCTGCACATTTACTATCAAATTTATTTGCGAGCCACATTTGCATCGAAACAAACTTTATTCGTTCGCTTGGTAAAGTGATCACGTTATAAAAACAGTTACACCATTCGATTGCAGTGAAATCAGCATAGAATAGTTTTCATGTAACAGGCGCTTTTTGTAGCCTGTAAGTATTTATTTTTGACACAGCATTGATTTTTCAGCATTTTTGCTTAATTCTAGTGTACATATGTTGTACAGATATATACAATTGTTCGATCAAGCAATTGTTTACACTATTGAGAAGTTATTCGGTTTTAAATCTAGGAAAACCTGGGTTGAAAACATAGTACTATAGTTGGTGTGACTGACGTCACACACAACTTAAAATGGTGACCATCTCGAGCCTTGTCTCGTACTGTGAAATATAGGGAAACATTCTGACGTACGTCCCCTGTATAATACCACTGTGCATACTAACAACTGCTTGCCACAGAAGGCCTTATCGGCACGACGTCGTGCAGATAATTTCCTTATTCCCACGACCGTAGTGCCGATAAGGTTGCTTATCTGCATGACGGAAATATGAAAATAGCATAACAAAAAGCGAAAATATCTTTATGTCAAGAAATTACAGGTAGTTTTGCCAAGTAGATATGGTCAGTAGTGTAGAGCAGAAGTTTAGGCCCGTACACCTTACATTCGGGTATAGTTAAGATGCACGAAATGCACGGGTTTTAAAGTACACTATATAGAGAGTTTCGTTGTGTGTATTGGTCATTCTCGATGCGCTGGTCAGACTGGGAAGACGCGCATTGTTGTTTGCGAGACGTGAGAGACGTATGGGTGTCTTCAAACCATATCTACAAGCTGTGGCTTTTTAAGGGAGGACAAACTCAGTAACCATGCAGCCGGGTGTAGTTAGCCATGTATTGGTCCTTCGCACTGACAATTAACGTCCGAGAATCCCTGTTTCATGTGCAACATGTTGTAGATGGTGCCACGTGCGTCTATAACAGTGGAACGTGTCCTTGCAGTAGAGATACACGATGCCTGAGTCTTTGGTAGCGTTGCTGTATAATGTAGACTGTTGTTAAGTTAAATATTTTGCACATGTAACTTGATTGTTTCATGGGCCTGTGTGGCAGAGATATTGCTGTGTGCTATTGTTAATGAGCCTGTGTGGCAGAGATATTGCAGTGTGCTACTGTTAATTGGCCTGTGTGGCAGAGATATTGCTGTGTGCTATTGTTAATGAGCCTGTGTGGCAGAGATATTGCAGTGTGCTACTGTTAAAAGTATCCCGTTATTAATTTATGCCTAGAGTCTTCATATGAAATGTTAGTTTTATTTTATGTGATGTATTAATATACTCGTATTATACGCATTCATACTGTTTAGACCGTGTCATAGATTATAGTGAACCATTACATATTTTTGAAGGCTATCTTGAGAGAGATAATTGGCTTTACGTAGACGAGTATATTAATGCAAAATATTTCATATGCTTCGTAAGGTAGTTAGTGTATTACTCTGATCTTCTTGTATATATTGTAAACACTTATTTTAATTAAACATTGTAGATATTTGTAAACAGTCTCGTTGTTATACCTATCATTACAAAGAACAGGGAATCACGTTAATGAGTAATTCATATAAATCGTGACACTTTACTTTGTTATTTTTTCCTTCTTCCTTTCTTTCCGGTATATATTATACCTATATTGTCTTTTACACTGTTGAGTCCAACATTTACGATTATTCAACGCAAGTATTCTTCCGGGGATTTCCCGAAGCTTCAGTGATACATCGCCTAATCTACGGAGATATTCCCCGATGATGTTTCAAATTCGGTGAAATTCCGGGGCCCCTTCGCCGATCATCGGAGAAGGTCCCCCGGAGCTTTCCCGAGCCATCCCCGATATTTCAAGGCCATTGTTAGGGTGAACATTCAAAGAAGCCTTGTGACCATAGCCGAAACATCAGTGAACGTACCATCTCCGAAGCCTTATCAATGCTATTTCTCATGGGACTGTCCCTTCTTTTTCGCTCAATCATCGGCAGCCATCGGGAGAAAATTAGTGATTTTCCCCTAGTCGGACATAGGAGTAGTATAGGCGCCTCTTTACACCCAAGACTGCGCATGCGCAGGAGTGACGTCATCAGATTTTTTCGCGCATGTGCGGCGGCCATATTGGTTTCTAGTATGACATCTAATTTTAGAATGACATCATTGGTCTATATTTAGAATGACCATATCGGTAGACAACAGGATTTAAAAATAAATATGTACATCATATTATATATACAAAAGTAACAGGCGGCCATTTTAAGTATACAGAGGTGACTTGTATACTTGATCAAAGATCTACTCGCGGAAATTGAGGGTCACTTCCATTCGATCTCAGACTGTGTCCTAGAGGGTATTCTACTGTTCCTTCTACTATATAATCATATTAATAATTAAATAACATGTCTACTATATAGGTACAGCAGTAATTATAGCAAAAATAGGATCAAATAGTAATAATGATGGTTACTATGAAATAATATATATGAAATAATATGTCTACTCTATAAAAATGCGAACAATGGCCTATTCATGTGTCAAATGTTAATCCCTTTAAAGTCGCCACTCTGTCTGGCGTGTGTTGATTTAGGAGCGGATGTGCGAACAATGGTCTATTCATGTGTCAAAAGTTAATCCCTTTAAAGTCGCCCCAGTGTCGGCGTGTGTTGATTCAGGGACGGAAATGTGAACAATAGCTTTTGTTCACGATTACTGGCCCGGCACTAATTAACTATTGGTACGTCTATTGTATTTAGCGGATTGAAAATTCAATCAATCAGAAACCTCCCTTTTCAACCAATCAGGAACGAGTCCTCGACCAATCAAATCTTAGCATTTTAATACCAATCGAATTACGTATTCAAAACGAGGCCCAGGTCTGTTTCACATTAATGCATAAAGTGAACTTTTTTTTTTTCAAAACAGCTATTTAATAAGTATTCCAGATTTTTCTCAGCCTTTCTTGTGCATTTAATTAAATGACATAATAGAATATAATGGAAATAATTTAGATATTCCCAATATTTAAAAATCAATTACCAAATTTAACTTCCAAATATTTTTCCTCAAAATACTCCAATATATCTTAAGTCCAATAACAATATAAAATACACTCTTTGAACATTTCTTAGTATGTCCTTAAAAGTCATCTTGACGTTGGTAAAAAGACTCGAAATATTTGCTCTTTATACGTCAATATGTACTGACTTGTCTTAACATACACCATGTATTCTCTGTTAAACGAGAGTGGACAAGATCTTACAGGTTTATACATGACTTCGACTCCTTGTAAGGGCCCAGTACCATTTATACGTCAATATTGGTTGACTTAGCCCCACAAAGGGAGCTGGCCAATGTTTACGTTAATCCTTAGCTTTACCTCGGAAACGGATTAAATTTTGTCAAAATGTATGACTTTCAGAGGAAGCCTGTATGTGTGTTATAAAGTGATTTATGTATCGAAATATTCTGTTCTGTTCAACAATTGATACGTTATTTGTAATACATCACAATGTTCGGAATGTTTAAGCTTTAAATTCGTAATGGTTTATATTATCTTGGTTGAAACAAAAAGCTTTAAATCAGTTTTTCCTTTCTAGGGCAACGGTTTACGATATCGATTTTCAAAATGTTTATATCAATTGATAGGTTTATCAAAATACTTCAAAATAAACCCTATGTTCTCGATTCGATTTTCAACCGTTACCGAGTTATGACGTAACAGCGATTTTTAAACCTTAATTAAAATTTAACATTTCCTGCCCGATATATACATCATTGGAAATGTCTCGTCTCCACAATGTCAAAAATGTATACTTTTATAGGGTTATCTTTATTCATTCACGAGATATAAACGTTTGAAAAATGTCTCGTGACCTCCAAAGTTGGAAAATGGCGCCAAATTCAAATATTCTCCAAAAAATATATTTAAGTCTATATCTCAGTCATTTCTCGACCGATTTACATGATCCTGGTATCAATGTAAAGGTCTCATGTCAAGCTATGTTTTGAACTCAATGAACCGGAAGTGTATTGGTGGTACAACCGGAAATGACGTCATCATATATAAAATCTCTCTTCATAGACAACCGAATTAACTACTGAAAAGATTATCATTTAAGCGACAGATCACTTATTGATTTGATGAAAAATCAACTTAACAAATCGGTAACTTCCAAATCCAGCCCTCAAAAAGTTAATCACATCTATTAGTTTAACTACAATGTAAAAATACGTTGTTTGAACACTTTGTAGTATGTTCTGAAAATTCATCTTGAGGAATGGCAAAAAGACTTGAAATTTAACCAAAGTAAAACGAGGAACTCTCCACAAGAACGGGGCCGATTTTACTTGGACATACATATATAAAGGGACTTGAGGGAGTTGGTTAGGGCTGCTTCTCTTTATACGTTAATATGTACTGACTTGTCTTAACATACACCATGTATTCTCTGTTAAACGAGAGTGGACAATATCTTACAGGTTTATACATGAAATCAACCTTTTTAGGGTCCAGTACCATTTATATGTCAATATTGTTTGACTTCAGATCGTATTAAGAGAGACCACAAAGGTAGCTAGCCAATGTTTACATAAATACATAGCTTTACCTAGGTAACGGATAAAATATTGTCAAATTGTATGACTTTTAGAGTGAGTCAGAAAAAATTCGGATTTGTATCAGCTTTATCAAGAAACTGTAATGTTTTTATTTTCTATCTTGATCCTCTCCCTCCCTCTCCCTCCTCCCTCCTCCTCTCCCTCCCTCTCCCTCCTCATCCTCCTTTTCAAGCCCTGTAGGCTTTATTTTTGTATGATTTGCTTGAAATTTTGACTGAAGATAAAGTAATATATTCTATGGAGCCATGTTACTTTTGTTTCCGGAAAATCCCAAAGGTCAAGGTCATATATTAATTATCGGGTTTTTCTTCGTCCTTAAATATCTCAAAAACGGTTAATATTCTATCGAGACACTATACGTATAATGTGTAGTGCTTAGAAAGATCTTTTAGATGATTTAGTTTTTTATGATCGGGGTTGAATCGATTGAGTTATGGCGGAAATACAAAAATTTGGTAACCCTCAGTGTGTTTAACAGTTTATATCTCGAAAACCATTGATTTTCGAAAATATGAATATTATTTTAGACAATATTTGGGCCTTATTTTGATGCTTAAAGTTTAATGATTAGCTTAAGTTTCATGGAGTATTGGGAAAAAAAGAGATTCGTGCATATAGCTTTGGTGATTTTTTCATTTTTCAGGAGGTTTAAGAGCTATTATCTCAAAAGATATTGAAAACTTTCTATACATTAAGCAAGTGAGATGTAGAGAATTTTAAGACGATTATTTTGGTACTGAGAGTTTTAAAATTGATTAAAGTATAAGGAAGAAACCCCCAAAATAAGAATTTAAACCCAATTGTAAGAATTTTGGAAACTATCCTACTTTCACTTTCACCTTAATTGAAGCATTTTCGGAAAATGTAAGTTTACAGATATGTATTAGTCATATAAATTGCAAAAATACTTTTTACTTATATCTTTCTGATATTACTAGGTACACAAGTGTACCGTTCCCGGTGGCCAAGTGGTTAGAGCGTCCGCCTCGGGAGCGGGGGTCGTGGGTTCGATCCCCGGCCACGACATACCAAAGTCGTAAAAAATGGTATTGTTATAGCTCCCTTCCTTGGCGCTCAGCATATAAAAAGTAGTTGCAGGACTGGTTGGCTCGGTATCAGGATATGTGACTTGGTGTGGTATCATGCCACATGTCTAGGGCGTGATACTGCAGTGTGGCAGCACTATAACTGCATCAAGTAGACATCGTCTCCAAATGACTGAAATACTGTCGGTGGGACGTTAAATCCAACAAACAATTACACTGAACCATTGTTGACAATGATTTAATGTTGTGTCAAATCATTTTATTAACGTGCAGTATTGCGTTACCCATAATCCTTTGAGCGTTTTGACACATGTCATTTAGACCGTTGTTGAAACGCTATTTCCCGACTTTATTGTTGCATTAATCGATAAATGTTGTACAAGCTATATTCCAAATTTATGATAAATGATAACCTATGTGAAAATATGTTATAGTACAATGTAATTTAATTGCCAGCTTCAGATACCATTGGAGTATATAAATGTAGACGTTTGAAACAAAATGATCAACACATGTCATCCGTTCAAGACGCTGCAAGCTAATTTGTCCGTTAGCTAAAAGGGTCAAATGGAGTAACTTTGTTAAATACAGTCGTCTCGATCGTATGTACAATCATTATTGAAATTTAACTCACGAGGCTACACGCGTCGACGATTCTATTGCATGGTAGCATTTACGATTTTATTCCCGCGGCTGTACACGAAAATATAAAAAAGAATTTTGATATGCAGAATTAAGAGGTTTAAGTTTAATTGCTTATATTTTGAAAACCTATAAAACTAGATCCAAATATGCTACAGTTGAATTGTAGGGATTTTCAGGACATTTATTTTGGTACCTAGAATAATAAAATTGGCAAAATTATAAGAAAGCGATATCAAAATAAAGTTGTTTTTTTTTTGCCATATGGCTTACTTCACAAAGTTCATGCATACGACAAGTCCATGCGAAAAAAAAGAGTAAAAGGTAGGGAATTTAATATATGTTCTTTCTAACGGTATAAATCTTTACATTTGACAATGTTAGCAGAAAGTCCTATCATTCGTATCAACGAATGAAATCTAGTTCTTATTCTTTTTTTCTTCTTTTCTACACCTTAATTTTTATATGTTGCAAAAGTCACATGACCATGAAAATTTAATCGCTAATACATCCTATACTGAAATTTTGATTTCAATGATTTTTATATGCCTATGATGTCATATGACGTCACAGTTTACATTGTCTTCAAAAGTTTGTTCGCAGTCTTCATCCTTAAATATCTCAAAAACGGTAAATATTCTATCGAGACACTATGGTATAATTTTTAGTGCTTAGAAAGACCTTTCAGATGATATTTAGTTTTTGATGATCGGGGTTAAATCGGTTGGGTTATGGCGGAAAAACAAATATTTGGTAATCCTCAGTGTATTTAACAGTTTGTATCTCGAAAACCTTTGATTTTCGAATATATGATGATGAATATTATTTGTAGAGCAATGTTTGGCCGTTCTTTTTATGCTTAAAGTTTAACGATTGACCTAAGATTTATGGAGGAGTAATGGAAAAAACGAAGTTCATGCATATAGTTTGGGTGATTTTTGCAGTTTATTCGAGGTTTAAGAGCTTGTATCTCAAAAGATATTGAAAATATTCCTATATATAAAGCATGTGAAATGTACAGAATAAATAAACTATTTACTTATATCATATTGATATTACTAGCTAAACAAGTGTTGACAATATTTTCATGATGTGTCATATCATTTATTTACGTTTCTCATAAATGCATATCAGTTGCAGCATTGCGTTACCAATAATCTTTTGACCGCTTCAAATACATCGCTCCCGGATGCGTTAGAAAGCTGATATTTTGACTGAATATAAGTCTCCATGTCTTTCTTACATTTTGAGAAGATGAACGCGTAACTGAACGCATGGCTGGTTTGATCTTGTTATATTCTTTATCAATATAGTATAGTACAGTACAGTACACAGAGCACCCCAGCACCAAAGCAACAACCGGAAATATGGAAATAAAAATGGCCGCCCTCGTGTGAACAGGCATGTGCAAATTTAAACTTTTAAAAATACAATGTTCTACGAAATAATCAACGGATTTACTTGTCATTAACCTTAATTATAACTTGTAAAAGTGAATCAAGTTGGAAATGACATCTAAACTACACTGAATATCTAAATACAGACATTACACAAATGAATTACATGGCATGTTTACATCGAGAGTGCAAATGTGACACGGGCGTATAGAGAAAAATCCTGACGTAATGCATTAATTTGACTTGTTGAGCAGGAAAAAAGTAAATTTATGTGATTTGTCAGAGAACGCTGCAAATCATCAATAGCAGATGACAGAGCCAACCTAAAGACAAATACAAAGATAAGTAAAATTAGTAATGCCGCCTTGGCATTACATTATTGTCTTTTTCAAAACCTGAATGCACTTTTTTCTTATATGTCTGTGGCAAAATTGTTTTTTTAAATTTATTTATTTTTGTTAATCAAAAAATAGGAAAAAAAAGAAATATTGTATGGATGTAAGAAAAATGGTATGTGGAGGCAATTTGAAATAATGTTTATTTAAACCCAAAACAATATTGCACTTCCTTTTTTTCATCTTGTAGTTCTTATTTTTGAACATATTCTGTTGTAATGCGATAACCACCAAATTACAGGTCATCTTTTCTTAACTAATGTCCAATTATACTGCTAGTTCATTGGTGTTAAAATTTACATGAACTAAATATACTCCAAAATGTAACGAAACAGTTAAATCTCTATTGAAATACAGCTCCGTTAAGATTATATTATAGCGAAGGATTTCAATAATTAAACACGATGACCCAAACTACAGACTAACAGACGTTGAGACAAAAAAAACAACAACATATTTTGGCTCTTTTTCTATTTTATACTGGCTACCTTTCGCGTTTGACATACATATGATCATTCCGGGGCCAATTAATTTTCGTCTTTTTTAATGACTCCCACTTAAATTTTTCCCTTTAAATTTTACGGTTGTCTCTTGCACATTTTTTTAAATATTAATGCTGTAATCAGTGCTATCACTCTTTTGGTAAAATAAATGCATAGTTTCAATGTATCAAATTTGCATGCATTCAACGGGACGCATATTTTAATTTTTAAAGTGTGCATCCTCGAAAGAGATCTGAATTACATGTAACTTAGTGTTTTATATATATACACACACATGTACTTGAATTACTGATTTTCATTATGGCAAAATATGTATGTCTAATATTGCAAAAGAAATTAAAAAAAAAAAAGAACAACGACAAAAAACTATTATGTGTAAAAAAACAAAACAAAAAAAAACACGACTCCTGCATATTATCTGTTTTTACAGTTTATTAAATACAATATCTTCAGCATTTATTTACAACAGATTTTTATTTAATTTTGACTTCCGTAACACAATCGAACTGAGCCTGAAATAAATACGAAAATTGTCACCATTTAGTGTTAGAGAGAAATAAATTTTGACTTTTTTCTTATGTAGTAAAAATAGAAAATCTATAAATATTTTATTTTTAATATATCGAACTGAGCCTTAATTATAGCCCCGAAATGTCGTCCAATCCAAAATGTGTGCTTCCTAAGAACAGTTTTCGCAAGCAACACTGTTCTAAAAACCTTAAGATTTTATATTAATTAATATGATACTATGTTTTTATTGATTTATTTTTGTTTTGAAATGAAAACCCCTGTATACCAGCACAAATGAAAGAGAATCAGCCGGTTGGTTGGTTGGTTGGATAATTGGTCAGTCGGTTGGTTGGTCAGTCAGTCATGCGGTCTGTAAGCAAAATCTTGTCCTGTACTTTTAGTTCATTTCACCTGATACTTGGCATAAATATTTATCAGAAGCACTAAGTGTGCAAGACGCTAATTTCACTTCATTCCCACGAGGATTACGAAGTTATTTGCCCCTGAATCAACTTGAGATGTCTTGTCCAGTGAATTCCTCTTTCAATTTCAGTCTGATTCATCTAATACTTTGCAAAAAATGTTCAACATTAGCAGTAGATGTGCAAGACGCAAATTTCACTTCGTTCCTACAAGGATTACGGAGTTATTGCCCCTAATTCGACTATAAATATCTTGTGATACGAACTACATTTCTTAACCGACTCGGTTCAACTTTTGTGTGTGAATTGATAATCAGGTGGATAGATGCGTGTTATAAATTTCACTTGAGTTGTCTCAAGGATGGCAGAGTTATTGCCCTGGTTCCATTTTTGCATTATCTCCCTTTGGTTAATTTTGTTTTTCTTGTCAGGAACATTACTCAAATATTATACAATGTATTGACTTGAAATTTAAAATGTAACCAGAATCTGATGGCAACTAGGAAAAATGCATTGTCCAAGAACTGTAACGCTACCTGGTCCCATTTTTTAATTATCTACCTTTGATAAATAGCTTTTTTTTCTCGTCCGGAAATTAACTCGATTATTATACATGGTATTTACTTGAAACTTAAAGTGTAAACAGATGGCGACTAGGAGAAGTGAAATGTCCAAGACCTGTGACTACACTTTTATACTGCTGTGCCAAATAACCATAACTGATTCTCTATCCACTTTAAAGAATTACTTTACTTACTTATTGATTGCTATCATATATAATATACTATGTATACAGGTTCTTATCTATGCTCCGCCTGGAGTCTGGCTTCTCCTGTATCAAAGCATTTTGCGGGGGTATTAATCACCCACAGTGCAGACATAGGTGCCGATATCAGTGCTATATTGGCCCGATAACTTCTGCTGACTGGGTATATTGTGTAGTTAAAGGCAACTATGAACTAACCTATACTACTTACGGGTACTTTTCTATGTTGAAGCGGAGACAAAAGTTGGCAGTTTTGTCTTGCTTTTGATGCCTTTAGTGACGTCTTGGTCACGTGGTATTGCTACACTGTAAGTTAAGCATTTTTGGAAAATAGAAAATACATGTACCCTACTTTCCATTTTACATAATTTTAAACATTTTCGGAAAATGTAATTGGCAATGGCCCAGAACAGTGAAAATTGTATGGCAAATATTTCAGACCATGTCTTTTGAATGCAATGACTTTCAAATTCATAGCACGTCATATGACATCATAGACGCTAGATTTGACGTCAGTTAAAACGTTTGTACGCGCTCTGCAGAATTCATTGTTGAATGGATTTTCTAGTAAATTCACAAAAGTTAGGCTTTTGTTGTTGTTGTGCATCCTTACTTTCGTTTTCAAAATATTGAAAAGAATGAGGTTCTGTGGTGAAACCAAGTTTAAAAAAATATGACCTCGAAATTAAATTTAGTACAATCTGACTAAAGTACACGATCTTCCTACGATCTTATGTAACGTAGCGTATATATAGGAGATGACTTTATTCAGATTGAGTACTCCATATGAGATAAAATGCTGAAATTTACACATATTGTAATTTTAATATTTTCTTCAGATTTTCCTAGACCGGACGTCATTTGACGTCATGCGGTTATTGTATGTTTTCATTTCTCGTGCATTAATTCAGTGTGATCCCAATGGTCCAGAATTGCAAAAAAGGTAAATATTGAATATGCTGAATTTTCATATGCAATTATATTCACATCCTTATGACATCAGAATAGACGTTGGATCAAAAAGTTTGTAAGCGATCTGCAGACATTATAAATTGAGGAATTTTTCGAATATTTTCAAAGAATGTATAGGTTACAATCTAGATACCTAATATTTTCTGCGTATTCCGTATTAATAATTTTCAATTTGATTGAGATTTAAACGGTTTGCAGAAAATCCTATCGTTTGCCGTGTAAACGAAATCTAGTTATTATTATTATTATTCTACTTTTTTCTTCCTTTTGAGGTTCAAATTAAAACAGGCTACCCAGAAGGCAGCAGCATGAAATTTTAACAGTATGCACAGTGACTCTGGCGCACAGTGACGTCATTTGACGTCACACTGCGATAAGACATTTTGCTTTAGAAATAAGCGGATTTTATGATCTGCATGCTTGATTTTTTGATGGAGTGGCATGTAACTTTCAATAAATATGTAACCCAGTGTCCCATCGTACATGGTGACATGCGTCTCCGGATAATCGCATAAGTCAAGGTCATATATCAGTCATCGATGTCTTTTATTCGGCCATGGGTATATTAAAAACGAAAAAATATTATACCTAGACACTATGAGTAAAATTTGTAGTGCTTTAAAAGACCTTTCAGATGAAATTTAGGTCTTGAAGATCGGGGTTGGATCGGTTGAGTTATGGAAAAAAAACAACGAAAAGTGTACTTTTAACAAAATTGAAGCGCTGAAGCTACAGTGTCAATTATTATGATTTTTTCAGGATTAACGCATTAAAGAGTGAAGTGATGTAGCCCTATTAATGTCCACTCAATTACTTGATAACTAATATGTGTGCTGTCTTCATATGTAGACGAGAGGTTGACATAGATAGTTGATGATCACTATTGATTTTGAGGTCATTTCGTCAAAGGTCAAGGTCACATTGACACTTAGTATAAAATTCTTGTCCGCACAATAAATTGTGAAGGAATAAGCATAGATTTTTGAAACTTGGTAGGAAAATTGCCCATTGTCAGTTGAAGACCCTATTGATTTTGAGGTCATTCGATCAAAAGTCAAGGTCACAGTGACATTTAATATACAAATCCTTGTCCGCTGAATTCCTTGAGAATGAAAAAGGCTAAGTTTGTGAAACTTGTTAGGGATATTGTCTATGGCCAGTTCACGATTCTTTTCTTAAATTTTGAGGTCAATATGTCAAAAGTCGGGATCAAAGTGACACTTAATATAAAATCTTGTTTATTTATTACTTGAGAAGAAATAAGCCGCCTATGTCTGTGAAACTTGGTAGGCACATTGTCCACGGGTGTATATGACACCTATGATTTTGAGGTAATAAATTCAAAGGTCAAGGTCACACAATGACACTAAGGTCATTAAAGCAGAAAGCCCTATCGTTTGTTTGGAACAAACGAAATCTAGTTCTTCTTCTTATTATTATTATTAGGACTTTCTGCTTACAGGCAAAAAGTCCTATTAGGTTTGTACTTTTTTTTTTATTAGGACTTCCTGCCTACAGGTAGAAAGTCCTATTGGGTTTGTACTGTTTTTTATCATTAGGACTTTCTGCCTACTGGTCCTATTGAGTTTGTACTGTTTGGTTTTTTATTATTATTATTATAAGGACTTTCTGCCTACTGTCAGAAAGTCCTATTGGGTTTGTATTGTTCTTCTAATTATATTTGTGTTAATTTCGATGTGTTGCCATTGACTCAGAACAATGAAAATTTTATGGCATATATTTCAAACGATGAGTTTCCGCATGCAATGAATTTCATATTCATATGATGTCATATAACGTCAGATTTGACGTCAGGTGAAAAAGATTGTACGCGGTCTACAGCCATTATTTCTGGACCGATTTTCATCAAAATATCACAGGATGTGTACGTTAGGCTCTAGTTGTGCATCCCGGTGTCCGTTTTTCCAAATTCGAAAAGGCAAAGGCTTTTTGGAGAATCCAATATTCGAACTATTGACGTCAAATTTCAAATGCGTATAAAATCGCTTCCAGATGAGCTAGAAAGCTGATATTTAGACTGAATATTAGTCTCCCGGTCTTCTTTACATGACGTCACATGACTTCATAATGCTAATAAAACCTTCATATTAAATCTTAACGGCTTTCAAGCCCTGTAGGCTTTTTTTGTATGATTTGCTTGAAATTTTGTCTGAAGATGCAGTATTAGATTCTATGAAGCCATGTCATTTTCGTTTCCGGAAAATCAAAAGATCAAGGTCATATATCAATTATCGGGTTTTTCTTCGTCTTTAAATATCTCAAAAACGGTAAATATTCTATCGAGACACTATGCATATAATTTATAGTGCTTAGAAAGACCTTTAAAAATTATGTAACCCTCAGTGTGTTTAACAGTTTATATCTCGAAAATCTTTGGTTTTTGAAAATATGATGATGAATATTATTTGTAGAGCAATGTTTGGTCGTTCTTTTGTTGCTTAAAGTTTAATGATTGACCTAAGATTCATGGAGTAATGGGGAAAAAACGAAATTCGTGCATATAGCTTTGGTGATTTTTTCATTTTTCAAGAGGTTTAAGAGCTTGTATCTCAAAAAATATTAAAACTATTCCTATAAATAAAGCGTGTGAAATGTAGAGAATTTTAAAACGATTATTTTGGTACATAAAGTTTTGAAATTGATCCAAGTATAAGGAAGTTATATCAAAAATAAAAATTTAAACATGTAGAATTTCAGCGATTTTGCCATTATGTAAGAGTTTCACGGCTTATATCTTAAAACCCATATGAAATAAGTCAACACATTAAGCGAGTGAGCTGTAGAGAATTTTAAGACGATTGTTTTGGTACCTAAAGTTTGAAATTGATCAAGGTATAAGGAGGTTACATCAAAAATAAGAATTTAAACATGTAGAATTTCAGCGATTTTGCCGTTATGTAAGAGTTTCACGGCTTATATCTTAATATTCATATGAAATAAGTCAGCACATTAAGCGAGTGAAATGTATAGCGAGTGAAATGTATAGAATTTTAAGACGATTATTTTGGTACCTTAAGTTTTGAAATTAATCAAAGTATAAGGAAGTTACATCAAAATAAGAATTTAAACATGTAGAATTTCAGCGATTTTGCCGTCATGTCAGAGTTTTACGGCTAATATCTTAAGAATCATTAGAAATAAGTCCATACATTAAGCAAGTGAGATGTAGAGAATTTTAAGACGATTATTTTGGCACCTAGAGAGTTTTGAAATTGATCAAGAAATAAGGAAGTTACTTAAAAAATACGAATTTAAAGCCAATTGTAAGAATTTTCATAAAATATCCTACTTTCGCTTTCACCTTAATTGAAGCATTTTCGGAAAATGTAAGTTTACAGATATGTATTAGTCATATAAATTGAAAAAAAACCTTTTTACTTATATCATATTGATATTACTAGCTAAACAAGTGTACCGTTCCCGGTGGCCGAGTGTTTAGAGCGTCCGCCTCGGGAGCGGGAGGTCGTGGGTTCGATACCAAAGTCGTAAAAAATGGTACTGTTATAGCTCCCTTGCTTGACACTTAGCATATAAGGGGAATTGCAGGACTGGTTGGCCCGGTATCAGGATAATGTGACTGGGTGTGGTATCATGCCACATGTCTACGACGTGATACTGCAGTGTGGCAGCACTATAACTGCATTAAGTAGACATCGTCTCCAAATGACTGAAATACTGTCGGTGGGACGTTAAATCCAACAAACAAACAAACAAACATACAAACTAAACAGATGTTGACGATGATTTAATGTTTTGTCAAATCATTCTATTTACGTTACTTATGAATATCAGTTGCAGCATTGCGTTACCCATAATCCTTTGAGAGTTTTGACACATGTCATTTAGACCGTTGTTGAAACATTGCAATTTCCCGACTTTATTGTTGCATCTATCGATAAATGTTGTACAAGCTATATTCCAAATTTATGATAAATGTATAACCTATGTGAAAATATATGTTATAGTACAATGTAATTTAATTGCCAGCTTGAGATACCATGAGCGTGTATAAGTGTAGACGTTTGAAACAAAATGATCAACACATGTCATCCGTTCAAGACGCTGCAAGCTAATTTGTCTGTAATGCGGCGTTAATACAGTGCCGATTATGTCTCCCGTTTGAGATCAGACAGCGCTACGACACGAAAAGCGAAAAAGTCGGATTACTATCCTCAATGTCCTATCATTGTCTGAACGCAGTCGTATATGTTCGTAACAGAGTCATACGGATCGGGAATGGTCCGGAGAGGTCGGCCAAGCACTCCTGATAGTTAGGTGCGTCCAGTAACATTCGGGAAACTCAGCCGATTTTGTCTAGTCGGATTACAATCGTGACTATGTCGTGACAGATTCTGCTTTATCGGATCAGAATCGGATTGAGAACGGGATAATCGGGACGAATTCTGCTGGAAACGGCTGGATCGGGACGCCTCCTGAACAATATCTGATGTTGTCGTGATTAAATAAATGTTTTTACAAATTTTAATAAAAGTTTGAATTTCCAGCCACGAATCACAGGATCTTGATCAGACTTTTGACACATTTTAATCGGGAATGGTCCTATCAAGAACGGCAGTAAAAATCCTGAATGTGTGACCTAGGCATTAGCTAAAAGCGCACAATTTAGTAACTTTGTGTAATACAGTCGTCTCGATCGTATATACAAGCGTTATTTGAATTTTACTAACGAGGCTACACGCGTCGACGATTCTATTGCATGGTAGCATTTACTATTTCATTCCCGCGACTGTACACGAAAATTAAAAAAAAAGAATTTTGATATGCAGAATTAAGAGGTTTAAGTTTAATTGTTTATATTTTGAATACCTATAAAACAAGACCCAAATATGCTACAATGGAATTTCAGGCCATTTATTTTGGTACCTAGAATACTAAAATCGGTCAAGTTATAAGAAAGCGATATCAAAATAAATATTTATTTTTGGAATATGGCTTATTTCATGAAGTCCATACGAAAAAAAAGTAAAAGGTAGGGAATTTAATATATATTCTTTCTAACGGTATTAATCTTTATATTTTTCAATGTTAGCAGAAAGTCCTATCATTCGTATCAACGAATGAATTCTAGTTATTATTCTTTTTTTCCAACCTTTTCATGTTGCTATTTCATTAAGTTGCTGAAGGTCTAGGACAAAGAAATTCTATCAACAGACACCTGAAGCAATGGCATTTTGGAATATGTTATTTTTATCTTCATATGACGTCACATGACGTCAGAATAAAAATAGCTACCAAAGTATGTACGCGCTGTACAGCCGTCATTTATGGACGGATTGTCATGGAATTTTCACAAAAGTTATATATTAAGACCTCATTGTGCAGGATTATATAGGTTTGCCAAGATTCGAAAGAACTAACGTTCTATTGCGAATCCAAGATTCGAACCAAGGACGTCAAATTTCAAATCCATATAAAAGCGATTCTAGATGAGATAGAAAGTTGATATTAGGCGAGATTATTCCTCTCTGTGTTTCCTTTGCATTTTGTAAAGATGAACGTCATATGACGTCATACGACGTCAACAAGTTGTATAGAATTTCCGATTTCTTGATGTCAATTTTACTCATGTTGCAAAGGTTCATAGACAATGAAAATTAAATGATTTATGTAGGTAATCATGACCATTTAGATTCACTGTTTAAAATTTTCATATGACGTCAAGTGACGTCAGAACTAAAAATAGCTACCAAAGTTTGTACGCGCTGTACAAACGTCATTTATGGACGGATTGGCATGGAATTTTCACAGAAGTTATATATTACGACCTCATTGTGCAGGATTATATAGGTTTGCTAAGATTCGAAAGAACTAACGTTCTATGGCGAATCCAAGATTCGAACCAAGGAAATTTCAAATCCATATAAAAACGTTTCTAGATGAGATAGAATTTTGATATTTGGCGAGATTATACGACTCTGTGTTTCCTTTGGATTTTGTAAAGATGAACGTCATATGACGTCATATGACGTCATCAAGTTGCATGGAATTTTCGATTACTTGATGTCAATTTTCTCATGTTGCAAGGGTTCATAAACAATGGAAATTGAAAGTCCTTTGTAGGTGATCATTAACATTTTGATCCAATGTTTAAAATTTTCATATGACGTCAAATGACGTCAGAACTAAAAATAGCTACCAAAGTTTGTACGCGCTGTACAGCCGTCATTTATGGACGGATTGGCATGGAATTTTCACAGAAGTTATATATTACGATCTAATTGTACAGGATTATATAGGTTTGCCAAGATTCGAAAGAACAAAGGTTATATGGCGAATCCAAGATTCGAACCAAGGACGTCAAATTTCAAAAAAATTTTAGAAGATAGAAAGTTGATATTTGGCGAGATTATTACCATGGTAGATGACAATGAAAATTAAATGTCCTTTGTACATAATCAGGTACATTTAGATTCAATGTTTAAAATTTTCATATGACGTCACATGACGTCAGAACTATAAATAACTACCAAAGTTTGTACGCGCTGTACAGCCGTCATTTATGGACGGATTGTCATGGAATTTTCACAAAAGTTATATATTAAGACCTCATTGTGCAGAATTATATAGCTTTGCCAAGATTCGAAAGAACTAAGGTTCTTTGGCGAATCCAAGATTCGAACCAAGGACGTCAAATTTTAAATACGTATAAAATCGTTTCTAGATGAGATAGAAATTTGATATATGGCGAGCTTTACGTCTTTGTGTTTCCTTTGCATTTTGTAAAGATGAACGTCATATGACGTCATCAAATTGTAGAGAATTTCCGATTCCTGAATGTCAATTTACTCATGTTGCAAAGGTTCATAGACAATGAAAATTTAATGTCCTATGTAGGTAATCATGAACATTAAGATTTAATGATTAAAATTTTCATATGACGTCACATGACATCAAAACTTAAAAAAGCTACCAAAGATCATCGTCAGCCGTCATTTATGGACGGATTGGTATGGAATTTTCACAGAAATATATTACGACTTCATTGTGCAGGATTATATAGGTTTGCCAAAATTCGAAAAACACCAGGTTTGTCATGGTTTGCAGTGCAGAAAGCCCTATCTTTTGTTCAAAACAAAAGAAGTCTAATTAGGACTTTCTGCCCTTTCGGCAGAAAGTCCTGTTGGGTTTGTACTGTTTTTTTATTAGGACTTTCTGCCTACAGGCAGAAAGTCATATTGGGTTTGTACTGTTTTTTTATTAGGACTTTCTGCCTACTAGGATTTCTAGGATTTTCATATGCCTATGACGTCATATGACGTCACATTTGAAATATGCTACAAAAGTTTGTACGCGGTCTACAGCCATTGTTTGTGAACCGATTTTCATCAAATTTTCACAGATTGTGTATATTAAGTTCTAGTTGTGCATCCCGGTGTTTGTTTTTCAAAATTCGAAAAGTCCATGGTTCTATAGCGAATCCAAGATTCGAACTAAGGTCGTAAATTTTTTAAATGCTTATAAAATCTGTCCTATTTAAGATAGAAAGTTGATATTTAGTCAGTATATAGGTCTCTAGAAGTTTTAAACATTTTGTGAAAATAAATGTCATATGACGTCACGTGACGTCATTATAAGATATTGTATTTCTAATATTAACAAGAGTATTTCTATATGTTGAAATTGTCGAAGGGCAATGAAAATTTAATGACACATGCTTCAATTGCTAAAAGTTTGATTTCTATGATTTTCATGTGCCTATGACGTCATATGACGTCACACTTGAAATATGCAACATAATTTTGTACGCGGTCCAGAGCCATTGTTTATGAACCGATTTTCATCAAATTTTCACAGAATGTGTATATTAAGTTCTAGTTGTGCATCCCGGTGTCCGTTTTTTAAAATTCGAAAAGTCCAAGGTTCTATAGCGATTCCAAGATTCGAACCAAGGTCGTAAATTTTCAAATTCTTATAAAATCGGTCCTATTTGAGATAGAAAGATGATATTGGGTCAGTATATAGGTCTCTGGGAGTCTTAAATATTTTGTGAAAATAAATGTCATATGACGTCACGTGACGTCATTATATGATAATGAATTTCTAATACTAACAAGATTATTTCTATATATTGAAATTTTCGAAGGGCAATGAAAATGTAATGCCGCATGCTTCAGATGCTGAAATTTCGATTTCAATGATTTTCAGAAGTCTATGACGTCATATGACGTCACATTTGAAATTGACTAAGAAAGTTTGTACACGGTCCAGAGCCATTATTAATGGGCCGATTTTTATCAAATTTTCACAGAAAGTGTATATTAAGTTCTTATTGTGTATACCGATGTCCGTTTTTCAAAATTCGAAAAGTCCATGGTTCTATAGCGAATTCAAGATTCGAACCAAGGTCGTCAATTTTTAAATGCTTATAAAATCGGTCCTATTTGAGATAGAAAAGTGATATTTGGTCAGTATATAGGTCTCTGGGAGTTTTAAACATTTTGTGAAAATAAACGTCACATGACGTCACTTGACGTCATTATATGATAATGTATTTCTAATATTAATAAGAGTATTTCTATATGTTGAAATTGTCGAAGGGCAATGAAAATTTAATGACAAATGATTCAGACGCTGGAATTTCGATTTCAATGATTTTCAGAAGCCTATGACGTCATATGACGTCACATTTGAAATTGACTACGAAAGTTTGTACACGGTCCAGAGCCATTATTAATGGGCGATTTTTATCAAATTTTCACAGAATGTGTATATTACGTTCTTATTGTGTATACCGGTGTCCGTTTTTCAAAATTCTAAAAGTCCAAGCATCTATGGCGGATCCAATATTCGAACCAAGGACGTTAAATTTTAAATGCTTATAAAAACTGTCCTATTTGAGATAGAAAGTTGAAATTTTGTCAGTTAGTAGGTCTCGGGGTGTCTAACAATTATGTGAAAATAAACGTCATATGACGTCACGTGACGTCATTTTTTTATTATTATTATTCTTTTCTTCTTCCTAACTAAACGCTTATTTTAATATGTTGCAATAGTCCTAGGACCATGAAATTTTTATGGGTTATTAGTCACGTGAGGAAATTTCGTTTTCAATGATTGTCAGCAGCCTATGACGTCACATGACGTCACACCTAAAAATAGTGAAAAATGGTGTTTGCGCTCTACAGCCGTCATTTATAGTCGGATTTTCTTCAAATTTTCACAGATGGTACATCTTGAAACTAAGGTGTGCATATCCTGTCAGCTAACCGAAATTCCGAAAGACCGAAGTTCTGTGGCTGAAATAAGATTCGAACATAGGACCGAAAATTTCATTTTAGCATTAAAGAGCTTCAGGATGAGATAGAAAGTTGAAACTTACACAGTTTGCAGTTCTGCAGAATTTCTACATATATTTTGATTCCTGACGTCATATGACGTCATGTGACGTCATAAGCATACTTCTTAATTTTTATTTTAGGGCATTGATTTCGACATGATGCCAGTTGTTCAGAATAATGAAAATTTCAGAGTTATGACAGTAAAGTATGCGCTTTTGAACAAAAGCATCTTCAGCACCCTATGACGTCATGTGACGTCAGAGCTAAAAATAGTGAAAAATGGTGTTCGCGCTCTACAGCCGCCATTTATGATCAGATTTTCTTCAAATTTTTACAGATGGTACATCTTGAAACTAAGGTGGGAATGTTTTGTCAGCTAACCTTAATTCCGAAAAACCGAAGTATTGTGGCTGAAATAAGATTCGAACATAGGACCAAAAATTTCATTTTAGGGTTAAAGAACTTCGGGATGAGATAGAAATTTGAAACTTACACAGTTTGCAGTTCTGCATAATTTCTACATATATTTTGAGTCGTGACGTCATATGACGTCATAAGCATACTACTACTGCTACTTATTTTTTTTTCTTCGTAACTAAACGCTTATTTTTCGCGGAATATAATGTCAATTGTTCAGCATGAACATGAAATACTACCAGAGGTGAGTCATTATGTGAAACTTCTATCTCCTGCTTTTTGCATTAACACAGGTTGCAGAAAGTCCTATCATTCGTTTTGACGAATGACATCTAGTTATTCTTCTTCTTCTTATTCTTTTTTTCTTCCTCTTATATTTGTGTTAATTTCGAGGTGTTGCCATTGACTCAGAACAATGAAAATTTTATGGCATATATTTCAAACCATGAGCTTTCGGATGCAATGAATTTCATATTCATATGTCGTCAAATAACGTCAGATTTGACGTCAGGTGAAAAAGTTTGTACGCGGTCTACAGCCATTATTGCTAGACCGATTTTCATCAAAATTTCACAGAATGTGTATGTTAGGCTCTAGTTGTGTATCCCGGTGTCCGTTTTACCAAATTCGAAAAGGCAAAAGTTTTATGGCGAATCCAAGATTCGAACTAATGACGTCAAATTTCAAATGCGTATAAAATCGCTAGGAAGCTGATATTTGGACTGAATATTAATCTCTAGGTTTTCTTTATATTCTAAAAAGATGAACGTCATATGACGTCACATGACGTCATAATGCAAATAAAACTTTCGTATTAAAACTTAACGGTTTTTAAGCCCTGTAGGCTTCATTTTTTTGTATGATTTGCTTGAAATTTTGTCTGAAGATGCAGTATTAGATTCTATGGAGCCATGTCACTTTCGTTTCCGGCAAATCCCAAAGGTCAAGGTCATATATCAATTATCGGCTTTTTCTTCGGCCTTAAATATCTCAAAAACGGTAAATATTCTATCGAGACACTATGCGTATAATTTGTAGTGCTTAGAAAGACCTTTCAGATGATATTTAGTTTTTGATGATCGGGGTTGAATTGGTTGAGTTATGGCGGAAAAATTAAAATTTGAAAACTCCCAGTGTGTTTAACAGTTTATATCTCGAAAACCTTTGATTTTTGAAAATATGATGATGAATATTATTTGTAGAGCAATGTTTGGCCGTTCTTTTGATGCCTAAACTTTAATGATTGGTCAAAGATTGATGGAGTAATGGGAAAAAACGAAATTCATGTATGTAGCTTTGGTGAATTTTTCATTTTTCAGGTGGTTTAAGAGCTTGTATCTCAAAAAGTATTAGTAATATTCCTAAACATAAAGCGTGTGAAATGTAGAGAATTTTCAGACGATTATTTTGGTACCTTAAGTTTTGAAATTGAACAAAGTATAAGGAAGTTACATCAAAAATAAGAATTTAAACATGTAGAATTTCAGCGATTCTGCCGTGTTGTCAATCTTTTACGGCTAATATCTCAAAGCCCATTAGAAAAAAGTCCACATCTTAAGCGAGTGAGATGTAGAAAATTTTAAGACGATTATTTTGGTACCTAGAGTTTTAAAATTGATTAAAGTATAAGGAAGTTACATCAAAAATACGAATATAAACCCAAGTGTAAGAATTTTCGAGAAATATCCTACTTTCGCTTTCACGTTAAATTGAAGCATTTTCGGAAAATATGTAAGTTTACAGCTATGTATTAGTCATATAAATTGCAAAAAACTTTTAACTTATATCATATTGATATTACTAGCTAAACAAGCGTACCTTTTCCGGTGGCCGAGTGGTTAGAGCGTCCGCCTTGGGAGCGGAAGGTCGTGGGTTCGATTCCTGACCCGACATACCAAAGTCGTAAAAAATGGAACTGTTATAGCTCCCGTGCTTGGCGCTCAGCATATAAGGGTATTTGCAGGACTGGTTAGCGCAGTATCAAGATGATGTGACTGGGTGTGGTATCATGCCATATGTCTACGGCGTGATACTGCAGTGTGGTAGTCCTATACCCGCATGAAGTAGACATCGTGACTGGCTGAATTACTGTCGGTGGGACGTTAAACCCAACAAACAAACTGATATCATATATGGCAGTGTTTACTACACCGATCACTACACACGAGGTGTGCACACTGGCGCATGTTGACGTCTTTTGTAAACGTTTATTAAAGTTGCTTATATAACCATGTTTATAGATAAACATTTACATAACAATGAGGAGTTTCGGAAATATTTTTTTGCAAAGGGACTCCTAAGGAAAGAAAAAGATGCTAAATTAAATACTAAAATACAAATTTAGTTTATTAGGTTTAACGTCCCACCGACAGTATTTAAGTTTTTTTGAAACAATGTCTACTTGAGACAAATGTAGTGTTGTCACACTGCACAGTATCACGTCGTAGACAGTTGGCATGATACCACACCCAGTCATATTAACCGGACACCGGGCCATCAGTCCTGGAACTACCCTTATTAAGCTGAGCGCTAACCAAGGGAGCTATACCAGTACCTATATTTACGAATTTGGTAAATACAAGAATTGAAATAATTGATATAACGTTTTTAAACAACTTACAGATCATGTGTTATCTCGTTTGATTTGGTATTTCCGGGGTATTCCTAGCCTTGGTATCATCCGCTGACACCGACTTTTTTAAATGATTATTTTTTACATATTTCGTTCTTTCCTTAATGTCAATCAGTTGATATTTTCTGATTTCTCAACTAATTAAAACAAGATAAATAAATAAAAAAAACAGCCATCACATAAATTGATTGAAATCTGAAAAAGAAATGAGCCGACGGTCAAAAAATGCGCGAAATTTATGTGTTACATCCATATTTGGAAAGCACGTGCACGTGCGTGAATACTTTAACAACACGCTGACGTAACAATTATATGGTACCATCTTCTAATATAGCAGCATAACGTAGTAATAGGGCGGGGCAAACTCTAAGTTAGTCAGTGTTAATTAAGTATAGGTTAGTGTTTTTTTTAGTAAGCATTAATGAAATTAAATCGGTGTGGCGCGGCAAAGCCGCGCGACCGATTTAATGGACTTAATGCTTACTAAATAACACTAACCTACTTAGTGTTTGAAATTATGATTTGAAATTTAACGCAGTCGCACATTCCAAATATTGTATTGATTTTTGAGACTCCGCCCTATCAACCTGTTCCCGGCGTGAATTACATCACGTGACATGTAACATGTTATGTCAAAGGTCAATGCGTCGCTCTAGCTGTGTATATCTACGCTCCAAATGAGCATTGAACCGGAAGCCGACTTTGATCTCTTCGGCAAAAAAGTGGTGATTGAAATTTGAATAAAAGATACTGTTTAGAAAGGTTCATATATCTGCACCTCTATATATTGTGTTTTGGACATTATTATTTTTTTTTATTTATAGTAACCATTGTTTGTTAGTGTGTTTTTTTCTTCTCTTCTCATTATTTATATACATTTTTCAATTTGAATTTATTTAATCGGATATTTACTTAATCGCTTTGTTTAGTAATTAGTTATATATTGCCCATTCTGTGTTAACATGTGTAGACATTGAAATTACACAAGTGTCTTTAAAGCGATGACCGATACTAATGTTGTTAGAACTTGTGGTCAAACCCTCTTACTTATTTTTTTAAATCTTCAATGTTGTATCACCATTACTTAGGCAATAATACATGTTTAAACTAAACTAAGCGGAAGGACAGAGTTCTTTTGTTATTTTGGATTAATCAGAATGCTGGTGAGTAAATGTTTGTTCTCTATGGTTGCTGTGTATTATTTTTTGTCGATGTTCATGCGTTCACATCAAAAATCCCTGTAACACGTTACACATGCGTGCTGTAAGGAACATTGGCATCCAAACTTACCCTCATTAGATAGATCTATTCAAGAGAAATAATTCTGTACATTTTAAACATGGAGTCACCCGACTACTTTTTGACCTATTTAAGGCCAAATGACATGCGTATGAATTTAGTGCACCGGTCGGCCATTTCATGCCAATTTTCTCAAAAATCCCCCCCCCCCTCGGTAATGCTAAACTATTAAGATTGTTGTGCAATAAGGCCTCCAAATTGGGCATGTTATGACTATTTTAACTGTTCTATAGAATTCAATCCTTTATTACATGTCTTTCAGTCAAAATCTCACCTTAATTCAGCATTAAATAGGGTCACTTTTTTCTGTGTAGGAACATCCGGTAACCAAGGGCAGGTAATTGTGGTCTTAGTCTATTTTGGTGAACACATAAAGCTCCGCTTCACGACACATCTTGACGCACATGCGCAGTGAAGGTGTTTGAAGCAGGTTTTAAATTGATCAGTTGATTTAGCGGAATAGTGTTTAGTGACAAGTTAATGCCGATTAAATGAATTAAATGGAGACAAAATTTTGAAAAAAAAATGGAATGATTTCATTGGACAAAATATAATTTTAAACACTAAGAGAGAATTAAGCAGTTAAGAAGCCGTCACTCGCTACGCTCATTCTGGCTTCTTAACTGTTAAATTCTCTCTTAATAAACACTATAACGTATACAGTCGTCTCCATCGTATGTACAAGCATTATTGAAATTTAACTCACGAGGCTACACGCGTCGACGAATCTATTTCATAGTAGCATTTACGGTTTTATTCCCAAAACTGTACACGAAATTAAAAAAAAAAAGAATTTTGATATGCAGAATTAATATGTTTAAGTTTAATTGCTTATATTTTGAAAACCTATAAAACTAGACCCAAATTCAGTTGAATTGTAGAGATTTTCAGGACATTTATTTTGGTACCTAGAATGCTAAACTTGGAATCTCTCAGCCCCTCACCGCTGTGGGTTCAAATTCCGGTAGGGACTTCGGATTTTTCATGTGAGGAAGCCTTCCAGCTGGCTTGCGGTAGGTCGGTGGTTATATCCGCGTATCTCTGTGTACTCGGGGTCTTCCTCCACCTGTAATTAGCTGGACGTCGCTATATGATTGAAATACTATCGCAGTGACGGTAAACCCCATTACAACAACAACAACAACAACAACAACAACAACAATTAAAATTGGTCAAGTTATAAGAAAGCGATATCAAAATAAAGATTTATTTATTTTCGACATATGGCTTACTTCACAAAGTTCATGCATGAGAAGTCCATACGAAAAAAAAGTAAAAGGTAGGAAATATAATATATATTCTTTCTAACGGTATTAATCTTTACATTTCAAAATGTTGCAGAAAGTCCTATCATTCGTATCAACGAATGAAATCTAGTTATTCTTCTTATTATTCTGTTTTTCTTCCTCTTATATTTGTGTTAATTTCAAGGTGTTGCCATTGACTCAGAACAATGAAAATTTTACGGTATATATTTCAAACCATGAGCTTTTGGATGCAATGAATTTCATATTCATATGACGTCATATAACGTCAGATTTGACGTCAGGTGAAAAAGATTGTACGCGGTCTACAGCCATTATTCCTGGACCGATTTTCATCAAAATTTCACAGAATGTGTATGTTAGGCTCTTGTTGTGTATTCCGGTGTCCGTTTTTCCAAATTCGAAAAGGCAAAGGTTTTATGGTGAATCCAAGATTCGAACCATTGACGTCAAATTTCAAATGCGTATAAAATCGCTTCCAGATGAGCTAGATAGATGATTTTTGGACAGAATATAAGTCTCTATGACTTTTTTTATATTCTCAAAAGATGAATGTCGTATGACGTCATATGACGTCATGAGTTGAAAAGTAATTTCTAAATTTGACATGTAAATTTTTATATGTTGAAAACATCCGAGCACCTTGAAAATTTAATAGCCTATGTTTCAGATAGAACATTTTCCATTTCAATAATTTTATTTGACTATGACGTGTTTTGACGTCAAACTTGACGTCGTCAAAAAATGTTTGTACGCGGTCTACAGCCATTATTTCTGGGCCAATTTTCATCAAAATTTCACAGAATATGTATGTTAGGCTCTTGTTGTGTATCCCTGTGTCCCTTTTTCCAATTCGAAAAGGCAAATGTTTTATGGCGAATCCAAGATTCGAACTATTGACGTCAAATTTCAAATGCGTATAAAATCGCTTACAGATAAGCTAGAAAGATGATATTTGGACAGAATATAAGTCTCTATGATTTCTTTATATTCTCAGAAGATGAATGTCGTATGACGTCATATGACGTCATGAGTTGAAATATAATTTCTAAATTTTACATGTAAATTTTTATATGTTGAAAACATTCGAGCACCTTGGAAATTTAATAGCGTATGCTTCAGATAGAACATTTTGCATTTCATTATTTTTATTTGACTATGATGTGTTTTGACGTCAAACTTGACGTCGTCTAAAAATGTTTGTACGCGGTCTACAGCCATTATTTCTTGGCCGATTTTCATCAAAATTTCACAGAATATGTATGTTAGGCTCTAGAGGTGCATCCCGGTGTCCGTTTTTCCAAATTTGAAAAGGCAAAGGTTTTATGGCGAATCCAAGATTCGAACCATTGACGTCAAATTTGAAATGCTTATAAAATCGCTTACAGATGAGCTAGAAAAATGATATTTGGACAGAATATAAGTCTCTATGTTTTCTTTATATTCTCAGAAGATGAATGTCGTATGACGTCATATGACGTCATGAGTTGAAATATAATTTCTAAATTTTACTTAAAACCAGCTTTAATAGCGTATGCTTCAGATGGAACATTTTGCATTTCAATAATTTTTATTTGACTATGACGTGTTTTGACGTCAAACTTGACGTCGTCTAAAAATGTTTGTACGCGGTCTACAGCCATTACTTCTGGGTCGATTTTCATCAAAATTTCACAGAATGTTTATGTTAGACTCTAGTTGTGCATCCCAGTGTCCGTTTTTTCCGTTTTTCCGTTTTTCAAAATTCGTAAATTCAAAGGTTTTATGTCGAATCCAAGATTCGAACCATTGACGTCAAATTTCTAATACGTATAATATCACTTCCAGATAAGTCTGATATTGTGACAGTTTATAAGTCTCCTAGTGGGCTTTACATTATGTGAAGATGATTGTCATTTAACTTTATATGACGTCATAATGTCAAAAAGAATTTCTGATATCTACGCGTTAATTTTAGTATGTTGTAAAGTTCCCAGGACCATGGAAATTTAATGGCTTATACATCGAATCATGTCCTTTTGAATGCAATATATTTTATATTCATTTGGCGTCATATAACATAAGGTTTGACGTCAGGACAAAAAGGTTTTACACGGTCTACAGCCTTTATTCTGGACCGATTTTCACCAAATTTTCACAGAATTTACATGTTATGCTCTAGTTGTGTATCGCTGTGTCAGTTTTCCATATTTGAAAAGGTAATAGTTCTTTGGCGATTCCAAGATTCGAACCATTGACGTCAAATTTCAAATACGTCTAAAATCACCTCCAAGTGAGTTAAACGGCTGATATTTGGACTAAATATAAGTCTCTAAGACCACTTTCCATTTTGTGAAGACGAGCGTCATTTGACGTCATATGACGTCTGAAGGTCTAAATCAATTTTAAAAAAGTTGATAATTTGTCTTGGTTTTAATACCTCCAGCGACGTCACGTTCACGTGGTATTGCTACACTGTAAATTAAGCATTTTCGGAAAATACCCTACTTTCACTTTTACATAATTTTTAACATTTTCGGAAAATGTAATTGGCAAAGGCCAAGAACAATGAAAATTGTATGGCAAATATTTTCGAATGCAATGATTTTCGTATTCCTAGGACGTCATCTGATGCTAGATTTGACGTCAGTTAAAAGATTCGTACACGCTCTGCAGAATTTTTTTTCTAGTACATTTAACAGAAGGTTTAAGTTAGGCTTTTCTTGTGCATCCTTAGTTTCATTTTCAAAATATGACCTCGAAATTCAGTTTAGTATTTCAGCGACACATATGAAGTAAAAAGCTGAAATGTTGTAATTCAAAACGTTTTCTTTAGATTTCCATAGGCCAGACGTTATTTGACGTAATGGGATTATAATATGTTTTCATTTTTGGTGCAATAAATTCAATGTGATCCCAATGGTCCAGAATTACAAAAAAATTATGGCATTTGTAAACATATGATGAATTTTCATATGCAATTATATTCTTATTCATATGACAGCAGAATAGATGTCAGATCAAAAAGTTTGTAAGCGCTCTGCAGGCATTATGAGTTGATTAAATCTTTTAAGTTTTTCAAAGACTATATAGGTTACACTCTAGAAACCTAATATTTTCTGCGTATTCCGTATCAATAATTTTCAGTTTGATTGAGTTTTTAACTGTTTGCAGAAAGTCCTTTCGTCTTTTTATTATTTTCGAAAATTTTCTTTTATCTCTTGCAACTTTGTTCTTCTTCTGTTTTATTTTTATTAGGTTTTCGCATCGCTTGCGAAAACCTATTGTTCTTCTTCTGTTTTATTTTTTTTTTTATTTGGGTTTTCGCATCGCAGTGCGAAAACCCTTTGTTCTCGTTCTGTTTCTTTTTAGGTTTTCGCATCGCTTGCGAAAACCTATTGTTCTTCTTCTGTTTTATTTTTTTTTTTATTTTTATTATTATTTTTCTAACTTTTTTTGTGAACGGCATATCACCATGATAGAAAAAAGTCACATTTCTTATTTTTTTACCACTTTTGTCCTAAGATCTGAATTTGATCCTCACGTTGAGAAATTTTTCATTTTTGTCTTAGTTTTGCCGCTAGGTGGCGTTTTGTAAAAATGACTAAGGGCTAATAACTCTGTTATTTGAGGTCCGATTCAAATGCGGTTTTTTGTATTGTGTTCCTTGTCAGAAACTTTATAAAATATGATACGTTTCAATTATTTGCGTATATAAAACTTTCGTGCTACAGGAGGTTGAAAGTTCAAATCTCGAAAAAAACGATGAAATAAAGGTAGGTCTACGAAAAACGTGCCCATTTTTTTCAGAGATGAGATAGGAGAATATTGTTTGTTGCATATGATTCGCAAGACACATACGCACAAAATATATGGTGTGGCGATTTTGAGAAATGCATGGTTTGTCAACAGTATGCGGTCAAACTTTACCAATATTTTCGGAAAATCAACATTTTAAAAGCATGACTTTTACGGTTATTTGCAGTTCCTGACTTTATTTTTTATTCAATCTTCATCATTTTTTCACTGTTAATGCATTTTCATAAAACAAATAAAATAATAGAAAAAAAATCACACATAATATGCAAAGGTCAAGGTCATATACCAATTATTATTATTTATATCGGCATAAAATAGCTCCAAATCTAAAAATATTTTATAGAAAGTATATGAACAAAAGTTTTAGTCTGTGAAGAGATCTTTCCATTGGTGTTTATTTTTTGAAGATCGGACTTCATTTGATCAAATGACCACAGTCCAAAGTTTGATCCTTTTATCAAACAATTGTAAATCCGTATGTTTCCTCTTTTTTGCTGCTCCTGACTTTAATTTTTGTTTAATCTTCATCATTATTTCACTGTTTATGCATTTTTATAAAACAAATAAAATCATAGAAAAAAATTTAAGCATAATATGCAAAGGTCAAGGTCATATACCAATTATTATTATTATTATCGGCATAAAATAGCTCCAAATCTAAAAATATTTTATAGAAAGTATATGAACAAAAGTTTTAGTCTGTGAAGAGATCTTTCCATTACTTCATTTGATCAAATGACCACAGTCCAAAGTTTGATCCTTTTATCAAACAATTGTAAATCCGTATGTTTCCTCTTTTTTGCTGCTCCTGACTTTAATTTTTGTTTAATCTTCATCATTATTTCACTGTTTATGCATTTTTATAAAACAAATAAAATCATAGAAAAAAATTCAAGCATAATATGCAAAGGTCAAGGTCATATACCAATTATTATTATTATTATCGGCATAAAATAGCTCCAAATCTAAAAATATTTTATAGAAAGTATATGGACAAAAGTTTTAGTCTCTGAAGAGGTCTTTCCATTGGTGTTTAGTTTTTGAAGATCGAACTTCATTTGATCAAATGACCACAGTCCAAAGTTTGATCCTTTTATCAAACAATTGTAAATCCGTTTGTTTCCTCTTTTTTGCTGCTCCTGACTTTATTTTTTGTTCAATCTTCATCATTATTTCACTATTTATACATTTTTATAAAACAAATAAAATCATAGAAAAAAATCAAGCATAATTTGCAAAGGTCAAGGTCATATACCAATTATTATTATTTATATCGGCATAAAATAGCTCCAAATCTAAAACTATTTTATAGAAAGTATATGAACAAAAGTTTTAGTCTGTGAAGAGGTCTTTCCATTGGTGTTTAGTTTTTGAAGACCGGACTTCATTTGATCAAATGACCACAGTCCAAAGTTTGATCCTTTTATCAAACAATTGTATATCCGTATGTTTCCTCTTTTTTGCTGCTCCTGACTTTATTTTTTGTTCAATCTTCATCATTATTTCACTGTTTATGCATTTTTATAAAACAAATAAAATCATAGAAAAAAAATCAAGCATTATATGCAAAGGTCAAGGTCATATACCAATAATTGTTATTTTAATCGGCATAAAATAGCTCCAAATCTAAAAATATTTTATAGAAAGTATATGAACAAAAGTTTTCGTTTGTGAAGAGATCTTTCCATTGGTGTTTAGTTTTTGAAGATCGGACTTCATTTGATCAAATGACCACAGTCCAAAGTTTGATCCTTTTATCAAACAATTGTAAATCCATATGTTGCTTCTTTTTTGCAGCTCCTGACTTTATTTTTGTTCAATCTTCATCATTTTTTCACTGTTTATGCATTTAATAATACAAATAAACTCATAGTAAATAACGATGAAAATATACAAAGGTCAAGGTCATAATACCGATTATTGTTATTTTTATCGGCACAAAATAGCTTCAAATCTAGAAATATTTTAAAGAAGGTATATGAATAAAAGTTTTAGTTCGTGAAGAGATCGTTCTAATGATGTTAGTTTTTGAAGATCTGACTTCATTTGATCAATTTACAAAAATATTCGAATAAAGTTAATATCAATCAATTATGTCTGCAGTTGAAACCAGTACTCTTACTAGTCAAATTAAAAGCGAAAACCAAGATGCCGCTTTGCGGTTCTAGTTTTTTTTTTTTTTTTCTAACCCTTTTTTGTGAACGGCATAGCTCCGAGGTGAGAAAAGCCACATCTATGAAATTTTTATCAGTAATAACCACGTACTTGAAGATGATCCTAACGTCGAGATAATTTTCATTTTTGTTTTGATTTTCCCGCCAGGGGGCGTTTTATATGAAAATGTTTAATAAGCAATATCTCAATTATTTGAGGTCCGATTCAAATGCGGTTTTGGCATAATGTTCCTTGTAAATAGCCCAATAAAATATGATAGGTTCCAAAAATTTGCGTATATAAAACTTTCGTGCTACAGGAGGTTGAATGTTCGAATCTCGCAAAAACTGTGAAATAAGGGTAGGTCTACCAAAAACGTGCCCATTTTATTCAGAGATGAGATAGGAGAATTTTGTTTAATGCATATGATTTGCAAGACATATACGCACAAAATATATGGGGTGGCGAATTCGGGAAATGCATAGTTTGTCGACAGTACGCGGTCAAACTTAACCATTCTTTTCGAAAAATCAACATTTTAAAAGCATGACTTTTAAGGTTATTTGGAGTTCCTGACTTTATTTTTTGTTCAATCTTCATCATTATTTCACTGTTTATGCATTTTTATTATACAAATAAAATCATAGAAAAAAAACAGCGAAAATATGCAAAGGTCAAGGTCATACACCAATTATTGTTATTTTTATCGGCATAAAATAGCTCTCAATATAAAAATATTTTATAGAAACTATATGAACAAAAGTTTTAGTTTGTGAAGAGATCTTTCCATTGGTGTTTAGTTTTTGAAGATCGGACTTCATTTGATCAAATTACCACAGTCCAAAGTTTGATCCTTTTATCAAACAAGTGTAAATCCGTATGTTTCCTCTTTTTTGCTGCTCCTGACTTTATACTTTGTTCAATCTTCATCATTATTTCACTGTTTATGCATTTTTATTATACAAAAAAAATCATAGAAAAAAACACAGCGAAGATATGCAAAGGTCAAGGTCATACACCAATTATTGTTATTTTTATCGGCATAAAATAGCTCTCAATCTAAAAATATTTTGTAGAAAGTATATGAACAAAAGTTTTAGTTTTTGAAGAGATCTTTCCATTGGTGTTTAGTTTTTGAAGATCGGACTTCATTTGATCAAATGACCACAGTCCAAAGTTCGATCCTTTTATCAAACAAGTGTAAATCCGTATGTTTCCTCTTTTTTGCTGCTCCTGACTTTATATTTTGTTCAATCTTCATCATTATTTCACTGTTAATGCATTTTTATTATACAAATAAAATCATAGAAAAAAAAACAGCGAAGATATGCAAAGGTCAAGGTCATACACCAATTATTGTTATTTTTATTGGCATAAAATAGCTCTCAATCTAAAAATATTTTATAGAAAGTATATGAACAAAAGTTTTAGATTGTGAAGAGATCTTTCCATTGGTGTTTAGATTTTGAAGATTGGACTTCATTTGAGCTAATAACCTCAGTCTAAAATTTGTTCCTTTTATCAAACAATTGTAAATCCGTATGTTTCCTCTTTTTTGCTGCTCCTGACTTTATTTTTTGTTCAATCTTCATCATGTTTTCACTGTTTATGCATTTAAATAATACAATTAAATCATAGTAAATAACGATGAAAATATGCAAAGGTCAAGGTCATAATACCGATTATTGTTATTTTTATCGGCACAAAATAGCGTCAAATCTAAAAATATTTTATAGAAAGTATATGAACAAAAGTTTTAGTTCGTGAAGAGATCTATTCATTGGTGTTTAGGTTTTGAAGATAGGACTTCATTTGATCAAATTACCACAGTCCAAAGTTTGATCCTTTTATCAAACAATTGAAAATCCATATGTTTCTTCTTTTTTGCAGCTCCTGACTTTATTTTTTGTTCAATCTTCATCATTATTTCACTGTTTATGCATTTAAATAATACAAATAAATCTAAGTAAATAACGATTAAAATTTGCAAAGGTCAAGGTCATAAGACCGATTATTGTTGCAACCAGTACTCTTACTAGTCAAGTTAAAAGCAAAAACCAAGATGCCGCTTTGCGGTTCTAGTTTTATTATTATTTTTCTAACCTTTTTTTGTGAACGGCATATCACCATGATAGAAAAAAGTCACATTTCTGATTTTTTTACCACTTTTGTCCTAAGATCTGAATTTGATCCTCATGTTGAGAAATATTTCATTTTTGTCTTAGTTTTGCCGCTAGGTGGCGTTTTGTAAAAATGACTAAGGGCTAATAACTCTGTTATTTGAGGTCCGATTCAAATGCGGTTTTTTGTATTGTGTTCCTTGTCAGAAACTTAATAAAATATGATACGTTTTAATTATTTGCGTATATAAAACTTTCGTGCTACAGGAGGTTGAATGTTCAAATCTCGAAAAAAACGATGAAATAAAGGTAGGTCTACGAAAAACGTGCCCATTTTTTTCAGAGATGAGATAGGAGAATTTTGTTTGTTGCATATGATTCGCAAGACACATACGCACAAAATATATGGTGTGGCGATTTTGAGAAATGCATGGTTTGTCAACAGTATGCGGTCAAACTTTACCAATATTTTCGAAAAATCAACATTTTAAAAGCATGACTTTTACGGTTATTTGCAGTTCCTGACTTTATTTTTTATTCAATCTTCATCATTTTTTCACTGTTAATGCATTTTCATAAAACAAATAAAATAATAGAAAAAAAATCACACATAATATGCAAAGGTCAAGGTCATATACCAATTATTATTATTTATATCGGCATAAAATAGCTCCAAATCTAAAAATATTTTATAGAAAGTATATGAACAAAAGTTTTAGTCTGTGAAGAGATCTTTCCATTGGTGTTTATTTTTTGAAGATCGGACTTCATTTGATCAAATGACCACAGTCCAAAGTTTGATCCTTTTATCAAACAATTGTAAATCCGTATGTTTCCACTTTTTTGCTGCTCCTGACTTTAATTTTTGTTAAATCTTCATCATTATTTCACTGTTTATGCATTTTTATAAAACAAATAAAATCATAGAAAAAAATTCAAGCATAATATGCAAAGGTCAAGGTCATATACCAATTATTATTATTATTATCGGCATAAAATAGCTCCAAATCTAAAAATATTTTATAGAAAGTATATGAACAAAAGTTTTAGTCTGTGAAGAGGTCTTTCCATTGGTGTTTATTTTTTGAAGATCGACTTCATTTGATCAAATGACCACAGTCCAAAGTTTGATCCTCTTATCAAACAATTGTATATCCACATGTTTCCTCTTTTTTGCTGCTCCTGACTTTATTTTTTGTTCAATCTTCATCATTATTTCACTATTTATGCATTTTTATAAAACAAATAAAATCATAGAAAAAAATCAAGCATAATTTGCAAAGGTCAAGGTCATATACCAATTATTATTATATATATCGGCATAAAATAGCTCCAAATCTAAAACTATTTTATAGAAAGTATATGAACAAAAGTTTTTAGTCTGTGAAGAGGTCTTTCCATTTGTGTTTAGTTTTTGAAGATCGGACTTCATTTGATCAAATGACCACAGTCCAAAGTTTGATCCTTTTATCAAACAATTGTATATCCGTATGTTTCCTCTTTTTTGCTGCTCCTGACTTTATTTTTTGTTCAATCTTCATCATTATTTCACTGTTTATGCATTTTTATAAAACAAATAAAATCATAGAAAAAAAATCAAGCATTATATGCAAAGGTCAAGGTCATATACCAATAATTGTTATTTTAATCGGCATAAAATAGCTCCAAATCTAAAAATATTTTATAGAAAGTATATGAACAAAAGTTTTCGTTTGTGACGAGATCTTTCCATTGGTGTTTAGTTTTTGAAGATCGGACTTCATTTGATCAAATGACCACAGTCCAAAGTTTGATCCTTTTATCAAACAATTGTAAATCCATATGTTGCTTCTTTTTTGCAGCTCCTGACTTTATTTTTGTTCAATCTTCATCATTATTTCACTGTTTATGCATATTTATAAAACAAATAAAATCATAGAAAAAAAATCAAGCATTATATGCAAAGGTCAAGGTCATATACCAATAATTGTTATTTTAATCGGCATAAAATAGCTCCAAATCTAAAAATATTTTATAGAAAGTATATGAACAAAAGTTTTCGTTTGTGAAGAGATCTTTCCATTGGTGTTTAGTTTTTGAAGATCGGACTTCATTTGATCAAATGACCACAGTCCAAAGTTTGATCCTTTTATCAAACAATTGTAAATCCATATGTTGCTTCTTTTTTGCAGCTCCTGACTTTATTTTTGTTCAATCTTCATCATTTTTTCACTGTTTATGCATTTAAATAATACAAATAAACTCATAGTAAATAACGATGAAAATATACAAAGGTCAAGGTCATAATACCGATTATTGTTATTTTTATCGGCACAAAATAGCTTCAAATCTAGAAATATTTTAAAGAAGGTATATGAATAAAAGTTTTAGTTCGTGAAGAGATCGTTCTAATGATGTTTAGTTTTTGAAGATCTGACTTCATTTGATCAATTTACAAAAATATTCGAATAAAGTTAATATCAATCAATTATGTCTGCAGTTGAAACCAGTACTCTTACTAGTCAAATTAAAAGCGAAAACCAAGATGCCGCTTTGCGGTTCTAGTTAGGTTTTCGCATCGCTTGCGAAAACCTATTGTTCTTCTTCTGTTTTATTTTTTTTTTTAGGTTTTCGCATCGCTTGCGAAAACCTATTGTTCTTCTTCTGTTTTATTTTTGGGTTTTCGCATCGCAGTGCGAAAACCCTTTGTTCTCGTTCTGTTCCTTTTTAGGTTTTCGCATCGCTTGCGAAAACCTATTGTTCTTCTTCTGTTTTATTTTTAGGTTTTCGCATCGCTGGGCGAAAACCTATTGTTCTTCTTCTGTTTTATTTTTTTTTTTTTTATTATTTTTCCGCCGGTTTTTGTGAACGGCATATCGCCATGATAGAAAAAAGGCACAATTATGAAATTTCTACCAGTTTTTTCTACTTATATGAACTTAATCCTTACGTTGAGAAAATTTTCATTTTTGTCTTTGTTTTTCCGCTAGGGGGCGCTTTGTATAAAATCATAAAAAGAGGAGTAACTCTGTTATTTGGGGTCCGATTCAAATGCGGTTTTTTGCATTATGTTCACTGATGATAGCCTAATAAAATATGATAGATTTCAATGATTGGCGTACATAAATCTTTTGAGCTACGGAAGGTTGAAAGTTCAAACCTTACAAAAAATGGTGAAAATGAGGGTAGGTCTACGAAAAACCTATCCAGTTTTTTCAGAGATGAGATAGAAGAGTTCTTTTTGTTGCATATGATTTGCAAGACATATACGCACAAAATATATGGGTTGGCGATTTTGAAAAATGCATTGTTTGTCTTCTAGAAACGGTCAAACTTTACTAAATTTTGGGACAAATTAACATTTCTTGAACACATTTGTGTTGCTCCTGATTTTATTTTTTGTTCCTTTTCCATGAAATTTTCACACTTTATGTAGTTTAATGTCCTGAATGTTCCAGAGAAAAAAAAAATTAAAAAATATTGCAAAGGTCAAGGTCATATCATGATTATTGGATTTTTAAACGGCCTCAAATAGCTCAAAAACTAAAAATATTTCATTGTTATCATGTGCGGATAAGATTTAGGTCTTGAAGAGACCTTTCAAATGATGTTTAGTTTTTGAAGATCGGGCTTGATTTGGTCATTTTATGGCAGTTCAAAGTTTATCCTCTTTGGAAAAATTGTAAATTTGTTTTCAAAGTTTGTATTTAGTTATTTTTTTGTGCGATTATCCTGAAGTTTAAAATCTTATAATTCAAGTAAAATAATCTTGATCAAAATCGGTTGTGAAATGTAGTATCTATGACATGACAAAGTTAATGGTTTCTGGAGAAAAAAAGAGCTTCTTATCCTGACGAGGATTACCTGTATATGCAAGCTAAAGAGGCAGACTGTCTTATCTCAAGTAGAATGAGTACCGCTGATCAATTATGTAGGTCAGCCTTTGGAGATTGGTAGCTATGTTTAAAAGCAGACTGACTTATCTTAGCCACCAATGCAGTACACTGTTATTGAAGCGAATAAATCACTATAAGTTTCTGCTCTCATCCTTACCTCTCTATCTGTCTGTCTGTCTCTCTATCTCACATAGATTTAATTGGGCATAATGAAAAATATAGCTATGAAAATCTCAATATTAATGTTTTTATGCTAGAGTCAGTTTTGCAAACAATAAGTAATGTGTACCTTTGCATATACCTTTCTACACAAGTTTTTAAAAGTGTACATATGATTGTAAGGTTACTTGATTTCTGAATACATCTCAGCCTTAGAAAATATCTGCATCATAACAATCATTTACGAATTTTATGAATTTCATATATAATAACTTTATTATGTGTATATACAGTGCGGCTTGTGTGCAAGTCGGCACACGGAACGCACGTTACACGGACACGGAACGCACGTTGCACGGACACGGAACGCACGGTACACGGTGCGCGCACGTTACACGTTTGGTTCATATACACGATACGATCCATGCACGATACTAACGCTGCCAGTTTATTCGGTTAACTTGGTTTTCGTGCATTGACTTCTTTACGCGTCATTTAAAGGAGAAAGCTAAATGATCACTCATTATTGGGAGAAAGACAAAACAACCATCCACTGATGATTTTACAAGACGTATAAAAAATCAATGAGTGTGGTTAGAGCGTCAGTTTTACTTTCTCTCTCTCCCCCCCCCCCTCTCTCTGTCATAGATGTAACATATAAATCACAATACACCACTACAGCATAGTTATAATACTGCTGTAATCAATTGATTAGGTAGAAAATACTTAAAAAATAGGATTTCAAATTAAAAAGTCAGTTGTATTGAAATCATTCAGTATTGTATTGAAAACGAGGACACTTTACGTAATCATAACAACAAAGTTGATAAACTACAGGCTAGATTCACGCGTATATAGCACCTTGGAAGATAGAATTTTCAATATTAAGGGATTTTAATTATAAACATTGCATAAGTCTTACATAGGTTGGAAACATTAGCATTACAGGCAAAAAAAATCATCATGTGATGTACAGGTAATCAGCTAAGTAAGCTTTTAAATCAACCTAAATTTAAGTGTGAGATTAAAAAAAAAGAGAGAAACAGACAGGGAGAGAGACAGTGAAGTACCATGAGAATTAATCGAATACTGCACTGATACATAGATAGCATAGTGTAATAAACAATAACTGATGCTAGTCTAATAACAGAGTATCATGTTCGTGTAGAAAAAATGTGGTACCGGGTGACTCATGAAAGCAAATCAAAACAACTGTGTTACGGATTTTTACAAAGTATTAAAGTTTCATGGAGAAAGATTATATAGATATAGCATGGTTTCTTCTATAAAATGATTGTCATGTTATATATACTAATGACAACATGCTTATAGGTGATTTGACCAACCAGTAACACACATCCTTATATACACATGATCTAGGATAGGATACGGATATGAAGTAAGTTTATAATATTGTATTCTTATTGGGCACCAAATTGCACCAAATAAAAAAAAAACATGATTTGGTGATGTAATATTGGTAAAAATTTGATCTTTTTTGGTTACATTTTCTTTTGCTTCAAATTGTGATGTATAAAGAAAAGTATTCGACTTGTGCTTCTTGTATACTTGACTGAACTTTCTTCAATGGTGGATTATTTTAGACATTTCGTGTGTTCGTGTCTTCATTCCGAAAGGCAAAAGGCGAAATAACAAAAACATGCCATAATGTCGTTATTTTACCTTTTGCCTTTCGGTGCAAAAACACGAAAACACAAAATATTCCAGGCGAAATAGTGAAATTTTAACAGGCAAAGCAAAAAAAAGTACCCTAATTGAATAAAAACTTTCCTCTTTGAATGTTTCATGTTTGCAGGTAGAAACCATTTCATTTTGGCGCCCTTTAGTTGTCGTGTTCTTGTGTTCGCACCCTAAACCTGAAAGGCGAAGACACGACACTGTAGCAGATTTCGTGTTGTCGTGTTTTTGCGCATCAAAAGGAAAAGTCGAAATAATAAGATAGCACTATGGTTTCGCCCTCCGGTTTCTATTTGTATATATGATCAGGGGACTGTGGTGGCTGATTTCTGCCATTTCGCCCGAAAGGTGAAATAACGAAAAATGCCACAATGTCTTTATTTTGCCTTTCGGGGCAAGGACACGACAACACGAAACATGTCAAGCGAAATATACATTTTTTAAAGGCGAAAGGACAAAATGTTTCGTCTTTGAATGCTTTGAGTTTCTCCCTCCAGATTCTCATCCTATATAGGGTCACCAGTTTCCTGCTTTGTGCATATAGTCAGCAGTTTCCAGCATGTCTTACATAAGAACTAGCTTGCTTATATCATATATAAATTGAACTTTTCCATACTAATTTTTTCAGTATTACATTTTCATATAATTATTTACTCTATGTTCTTTATGTCAGCAGATTCTTCAGTGATTAAGAATAACCACGGATGGCAAAACCAGAAGTGTTGTCATTTTGTTCCTTCAACTTTTTTGTTAGTCGAAAACACTACAACAGGAAATCTGCTATATCGTGGTGTCTGATGTTTATAACCCAGGACATGAAACATTCAAAGATGAAACTTTTCTTTCCTTCACCTATTAAAATTTTGTTATTTTGCCAGGCATATGTTGTGTCTTTGACCCAAAAAGCAAAAGGCGAAATAATGACAATATGGCATCTTTTCATTCTTTCGCCTATTAGGGTCAAGATACAATATAAGACAGATATATGGTTCTGACATAAAAGGTTTCGTACTGCTAACAAGAAACATTCAAAGACGATACTTTTTTTCATTCGCCTGTTAAAATTTTGTTATTTTGCCTGGCATATTTAATTTCTTCACAACGACAATATCGCATGTTTTGTAATTTCACCTTTCGCCTTTCAGAGTGAAGACAAGAACACACTAAACTGCAGAAATCCTAATTTACTGCATTTCTAAAAACTAAAATGTAATATGTAAATAAATTTGTTTATCGTTTTGCTGCTATTGGAGATTTTGCTTAATATCATTTTTGTGTAGCCTGACTATAGTATAGGGGTTACTTTGTATGTTCCTTTCAATGACACGGAGTGCAGTGCGCAAGAACCATAACTCTACCTTGTGCACTTTTTGAGTTATTCCCCTTTGATAGAATTTCTTGTCCGGAGCATAACTTTGTCACAATAAGTTTGAATGACTTGAAACTTCATATGTATGTTCCTTGCAATGACGCCAAGTGCAGTGCACAAGAACCATAACTCTACCTTGTGCACTTTTTGTGTTATTCCCCTTTGATAGAATTTCTTGTCCGGAGCATAACTTTGTCACCATAAGTTTGAATGACTTGAAACTTCATATGTATGTTCCTTGCAATGACGCCAAGTGCAGTGCGTAAGAACCATAACTCTACCTTGTGCACTTTTTGAGTTATTTCCCTTTGATATAATTTCTTGTCCAAAGCATAACTTTGTCACCATAAGTTTGAATGACTTGAAACTTCATATGTATGTTCCTTGCAGTGACGCGGTGTGTGCGCATGAACCATAACTCTTCCTTGTGCACTTTTTGTGTTATTCCCCTTTGATAGTATTTTTTGTCCGGAGCATAACTTTGTCATCATAAGTTTGAATGACTTGAAACTTCATATGTATGTTCCTTGCAATGACAAGGAGTGCAGTGCGCAAGAATCATAACTGTACCTTGTGCACTTTTTGAGTTATTCCCCTTTGATAGAATTTCTTGTCCGGAGGGTAACTTTGTGACAATAAATTTGAATGACTTGAAACTTCACATGTATGTTCCTTTCAATGACGCAAAGTGCAGTGCATAAGAACCATAACTCTACCTTGTGCACTTTTTTAGTTATTTCCCTTTGATAGAATTTCTTGTCCGAAGCATAACTTTGTCACCATAAGTTTGAATGACTTGAAACTTCATTTGTATGTTCCTTGCAATGACGCAAAGAGCAGTGCGCAAGGACCATATGTCTACCTTGTGCACTTTTTGTGTTATTCCCCTTTGATATAATTATCCCTAGGGGGCGTTTTGTAAAAGTCACTAGAGGCTAATAACTCTGTTATTTGAGGTCTGATTCAATTACGGTTTTTTGCGTTGTGTTGCTTGTCATAAGCCTAATCAAATATGATACATTTCAATTTCTGTTGTTTAAAAATGTGATTGAATTGCGAAAACCGATGATATCGCAATTCTGATTGCGATTCTAGTTTTTTTTATTTTTATTATTATTTTTCTAACCTTTTTTTGTGAACGGCATATCACCATGATAGAAAAAAGTCATATTTCTGATTTTTTTACCACTTTTGTCCTAAGATCTGAATTTGATCCTCACGTTGAGAAATTTTTAATTTTTGTCTTAGTTTTGCCGCTAGGTGGCGTTTTGTAAAAATGACTAAGGGCTAATAACTCTGTTATTTGAGGTCCGATTCAAATGCGGTTTTTTGTATTGTGTTCCTTGTCAGAAACTTAATAAAATATGATACGTTTCAATTATTTGCGTATATAAAACTTTCGTGCTACAGGAGGTTGAATGTTCAAATCTCGAAAAAAACGATGAAATAAAGGTAGGTCTACGAAAAACGTGCCCATTTTTTTCAGAGATGAGATAGGAGAATTTTGTTTGTTGCATATGATTCGCAAGACACATACGCACAAAAATATATGGTGTGGCGATTTTGAGAAATGCATGGTTTGTCAACAGTATGCGGTCAAACTTTACCAATATTTTCGAAAAATCAACATTTTAAAAGCATGACTTTTACGGTTATTTGCAGTTCCTGACTTTATTTTTTATTCAATCTTCATCATTTTTTCACTGTTAATGCATTTTCATAAAACAAATAAAATAATAGAAAAAAAATCACACATAATATGCAAAGGTCAAGGTCATATACCAATTATTATTATTTATATCGGCATAAAATAACTCCAAATCTAAAAATATTTTATAGAAAGTATATGAACAAAAGTTTTAGTCTGTGAAGAGATCTTTCCATTGGTGTTTATTTTTTGAAGATCGGACTTCATTTGATCAAATGACCACAGTCCAAATTTGATCCTTTTATCAAACAATTGTAAATCCGTATGTTTCCTCTTTTTTGCTGCTCCTGACTTTAATTTTTGTTTAATCTTCATCATTATTTCACTGTTTATGCATTTTTATAAAACAAATAAAATCATAGAAAAAAATTCAAGCGTAATATGCAAAGGTCAAGGTCATATACCAATTATTATTATTATTATCGGCATAAAATAGCTCCAAATCTAAAACTATTTTATAGAAAGTATATGAACAAAAGTTTTAGTCTGTGAAGAGGTCTTTCCATTGGTGTTTAGTTTTTGAAGATCGAACTTCATTTGATCAAATGACCACAGTCCAAAGTTTGATCCTCTTATCAAACAATTGTATATCAACATGTTTCCTCTTTTTTGCTGCTCCTGACTTTATTTTTTGTTCAATCTTCATCATTATTTCACTATTTATGCATTTTTATAAAACAAATAAAATCATAGAAAAAAATCAAGCATAATTTGCAAAGGTCAAGGTCATATACCAATTATTATTATTTATATCGGCATAAAATAGCTCCAAATCTGAAACTATTTTATAGAAAGTATATGAACAAAAGTTTTAGTCTGTGAAGAGGTCTTTCCATTGGTGTTTAGTTTTTGAAGATCGGACTTCATTTGATCAAATGACCACAGTCCAAAGTTTGATCCTTTTATCAAACAATTGTATATCCGTATGTTTCCTCTTTTTTGCTGCTCCTGACTTTATTTTTTGTTCAATCTTCATCATTATTTCACTGTTTATGCATTTTTATAAAACAAATAAAATCATAGAAAAAAAATCAAGCATTATATGCAAAGGTCAAGGTCATATACCAATAATTGTTATTTTAATCGGCATAAAATAGCTCCAAATCTAAAAATATTTTATAGAAAGTATATGAACAAAAGTTTTCGTTTGTGAAGAGATCTTTCCATTGGTGTTTAGTTTTTGAAGATCGGACTTCATTTGATCAAATGACCACAGTCCAAAGTTTGATCCTTTTATCAAACAATTGTAAATCCATATGTTGCTTCTTTTTTGCAGCTCCTGACTTTATTTTTGTTCAATCTTCATCATTTTTTCACTGTTTATGCATTTAAATAATACAAATAAACTCATAGTAAATAACGATGAAAATATACAAAGGTCAAGGTCATAATACCATTATTGTTATTTTTATCGGCACAAAATAGCTTCAAATCTAGAAATATTTTAAAGAAGGTATATGAATAAAAGTTTTAGTTCGTGAAGAGATCGTTCTAATGATTTTAAGAGATCGTTCTAATGATTATTATTACTTTTAATTTTTGTATGAAAAAGATCATATTAAAGATTTGCTTTTGCAAAAAATTTAAATCTTTTTAATGACACCTTAAAAGGATGAGTTTCATGGAGGTAATATGGTAAAAACAAATCCCAATATTAAGTTAAATTTTATTTTGTACGGGGTTTCGTCCTGCTAATCATCGAAAAGATAAAGTTGTGATGTCGGATTTTTTTAATTATTTCCAAAGTGAAGGGGTCCCCCAAAATGTCATGGGATACCCTATTGTAAGACCAAACCAACTAACACAACAGGGCAATATCCTCTTCTTCTGTCGCCATTAATTGGGAACTTTTTTTGTAAGGGCGATTTTTTGTTGTCCACGATATAAATCAGCATTAGAATGACGATGAGATTAAGTTACTCTATCAGGACCATGAAACCACGCCGGTCCCAGACAGCAAAAGCAGTGTAAGTGACAAGCGGTTTTAAATTCAAAGATTAGTTTACATAACCTGGAACTGGAATATTTTAATTGTTAAAATTTTTTCTTATGGGGAAAGGTACCTTAAACTCATAAAAGAAAGTTTTTTCATTTGTAATTTATACACCCTTTTTCTAACCCTTTTAAAAAACAAGAAACAAAAGGACTTTTAATCCAAAGTATGAAAATTTTTATCAAATTAAAACCCCCGTCTTTAAAAAATAAACACATCATATGATAAAAAAAACATGGTAAAATAAAAATGTAAAGAAATTTCTGTAGCTTTCCGATTTTTTAAAAGAATTTTTATAGTAACACACTTTGCGAAAGCACCATAATTTTTTTTACAATGAACGGGACTTTCCCAACATTGATTTTTTTTTCCCTATTATGCAATATTTTGACGAAAAATTTAAAAGGCAATTTTGTCAAATTTGACAAATTAAAGGGTTTTAGACGGTTTTTAAAAGAAATATTTTGAAAATATACACATATGTTTAAAATATTTGCATTTAACCCTTAAAAGGGAAAATTTCGATTCGGACCGTGTGTCCGGTAAGATTACCAAAACTTTCTTCCCTTGGAAAACACTTGAATGTTGTAATAACCAGTCAAAATTTGACCAGAAACTTCCTTAAAACACGGCATATTTTTCGGCTATAAGGAAAAAAAGTAAAGTTTAAAGCGTAAACTTATTCCTGGAGTAACACTTAGGGGGTATCCTAAAAGTCTTAGTCGTATTTCTTTAACCGTAAGTGAATAATAAAGTTGAGACTGTAAAAAAAATTGATAACCGAAGGACGTACTCCAATGGGACAAATCTGATAAGCGTGGGAGTAAACATTTCCGACATTTGAAAAAAATTTGAGAATATCCCCCCTGCATTAAAATTTCCCGGGAGATCGACATTTAAGTAAAAAGTTTGAATCAGGAAAGCTTAACAGGATGGATCCACCAGTAAAACCCACCCAAAAAACCTTTATCAACAAAGGCGATGATCTTACTGAGTTAGTACATGTACAAGCACCGTTTGGGGTTTCACATAAAGATTTTCAACTGCAGCTTTCTGAAATCAATACCACATGTGTCCTACAACACCAAAAAAAGATTCAAAACAAGGTGACAATTTTATTTAATTTCAAAATGTATCACTGAGTAAGAAAAAAAAAAACCCCCAAAAAACCCAAAAAAACCCCCAAAACTAATCACAAAATGTTTAACCAATAATTTAAACACACAGATTTAAAATTTGTATAAACCCCCTTCACGAAAAAAAAAGACATATTTTGGAAGTTTAGATCCATTTGTATTTCCTGGAAGCGGGAATGAAAAAAGCAATTGCATTTTATTTACTGGTTGTTGTAACTGAAGACTTAAAGCTGGGAAGACCAAAGTTCTGATGATTGTTTTGGCCTTCAATATTGTCCCAGTCTTTAACTTTAAAATAATATTACAAATTTTAAAATTTTCATAGAAATTTGCCTGGGTGGATTGAATGTTTTTTTAATTAAGAATTTTTAGTTAACTTTATTAGAGAAAATTCTTATTTTATTCAAACAAGATTCAAAATCCTGAAAACCATTAAGATTTTTTAACATTTTTTGTTTTCCCTACTTGCATACACGATAAAAATTACTTTTGACATTTTTTTTTTGTTATGCCCCAATTCGTATGTAATTGTTTTTGACGTCACAGATTGGTAATTACAGTAGATAGCAAAAAAAATTTCTGGGGGTTCTACATGTATTTAGTTTATCCATATCAAAATCTGAATGACAAACTTTCAGGGAAAAAAAAAATTTACAAGTCTTTGTGGAAGAGGTTATTTTCCCTTGATGTTTTATAAGAATGTTTCATAACTAAAATAAAAAGTTTTCAGTAAAGTTATATTTGTTACATTGTGGAAATAAAAAAATATTTAGCTGTTAATTTTATGGTTCAATTTTCAAAAATGAAGATTTTTTGATTATAATTGACCCTTTTTTTTTAAATTTTTTCCTTTTCCCTTTTTGAAAACCCCATTTAATCCCCAAAATTTTTTTTGCAAAAATTTTCTGTATAGATATGTCACAAATAAAGTCAGTGAAATGCTATTTTTAATCAAGATTTTTTTTGGTTTACCTTTTACTTAAAATACAAGCACTATTAGTGTTACTTATCAATTTACAAGGGTACAATTTATTGTACGGCACACTTGCGCCAATTTAAAAATGTATGCAAAAATAACCCAATTTGGGCTTTAAAATTAATATGGACATATAATTTAAAAAACTTTGGGAGTAATGTTTCTAAATGCGAAAAGCTCCCAAGGCCAATGCACACTTAGAGGCCAAGGTCATGGACCTGGATTTTGTTGCCCGGGGGTTTAATTTAAATAAGGATCGCAGATTTTCAAATAATTTTCCAATAAAATTTTCCTAATGGAGAATGTCGCGCACAAGAAATTTTACCCTACCCAAGGGCAAGGTCAGCTTAGAGGTCAAATGTCATGGTGGGATTTTATGTAAGGCTGAACTAAACACGTAGCGCAGGATTGTTCGGGGTGTAACGGAAAAACAATCCAAATTTTTCTAAAAATTATTACGTTGGTCTCAAATGAAAAATATGACGCTGCATTTTATGATTTTATGTTGGTTTTAAGGGGAAGGGTTTTCACCACTTTGAAAAATTTTTTTTCTTTTTTTATAGACCTTGGGTCAAGATTTCCCCCGGGGGTCCCCTTTTTTTCTGAAGGACGCAGCGGAAAAGCAGTATTGGATACAAGGGGGGGGTGCGAATCCAGCTCATTTTGCGGGTAGACCCTTGGTTCTTTTACGTCCCCGGGGTATAGCACCAATGCCGGAAAGAAAACCTTGGGTAAAACCAGTACTTAGTACTTTAAATTCCCCATAGCAAACCCCTTTTTCCGAGTGCCAGGCAAGGTGCTCGGTACCAATTTTAAAGTCTTTGACGCGGTCACCAGAGGGAAGTGTCCCGGCTTGTTCAAAACCCAAAGGGCCTCCCCAACCCCAAAGCGGACACTTACCCCTGACAGCTTTGCGCAATATGTGGTATTTTGACATGTTGGCCTCCTTGTTTAAAATCACTCCAAAGCAAATTGTTTGATAACCTTCTAGTAAAAATACTATGTGTTGGCTACCGAGTGGACAAAACGGATTTAAAAATTACATTGCAAGGATTTTGGTTAAAAGGGAATTTTTTTTAAAAAAATTTTT
>CM037793.1:43234562-43284562 GCA_021229015.1 Solen grandis
TCACTACAAACAGGAAGGGAGTTACTCAATAGGAACACTTGGTTTTGTTGATGAGGACTGTGATTTCATTGACTTTACATATGTAAGTATAATCCTGTTAAATTTCTTGAATAGTTCAAGCTTTGTTAATTTAACTTCAAGTAGGAAAGTTACAACATAAACTAAGCCCTGTTAGTGTAACTGTTTACTGTGTTAGACTCATTCATTAGGCCATAAAAGGATATAAAAGAATCTTGTATGAACAAGGGCTTGAGCCTGCAACTGGATCAGTACTTTGCGCCTTGGATGGCTGTGAAAAATCCTTACCCCTAACGGAATTCAAACCCACAAGCTTCAGATTCGCAATCAAATAAGTTAGTTACAACTGGATTACGTCTCTTCGTTATTGTATACAGAGGTTGTCATTATCCTTAAAGTCTGTTTTACCCTTTTTAGTTACTCAGTACTGATTCAGAATTAGTGTATCAGTAAAAAGTGTAAGAATTTAGCATGCAACTCTGCTGTCTGCATAGTGCTTAAATTTCTGCCTATTCATCATATTTAATCTTCACCAGAATGAAAAAAATTGGAAATGCAATAGGCTCTAGAGTTGTTTTCCTGAAGTCAATGTCACTGTTTTTTTTTTTTTTTTTAATAAAATTAAAAATAGAAAAGGTAGTAGCATAATTGGTCAAGTGCAGAAACGCTTCTTTTTGTTTATGCTTATCAAATAAAAATGCTCATTTACATCAAGCAAAACTTTTCACATGAAGGTAAATACTGATGGCTATCTCTGACAGATTCTACGGTTGAGATCTGCAATTAATCAGTTGATTACCATATTAGACCTAATAAATATCCTCAGTTAAATTAATTCCAATTTTTGTAGGTACGCGTAGCATCTGATGTCCTAGACAGCCATGTGAAGAGGGAGATCACAAGTTTCAGGGACACGCTGCAGTCCGCCAGTGCTCCAGAATCTGGCCAAGTTAGTCCTGTATTTATAAACCCATACTTCTTGAGAGTTATCAATGAAATGATGAATGTAACGAGTGTGAAACTAAATCAACCTGGAAGTAACTCACAGGTTTATCAGGGGTGGGATGCTTAGACAAAAAGTTGCAAAGATGAATCTCTTTGAGGTCTATGCAATGGTTTTAGAGAAACTAAGTTTTCAAGCTGGTGTCTAACATAGAAAATACCCATTACCAAACAAATATCATTCTGCAAGATTTAAGATACTGGGTATTGAAACAACGGGTTGTGAACAGTATTAACCCAAATCAACCTGTGGATTTCTTGCAGGTTGATCTTGTTTTATAATTTCTTGTAGGTCATATTTCTTGATATGGTGTTTACCCAGATGGTCAGCTAAAGTTGTGATTGTATTTGTGTATAGCTGAAATTGCATAAAAAAAATGAGATTCTGTAATTTGATATGGTGTTAAAAAACAACAAATGACCCTGTGACCCTAATTTTCACCACTGACACTACAAGTTTTTTCTTTATGTATTTTGAAAATGTGTTAAATTTGAAGCATATTTTGTATAATTTGGTTTATAAAAAAGAAAAGATTTATGCTGAAGATCTAGAATTACAAGAAACAGGGGACTTTTTTTACCTGAGATGGTCAAAATTTTACAGATATCGCTGGAGTTCTACCAGCGTAAACGAGCAAGATGGCCGTTCCCGGCTGAGTGTATACCATGGGAGGTTTGGACAGTCAAACTGGATATCATCACTCTTAATAATGAACATGGTGAGTAGAGCTGTCTACCTTGTTTTACGTCTGCTGTGAAAGACATGGTTAGTAGAGCTGTCTACCTTGTTTTACGTCTGCTGCGAAACACATGGTTATACATGTACATAAATCTTTCATTGGTATGAACAGTGGTGTTGTGGTCATTTTGGACATTTGAAGTGTTTACAGATGTATATAAATTGACTGACAGGCTATCAAGTAAATACACTGGGATAATAGATAGTCAAACACAGAAAGCAATGGTAAAAAGCAGAGTGTGATATAACTCCACTACCTGGACACCCTAAACATCGCTGTTCTTCACTCTTTAGTAAGGTATCTGTATAGAAACCTGTTTATTCAGAGAATGCTTTCTGCCTGACTCGTTAAGGTGTTAAACTGCAAGCTTGAGATTAAATTCATCAAATTCATTTATTACACCACCAACAATATAGTGCACACATCACACACTGCAGGGTTTTCTCTTTGGGAGTCTTAGACAAAGAATGCCAAAAAGTTTGTGTCCTCTAATATATCTACCGGTGTAAGGGCTGCTGCATGAAAACAGCAGTCCTTTTCTTTGAAAAGGGGCTCCAAATTAGGAGTTAGTGGATACTGAGGATGTCATGAAATCCATATTTACAGTGTCAATAAACATGCATTTCTTTTATAATTTTCTAATGCTTGACAGTCATCATGGCCCTTCAGACCTTTTAACTATGGTAGACCGTGGTGTTAAAGCTGTAACTGAAGGGTTACCCCTTTCTCTGCCTCCCATCCTACACATGAGCCAGCGTATTTCCCATGTGGAAACCTCCGTAACAAATAACCTGTCTTGTTGGCAAATAGGCTGTCTCATGTGTAGGACGGGTTAACTTGTCCTGTTGGCAGCGAATTGGAAGCAGTAACATTATGCAAGTACAGTATTAGCCTGTAATTTCTAGGATATTCCTTGGCAAATAGCCTGTTCATATATGATAGGTTTAAGCCAAACAAAACGTAAGGGGTTTGTTTTGTTATTATTTTACAGAGAGACAGATTTGTAGGGAGAAGCTGGGTGAGATAATGACGGAGAAGATTTTGTATATAGCAGACATAATGAACAGACACGAGTACGTGCCTAAGATGCCCATCCAGTCTGAAGTTGATCTCATTTTTGATACAAATTATGTAGATGTGCAGCCATACTTACACAGGGTAAGAACTGTCTGAACATATTTACCTCATTCTGGAGAAGTATTCAATTTTTTTTTCATGATATGCATTATCTAAGGAAGGATCAGTTAAATTTTTACTACAAAAATGGGTATAATAAAGTACCCATAACGAATATTTGTGGGCAAGTTCTGTTGTAATCAGGTTAAAAGGTCACCATTCAGAATCCCTTTTTGTTAGTGGAATGTAAAACCTAACAAATACTCATGTTATGCAAAGGGTTGTTCATATTTATTGATTAACTTTTTAGATTTCCGTGCTAGCTTATGGTCATGTTGACACTATGTGCGTCCCTTGTAGGGTTGCAGGTTTTAGTACCATTCAGGATAAAGAATGGCTTCATTAAATTAGTTCCTGTATTCATGATTATCATAAACATGATGAAGGAACCTGTAAAAAAGTATGTGTAAAATAAATCTTATCATATAAACATATGTATGGATGAATTTATGACCTTTTGAATTTGCATGATCTGACCAAAGAATGTAACGCTATAATCCACAGGGCAGGGTTTGTGGGGGAGTTCTATTGTACAATAAAATTGTGATAATCCGTGAACTCTGATGGGGGAATATGAATTATCTCGATACCAGAAATCATAAAGTTCATATGACCCAAGTTTTGTTTTCTTAATGTAGCCCATGCCAGGATTGAGAACAAATCTCAGGTTAGGGCACAGTGTTGATAGGATCTCTTATTGGGTTATTGCAGTATTCATATTAAAAGGTTGTCAAGCTGATTTTTCTGTTGACATGAAAACCAGCCCTATGTGATGGTATTGTGTGTCTGTTTACAGATAAGCCATCAGATCAATGGCCCGTCTTCCAGCTCAGTCTCGACGACTATGAGAAAGTTCATCAAGGACACCCTGGCCTTGTGACCCCAGCTGTGACCCCTAGACTGGCACTTCCTCTTGTGAGAGACAGCATGCAAACACACCCATTCACACGCAGACACACATGTATAGTCCTATATTCTATCTGAATGTAGTGGTCTGAGAATGTACCCCGGTTTTTGGTAGCTGAAGGAAATAAATACATATGCCTGTACCGAGTTTCTGTACCAAGTTTATAAGAAAAAATATATTTGTCCAAAGCAATTTTGTTTTTCACTCATGACTTTCTTTAGATATTGCTATCTTTTCTTTGTTAGCTTAAGGTTTCAAATACATTTGTCCAGAGCAATTTCATTTTTAAAGTTTTATAGTATTGCCTCAAGTTAAAAGTATTTAACTTTCAGACTGTATAATCTGTAAACTTTATTTTTGCAGATTTTATTATTATCTTAAATATATAATTAACCCTTTCCCTCATAGAGGAAACCATGAAAAGACCTATGGGAACAGCATAAAACCAGATCTCGCAGGCTGATCAGGTTTTATGCTGTTCCTGCTCCTCAGTGGTCTGGAAATGAGGACTTTGTAATTAAATTTGGTAAGGTTTAACTGTGGTTTTCTGCAGATCATGCTTTATGTGGTACCTACTGACTGCGTCAAAATGAGTCTATATGAGGGAAAGGGTTAAGAAAAATTTATCCTTATATTGAAAATGGAATGCTGTTTTGTAGCTTGTGGAGATAATGTAATGTTTATGTACTAAAAGCTGCAGATTCCATGTGGTTACATTTTTCTTTGATGAAAATGTGCCTATGTGTAACTTGACATCTATGGCAATGAATATCTCAAAGTTGTGAAGAAATACAGAATCTGACAAATAGAAAAGGGGCTGAGTGATCCAAAATGCAGTCTCACCAAGACAGACTGGAACACAGACGTATGAATACTATGTATTATAGAGAGAAGCATGGGAAAGAGAGATATACTTAAGAAATGTTGGTAGTTGTATACAGACAATTGTATCTAAGGGTACCATATTTTCCCAAACAAAACCACACCTCTAAAGGAAAGCCACCCCACCCTCTCCCTTGTAAGAAGACTTAGGATTATGTTTATATATTACACCTCATGCTCATACATGGGCAGGTTTCACCATGAATGGGGGGGTTAAAGAGGCCCTGTTTAACCCTTACCATGCTAAATTTCTTAATTGGACTTTTCCTGTCTTCATTTCGGACTGTACCATTAGTTCTTTATGGTGGTGCTTGCCTGAATAGTGAACATAGCAGACCATGGTCAGATTGCATGGTTGTGCAGGCTGATCTTGGTCTAACTTGTAAGAAAGCGTTCACAAGTTTTCACAGCATTGTTAGAGTTAATAAGACTTTGAAATGATTGTGACTAGGGCTCTAAAGGTTGTAGGTTTAAACCCCTGTTGGGAATGATCAGTTTTCAAGGCCTTGCCATGTGTAGAGTAATAGTTCTACCCAAGAACTGTTGAAAGAGTTTTATCATTATAATTGGTATGAATTTGTCTCCTAAATGACATAAAAGGGATTGGTGTGTTTAATTGGGAAAATATGGTACACATTGTATCTGATATATTTGTATGTAAAAATCCTAGATATTATGTTATTCATTCATGACAATTATATTTGCATGTTTTCTGCGTGCATCCAGTTAAAAAACAAGGATCTACTTGGTTATGTACTGTGTTACACTGTCCTGTATTTAAATTTGCTTACTGGTGCTGTTTTTTTTATCTTAGTTGTGTAGGTAAGGAACCATAAAGATTATAGGTATTTTATTGTCTGTAAAATCCTGAGAAGAAAAATATCATATGTAACAAATAAATGTGCATGGATAGTAATATTAGTTTTTAGAAATCTCATAAGATTTACTGAAAAATAATAGATTGCACACTATTGATGAAAAAAATCTTTGTTGACTATTTCTCTGCTTGGCAAGATGTGCATGCCCCAACTATTAAAGTGGTATTGCTACTTTATGCAAGACACAATATGATTTTGAGTTATGAAAAAATATTTTAAGATAAGTTCCTCAAAGAAAATTTCATAAAAACACAAGTGCCAAAGTATTTTTACCATTCTTCTGTGTTATAATGGTATATGATTTAAAATGCGAAAAAATACGGCTCAGTCAATTTAAAACTCATGATTGTGCAAAAATGTGATAATTGACTTAGAGTGATAATACCAGTAGCATTATCATGGTTGTAGTAAATAAAAGAAGTGTGCTTTTTAATCCCTGTGAGTTACATATGGCAGACAGACTGATCTGTTTTTTTTATCATGAAGATGGAGAAATAAGAAAAGAAAATCCCTGAAGTGCATTCTAGAATTAGCTTTTCATTTGCTTGTTTTGCCAGTTGTTACTTTTAAGTGATTTGATCACATCTTGGTATTGCACTTTTTTCTTATGCATTAATAGCTCAGTCGCTTGTAGCATTTCAACATTTTGGGTGGCAGATTGTTTTGAATGCTGATGATTATATAGTAAAATCATGTGTTAGAGAAGTCTTTTGTCATGTGAAATTCAGTCTTTGCTTGAAGCAGGCTAGTTCTATTTATTTAGATTTGTACGAAAAAATAAAATCTTAGTTATAAAGAAAGTCCTCCTACAACAAAAATATGAATAAATATGATGTGATGTTATTTTTATATATTCATAAGAATATGCTGAATAACTTTCTGGTTGTTCCTAGTTGACTGAAATACTGTTAGTGATATGTTAAACCAAAAGCAAACAAATAATGTTTGAATTAGCAGTTTTTTTTTAGATTTTCTTCTATATGAACTGAATTTGGTCTCATAAGAGACAGGTGTATATGTCCCAGTCTGATCCTTCATTAACATTGTATTAGTATTCATAGAGTTCATCTGAGATAGTTCCAAAAAGAGTTTGTGTCTATTAAAGTATGTTGATAATTTGTATTTGATTTTCATATAGTATGTCATCTTCATTTATTGAATATACATGTACAAAATGTAAAATGTAAGACAGTTATAAGAATCACAATACATGTAGAATGGAGTATGTTTTATCCTCTTGTATAATACTATGGCAAGGTTTGTTACCCATTCGTGTGTTACTGTTGATATGCTGATGTATGTTAACATTTCTGTGTAAGAGAAAACTTGGTCTAAACTAAATCTAGTCTTCTCTCATATGGTCGATTCATTAAAATTTTGAAGGATATATGGATATTGCCTAACCCTTAAGACTTAGAGATAACCATTTTCACCATAGTGTTATTAACCGCTGTTGGTTCAAATCCTGGTCTAGATTTTCTGGCGAAGAATCCTTCTAGCTGGGATGCAGTATGTGGTGGTCATGCCTTGGTGTCTCTGTACACTTTGGTTTATCTCCACCTGTAGGTAGTGGACTTATATACTGTCACGGTCACTGTAAACTACAAAATAACTGTACAATGGTATATCATAGCCAGATCAGACCAAAAGCAGTCAGTTTTGAATTTTAAAAGGTTCTATGGTGTCCCCTGTTGATTGCCAACACACTCAGGAATAGCAAATGGTGTAAAACCTGATCAGCTTGCAAGTTACTTGCAAGCTGATTTGGTTTTAAACTGGTCTCATGGAATATTTCCATAAAAGCTTCCGCATGGTAAAGGGTTAAAACATCTGTGAGCATTTTATTTTACAGGGTATAATATGTTCTCTGTATCCAGTTGTTTTTTGTAGTCACAAACTTATTATACTACTCAAAATTTGCTAAGGATCACTTATTGTTCATTGCATATCAGAACACTTGAATTATTTAATATAATGATTGGAAAGACAACTTGTAATGATTATTATTATTGCCTCAAATAATCAAATAAACCAGCTAAGAGGTATCACTCAAAATGGTGATCGTCAAAAGCAAATCTATCAAATACACAAGTAAATGGGATTTCACTAAGTGATCCTTAGCAAATTTTGAGTAGTATATTTTTACCCTCTCTGCTTAATGTTTGTATCTTGGTCTGTTTTCAAAAAGCTTTTTATTTGAAGAAGCCCTCCAGCTGACTCTGAGTTGGTGGTTATACCCAGGTGCATCTGTGTACCTGAAGTCTTGCTCCATCTGTAATTATCTTGATGTCCTATATGACAGAAACACAATCACAGCAATGGTAGACTCCAAAACAACAGTGACTTGAAAGCTAGAGATAAAAATTTCTGTCCCTGGCAAAATTCCACTGTCTTTCCAGATGTTGAAAAAAAAAAGGTTTTCAGTGGTTGTTAAAGAATAGGTTTAAACATCATTTTCTGTTCTTGTTAGAGAAATGATTTTAAACTCTGAACTTCACAGAGAGGTATATATTCCTTATCTCTGTACTGTTGTTGTAGTATTTTATCAAGTCGATTACATTGGTGGTTTTCTGTAGTAAATATTAACCCTTTCCCTCATAGAGGATACCATGAAAAGACCTATGCGAACAGCTTAAAACCAGATCAGCCTGCGAGTAACTCGCAGGCTGATCAGGTTTTATGCTGTTCGCTGCTCCTCAGTGGTCTGGTAATGAGGACTTTGTAATTAAATTTGGTAAGGTTTAACTGTGGTTTTCTGCAGATCAGGCTTTATGTGGTACCTATTGAGTGCGTCAAAATGAGTCTATATGAGGAAAAGGGTTAAATGCTTCATACAGTTTATAGATGCATGTATATGTATCAGTATTTTATTCACCGAGTGTGTATATAATTGTAATTAAATTATTTCATTTTTGTTAATTTCCAGTGCAGTCTTGTTTTTGTTTTGTTGATATAGATCATGTTTAAATGTTAATCCAGTGTACAATAACAGAATTCTTAAGAAAAAGAATAAACCAAGAGTAATCCGTGTGTAAAGTGCACATTGCTGCAAATATATATGATATTAAGATCATTTGTAGTTCAAGTAGAATTGTGTGTTATCGTTTCTGGAAGGAAAAATGAGTATAAAAAAGTGAGAGTTGAATATTTTATGTCACTGCAGTTATAGGATTTCAGATTTGATTTAACCCTTTCCCTCATAGAGGATACCATGAAAAGACCTATGCGAACAGCATAAAACCAGATCAGCCTGTGAGTAACTCGCAGGCTGATCAGGTTTTATGCTGTTCGCTGCTCCTCAGTGGTCTGGTAATGAGAATTTTACAATTAAATTCGGTAAGGTTTAACTGTGGTTTTCTGCAGATTAGGCTTTATGTGATACCTATTGAGTGCGTCAAAATGAGTCTATATGAGGGCACATTCTTTAATTGATCCTTTACCTTGTAGAGACACGCAGATTCTCAACACTGTCTACATGGCAAAGAAATATACCATATAGATTTCTGTAAATTGATATCCATCAAGTCATAAATTTAAACATGAATATTCATGAGGTAATGGGTTAAAAACACTGAAATCAGTTTACACTCGCACAAATCTCAACCTGAGATGTAACTTGAATTTAAAACCTGTAAACGCCTATTATATTAAATTATCTATTATAATCGCTTGATTTTCATGCTTTTGATTTTAATCATGTACAGTAAAATTATGATTATTTAAGGATAGATGGAGAAGAATAATGGTCAGAGAATCGCAAGGTTCAGAAAATCGAGAGTATTTTCCATTTTAGCCAGTCTTGTTTTACTGCATAAGGACTGGGGATGTTCCTCGAGTTACGTATGATGCTTAGATATAGCTCCTCAGATGATGGCAGTTTTACTGTTATTGAATTACGCTGAACCTTGGTATTAATTGTAGCTTCACAAAAGTACGGGCTGAATAGGAATCACATGTTATCTGGTACGTTGCAGTTTTTCGGTCAAAGCAACATACCAGATATTTTGGTCCCACTTTCACATAACATGAGGACAAGGTTGGATGTGGAAATATTAATCATCTTTAGTGATTAATTTGATTATTGTTTTTTTAAATATTGAAATGTGACTGAAATGTAATTAACAAATAAATGAAAAATGCATGTTTTCATAATCTGCAGTGATTTGAGATATTCAATTTAACCAGTTTAAGTGATACAGACATGGTAGTAAAGGTCAGAAGAGAGTGAAAGTGCCCATTTAACCTGCCATGTGCTCATATTTGTATAAGATGTACTGCAATCATTTGCCCCGTACCTTATCAATAATTTTTTGCTATGTATTGTTGCATATTTTGTAAAAGTTGAACTGTGACAAAAAACTAATAAAACTGATTATTGAAAAAAAAAGATTGTTGTTTTATAGCTGGTTATTAAGAATAAGTACCCAAACATAGTATTGTATTTGAAAAACATATATTTCATAAAGTTCATTGTTCCTTCTAAAAGATGTGACCGTCCCCAGTGGCATCTTCCTTGGGAATGGGAGGTTGTGGGATTGATCCCCGACTGCGATATTACCAAGTCCTTTAATATTGTACTGGTAGCTCCCTGCTGTGTCTGCTTTGTAACTTGTTTAATTAGGGTCCGACTGCTGCTATAGCTTGCTTTATGAGAGCAGACCCCGACTGGTAGCACCCTGCTTGACACCGGGAGATAGTCTATAAATCTAATATAAAGGTCCTGATCCAGGGGATTTTCTATCAAGAAAGGTCCTAATATATATCGACAAGTAGTATGCTACAACGCAATTATTTTGCACGATAAAGCATTGAAGGATAAAAAAGGCCTTTTGCAATTTTACAGTAAGAAGCATGTTTTCAGTCACTATCTTTTATTTCAAGTGTCATTGGCTGAGACAGAATTCTATGTGTTATTTAGAATCCTTCCAGGCTGAAGTTTCCATATCTATTGTGCGCATGCGCCAGATAGCTATTTTTAACTACCTGGGCTGAGGCAATCTCCACGCAGTTATCTCCCCTTCATTCTTCGGCATAGAACTGCCCGCAGCGGTTACTTCCCCTTACTGTACAGATAAGGGGAAGTAACCGCTGCAGGCAGTTTGGGGCTGAGGCTCTCTGATATGGGCCGTATATTCGAATTCTCCTCGCACTTCTATCGTTGGGAAAAAGTCTTGCGTGATCCACGCATTTAATTGAATCACGTAGGTATCACATATTTTTGCGACAAAAAATATCTATGTGGAATAGATTTTTTTTCTTGGATAAAATTGACTTGGAACAGATATAGCAAAAATTGCAACTGATAAAGGAAATTGATAAAACTCATTGTACGTAGAATTAGATCTACGTACATTCTTGCGGCAGGAAACGTAAGTATCTTTTAGCGAATTTAGATAAATTCAATATTCGTATGATCCTGGATATACATGTAAATCAAAATAATATTTAACCAGTTTACCCTTCAACTATATAAACAAAGAGGACAAAAAGGGGAGATATGACTGGTCAAAAGCTAATCTCCTTTTAATAACAGTCCCGAGATATTAATTTGAAGTATTTGCTCCTTATTACTGAGAAGATTCGCCAACATAAGAAAACATCTAGGAATATATGGTAGAGATGGAAAGACTGGCCCGATGGAAACATCAGCCCGTGTATAAGATTTCCAATCTGAAGTGTATCCATCGGGACAGTCTTTCCAACTCTACCATATACCTGAGATAATAATTTTAATTTAGTTGGAAAATTTGTGAAAATCCTGGACCATTAGCTAATGAGTACACTGCCATTAGGCAGTTGCGCATAAAATCTCATTAGCTCCTAACGTCACTCCGCTATGCTACGCTGTTTTATGCAGCGGAGTGACGTTAGAAGCTGATTTTAATCAGATTGGGGCGCATATAATCCGGTGAAAAAGCGGAGTCCATGGCAGAAGCATACAGCTGCCGCCGAAAACCAGTCCGACATGAGGAAATGGGTTTATTGATTAAAAACACTGAAAAGTAAATAAAATATCTACCTTTAAATCAAGACCTTCCATGAAATCGCCGTAAAGGTTCAATCCCCGACTGCGATATATTTAAGACGTTAAAATGTAGGTATCGGTGTTTCCTGATTATGTCCGGTGTCAGGATGATGTGCCTGGGTGTGGTGTCGTGAAACTACCACCTTAGACCTGTCTCTTATGTCATGTAGACAACACACACATACACACAGAAGATAACAACAATTAAGCAACAACAACAACAACAACAATAATCTGTATTCAGTGTGTGTTTGTGTGTAGAGGGGTGAGGGTGGAAATGAACATAAATCACATGACTGAACATTTTCCATCAGCAATTATAGTGTTGCATATGTTTTCTTGAATAAAAATTGCACTGTCTTGTGACATTGTTTATGATGCATCCAATTTACATATATTCAGCTTTGATCGTGTGTCTTTGTATTTTCTGAAGCAGTATCTAAATACATGTACCGACACACATCACCATGTCCTAGATTTTGACCCATGGTAGGCCCTTCAATATCTGTGAACATGGTTTGAACACTCTCTTCTGACATTTGAAATCCATTTTCAGGCTTGAAGTTTTCCACGTGAATGAACCGTATCGGCTGTTCTGTCCATATATGCTCAAGACGCTGTTGCCATGACTTCAGGTACCCCTGTCTTGAAGACAGGGACACGTCTCCCGGGGCGTACGATATCTGGGATGCAAGCACTTGAAAGCCCGTAAATCTCAATGAAAGCTGAAAATAAAAGTCATAACTGTTTTGTTACTGGAGTAACTATTTCAAATGACCTCCAAATTCAAAATCAATTTGGGAAAATTAAGTAACAATAGAAATTATAAGTGTTTAAGTTTTACGTATTCCCGACGCAAAGGGAGGGTGTCATTTGAAAACGTTTTTAAGTTCCCGGAGGAGGAAATTTAAATCGTGGGAGGGTATTTAAAAACGATTTAATGTACTCTAAGTTACGGGGATAAGGGTGTGGAGGGGGCTGACATGAAATGCGGGGAAAACGTTATACGGGTCCATGTGTCCTCTAGTGTTTAGCTTGTAAGTTTGGATCGTAGGTTTGATCCCAGGCCACGATAAGAGCGCCGACTTTTCAGAACCGTTTGGCGGATTTTTATACTTATTAATTCAATGTAAGTAATGCCATCGCGACCATTAAAGACCTCTTCACATTATCAAAATGAAAAAAATCGCGATATTCTGAAGTGGCATTGAAAGGTTCCCTTCAGGACAATTAGACTGACAATTGTATCATATCGTCAGGATTTCGAATCGTACCGTCGCAATATCGTATCGAGTATAACGTACCGCCGTGATCTCTTATATTGGTTGCCGCTGATTAATCGATGCACGGCGGCACAACGATGCGACATCGTGATAGTACGATACGACTCACGGCGGTACGATACGACATTGCAATAGTAAGATGTGCGCGCGGCAGTACAATGCGACAACGCGATAGTATACGGCGGGACGATGCGGCATTGCGATATTACGACACAACTCAATACATCTCTATAGTACGATTCAACGCATGGCAGTACGATGCGAAATACGCCACCACGACTTACAATAGTATGATACAACGAATTGTTTCAGGAAAGAGTCTTAAACAAAGTGTTGAGAATTTAGGCCCAACCTTTTTGTTTTTTGTTTGTTATACACCATATCGAAAAGAGTTATCACGTGACTCAAAACAGGTAAACATAGATTTCCCCAGCCTACTGTACGTATCAGTGGAATGCGATCTAGCACTTAGTAGCATAAAGTAAAGATAACGTTAACCTGTAATTATTGTGTTTTATTGCTGACATGAAACACATGACCAATGAATTTAAAAAGCAGCAGTAATATAATGCTAATCATTCACTGCAAAGAACTTAAAATACAAATGCCATTAAAACAGAAGTCTCTGACATATTCAGAATTTTAATCTACAAATGTTGGAGTGGCCATTAAACAACATTACGTGTATCTGATTGACTTAAATATCTCATTTTCAAAGGTTTTGCTTTTTCATGCTTTTTCATCTATCTCTAACCTAACACATTTATTTCAAAATACTGATCCACCAAAAACTCTTTTAAATAAATGCTGCCATTGGAGTCTGTGTAATTCATAACTAAACCGGAGCCGTAGCTGTCCATCAATTTCAAGGGAGTCCGCTTGCTACGGTTTATTTGACAATACGCTATTCCAAAAGCTTGGTGAGAAGTTATGAAAAAGGAAGAATAGGTAAATACCAAAATCAAAACAAGATATCAAGATATGCTATGATTCTTAAAATGCAAATTTTTCATGAAATGAGTAAGGGATATATTTTCAACAATATCGTGAATATTTTTTATATTAAACCATATATGTACACAAAATCGGGAGAGACAATTTAGTATAAAAGTTAATTAGAGTTCTTGTTTTTGTTTGTGTTTTGTTTTTTTACATTACATACAGTTTTTTTTAATTTTACATAAAGCAATTCCCGATAACACATTGAAGCAATTTAGCTGTAAAGCTCTTAGGAACCTTACTTCAACAAATCTTAATATATTTAACCCTTTCCCTCATAGAGGAAACCATGAAAAGACCTATGCGAGAAACATAAAACCAGATCAGCCTGCGAGTAACTCGCAGGCTGATCAGGTTTTATGCTGTTCGCTGCTCCTCAGTGGTCTGGAAATGAGGACTTTATAATTAAATTTGGTAAGGTTTAACTGGTTTTCTGCAGGTCAGGCTTTATGTGGTACCTAATGAGTGCGTCAAAATGAGTCTATATGAGGGAAAGGGTTAATTGGAATATTAGAGATCCTTCATTCTTTATTTTTGAAAGAAAAAGGAAGATAATTACAATGTTTGTATTACATGTATTACATGCTGTTATTTTATTAAAAGATAATAGCGGGTATAACTCTAGGCCTTGTGGTTTCTGAAGATTCTTCTTGTGTTTTTTTCCTAAATAAGTCTATGTAAAATCAAGTGACCCCTGGGGCGGGTCAAATTTTGACCCCAGGGCCATGGTTTGAACAAACTTGATTGAGGTCTTCTAGGCCATGTTACACACCAAATATCTAAACTCCAGGCCTTGTGGTTTCTGACAAGAAGATTTTTCTAGTTTTTCTTATATAAGTCTATGCAAAATCAAGTGTACCCTGGGGCGGGGCCAATTTCGACCCCAGGGTCATGATTTGAACAAACTTGGTAATGATCCATAAGACAATGCCACATACCAAATATCTAAACTCCAGGCCTTGTGGTTTCTGACAAGAAGATTTTTCTAGTTTTTCTTATATTCTTATATAAATCTATTTAAAATCAAGTTACCCCTGAGCGGGGCCAATTTTGACCCCAGGTTCAAGATTTGAACAAACTTGGCAATGGCCCATAAGACAATTCAACACACTAAATATCTAAACTCCAGGCCTTGTGGTTTCTGACAAGAAGATTTTATTGTTTTTTCTTATGTAAGTCTATGTTAAATCAAGTGACCCCTGGGGCGGGGCCAATTCCGACCCCAGGGTCATGATTTGAACAACTTGGTAATGTTCCATAAAACAATGCCACACACCAAATATCTAAGCTCTAGGCCTTGCGGTTTCGGAGAAGATGATTTTTAAAGATTCCACTTTAAAAACCTAATTTTAGCTCCTGTGACGCAGATGTGCAATGGATCGGAAACATTTGAACAACTTTGGTAGAGCTTCATGCAAGGAACATCACAGACAATTTTCATCAAATTTGGCCTAGTGGTTTTGGAGGGGATGTCATTTGAAATTGTAGACGACGGACGGACAACGGACGCCGGACAGCCTTGTTACACAGCCTTTGATCCTAAAAGCTCACCTGAGCACTATGTGCTCAGGTGAGCTAAAAAGGCTTAAATTAATCAACGAATACTTCGGAAAACAATATTGTAGGTTTTAAAATAGATTTATGTGAATATAACAGTACTATTTCATGTTAAAACTCATTACATATCGTCGGTAGCGACCAAAACCTCGTATATCAATATATTGGTTTTTCACGATTTTGATATCATAATAACAGCGCACCGAACATGTCAAAATATCATAGAAATCGACCAGTTAAAAGTTGTATTTCTGAACATGTGACTAAATCTCGTATGCTGATTGGATAAATATTTTGATTCCAAAAAAACGTATAATACGTAGAATAATCGCATTTGACGTTGAAAAGTGAATAACAGGCCCCGGATGCAGAATTTTTCAACTGGGGGAGGGAGACCTAAAGACATGATTGTGTATGTCACCAGTTCTAAGGTGGTCCGGGGGCATGCTCCCCCGGAAAAAATGATTCTAGGATGACGGAGATGCATTCTGAGGGGTATCTGGGGGAAATATGGTAGTTTTTTTTATAGTCAGATAAATGATTTATAATTATAACTTACTGCTGTTATATTATTCGTAATATCTATGCTATATACATGTATGTTATATATATGTTAAAATATATTACATTGGATCATGTACAAGAAACATGCTTATGTTTTCGTTACTGAATAAAATATATGAATCTTGAATGAATCTTGATAAGCTATGCCAGTTGACATTACCTGTTGGTATTACATAATGTATCTCTTGATAGCTGTTAACCTCTGGTTCTGCAGTGTATTTGGGACAGGCTTCTAGGATGTTTACCAGTTTTAGTCACGTGATAAGGTTGTCGATACGGTGTATAATGATAAAATATGTTTAAAACTACGGAGTATCTAAAACGTCGTATTGTAGTGTCGTAATTTCATATAGCTTTTTGACCTTAAAAAGAAAATAACATTGACAAATTGTAGACTAACGTAAATGGTACATAATGTGCAATATCTGATGTAAAATAATAGCTAAATGCACTGAAAATGTTTACCGAATTTCGCCATTTAGTATTTTGTATGTATGTCAAAATATTCTCATTGTTTACATTTTGAATCAATATATTTGGCGTGTTTATTTGAATTTTAAGTACCGTCGCCGAATCATAATTGTTTATCTGCTATGCCATCAATATTTATGCACGTGTGATTCGTTAACGGAGACATACGGAAGGTTCTATGGAAAACATAAGAGAATTGACAAATATATGCGAAATATGTAAATAAGGTATTTTTGTAAACAAATGAATGATCTTTAATAAAAGATCATTTCTTTTGTATGCATTGAAGCAATGTCGTCAATGAGTATTAACAGATTGCATCTCTTTACAAATTTGTAACACACATTTTACTTTTCACCCCTCACCGCGTGGGTTCGAATCCCGGCAGGGTCATTCGGATTTTCATGTGAGGAAGCCTTCCAGCTGGCTTGCGGTAGGTTGGTGGTTCTACCCGGATGCCTCCGTGCATTCGAGGTCTTCCTCCAACTGTACTTAGTTGGACGTCGCTATATGACTGAAATACTATCGAAGCGACGGTAAACTCAAATAGTCAAATCAAGTCAGTCCAAAAAACAAACACTACTGTTGGAAGAATGATGGGCCTTTAAAAAACATTCTGGGAAAACGACTTACCCATATGGGCCACAGTAGAGCATCAATGTTACCGAAAATCCCACTTTTCGAGAAGAACGAGGCTGGACCGCCAGTAGTAATGCTTAGTACTATTTTCTTGTCCTTAAAGAGCCCGTTATCAAACCATAATTGTTTGCCTGTGTCGAAAGCCTGCCCATCAACAATGCATCTGTCAAGCCAGCCCTTCAGGATGGCTGGCAGACCGAATCCGTATATCGGGAATTGTAGAATGACCAGGTCAGCGGACACCAATTTGTCGGTTTCACATTTTATATCGTCTGGTAATGAGAACGCCTTAAAAGACCTGCTCAGCGCCTTCTGAAAGTTGAACTCTTCGTTGCCTTTGACGTCTGTAATTAAAATGATATTTACAAATACTATTTTGCACATTATAAAGTAGTTCAAACTAAATCTTACTAAAAGCTGTTTATACCAATTCCCAGTATTCATCTATTCAATAAATTATACATATGGTATGTCATACTGATAGAAGTCAATGTCACACGGAGGTATATCTGTTTAAATGCCCCTTCCAAAGTAGCAATGAGAGAAAGAACATGACAGATGGCTGGTCTTACCGGGTGCCCTCTCCTAAACCTGTACATAACCAGTCCATATCATTGGCACTAGAACCGCAGAAATGACAATTTTATTGGAATGTTGATTACGAGTTTTTATGTCCCTCTGTACTGTATTATATACAGTACCGGAAGAAAAAACGTACATGTATATTACTGATATGAAATTTGCAATTTTGCGGTTCTAGTGCCAGTGGCCCACATCACCGTCGGTGTTCTATTTTTGTAGATAATGTGCGAGATTTTCCGATTGGTAATTATATGATTAAGTTATTGTCTTTTTTTCTTTTTAAATATTGGAGGAAAATCAGTCAAGTCTGCGTATCACAATACATCCCAAGCTGAGTTTTTTAACTAAAAAATCATATCAAGAAAAAAAGAAAAGAAAAGACAAAACAACAACAACAAATACGAAGAATAAATATAAAAAAGAACATGCTAAAAATGACATTTATGCAAATCTATCCTCTATGTCCGTGGTTTTTAAAGTTTTTCCAGCTGAAAATCTCAATATGAGATGAAGATACTCGGGTCATGGTGATATGAATATACTTTCCAAGTATGCATCGTTCCGGTGAAACTAAGTCGATTAGCGAGGTGTTCCGATTGACTGTATGTGAATATGAACCAAATATAGACTTCTTTATCGACATTGGTTTAAACATATTTATTCAATCAAGTACATAGCAAGTTTACAATTTGACTATACAGTTTTGGGATGGGATTGGAAGCCGAAGCTTATTTGAACCTTTAACGACATTGTTTATTCGTCTGTAAGCCTAGACAGAAGCTAGGGTTTTCTTTTTCTAAGAAAAATATCGAGGTCAAACGATGGACAAAGTAGCTATTTACATATAGCGTGCCTGAGTATAGCACAACATGGGGTAACGAGAATCAATGATTAACTAAATAGATTGCATTTTAACGTCTCTAAAGTATCAAAACGCGCATCAAACTAGTGTTATTGTTTGAAGTTAGATCTCTTTTTTTCTATTACACATACACATTCGCGAGTTTCACTCATGTATTAAATATTGGAGTGAACTTTTATGAACTTTTTATGTATAGTCATTCATACCTGAGATATTTTAGGGTTTTACGGTAGAACTGAATAAGAGTTACAATTGTGCATACATTCACGTCAAATATGCGTAAATTATCATACATGTAAACTTGATACACGGATGTATGTATGTATATACATCATATACATGTATGTATGCATGGATGTGAATGTATGAATATGTGTATGTGTTCAAAGTTATTTGTTTTTACATCGATTGGAAACCAGTTTCTCCAGCTTATACAAATCCCTCTCGACGGTTCGGGGGTTAAACCAGTACCATGCGCCAGGGAAGAGCATAGAAAAAAATCTTGTCAATGGGGAAACTCACACAAAATCTTACCACTGAACATCGGCGCGCGTGTGTATGTACGTGAGTGCTACTTTTATTCAGGACTTTTCTTTTTGTATTAATTATAGCTATATAACTTACGACAAATATCTCGTTCCTGATGTGTATACAAAATCTTGTATTATCAGAGTATGTGGTCCCGCGGTTACATTTCTTTAAAAGAAATCAAGACCATAAACAATACAGATAAACAACTTACCTTTGAAGTGGTGTTTCGATGCCCTTGGGTCAAAATTCATTTGATAAAGGTCAGACACGATCACATTGTGACCTTGACCTCTAAGCGTTTCCACAGCAACATCCTTTAAAGCACCATTGAATGATTTCGGTTCTTGATGAGCGTATACAATTAAAATTGTTTTACTTCCTGACATTTTACACAATTTGATATGCGTCCGCACGTATCTTTATCTCCTGTCTACGGAAGCTTGGAAGTGCCCGTCGTTTTAACCGAAAAGTTTGTGTGAGTGCAAACAAAGGCGTACATATGACTTGACGTTAACCGTCGCTACGACTGTATTTCAGTCATATAGTGACGTCCAGTTATTTACAGCGCCAGTAAACAAATAAAAGACGAAACACTTGATTGATTTCCAAACCAAACGATGTATTACAACAAATGGCGGAGCGTGTTAGATTCCAACTGTAAAGTCTTCATTACTGTTACCAACTGCAAACTTTGACCAACCCATTTCGAAACGGTGTTAGGATAGTTATTGCCGTAATTGTCTACTGAACTATACACACCATGGCGACTTGCGAGAAATCGCAACGCATACAACATGAAATGTATACCTGATTTTGTGTGTTGATTACAGGTGAGTTAGCATTTATTTTCGATTTTATTCTGCCCACAATGAATTGATACTCTCTTAATGTATGATGACATCAGTGACATTGTTTAAAGAAGAAAATATCAACTTTTATAAAGAGCCCTTTTAAAATTAAAAAAGACAAAATATAATAAGAAATACACAGTTAAACAGGGTAAGAGAAGAAACCATTTGCAATTTAAAGATTGCCTTTTAAAACAGATTTATGAGAAATCTACAGAAAAGAGAATTAGAGAGCAGATAGACCTAAACAAGCAGATGTAAGCACAGAATTCTGTCTGGAGCACTTAAAAGTATTGAAATTTTTAAAAGTATTGAATTTTTTTCAGTTCCCCATAGGTCACCAATGCAACAGTCAATTAAAATATTCTGTGTCGTCATCCCTAGTATTTTGGTGCCGTAATTTACTATCGTTCAGTATTGATCTCATTTCATGTGATCATAATCTGGTATGTAATTTACTGACATGATCTCTAATACTCTGCACTATTGCATTTCTTATTTTGTATTTAAAAAAATGGAATATTGATGTATATTTCAACATATGTTTTGGCGGCGTCTTATTAATAAAATTTCATAACAAATAATCACAAATCATACGCTTATTTTTTTCTACGTAATATGTGCATAAAATAAATATCACTGGGTGACAAAAATCACTGTGGCCAACTGCAACCTTCTATTACTACAGAATATGTCGAATCACTGTGGCCAACTGCAACCTTCTACTACTACAGAATATGTTGAATCACTATGGCCAACCACAACCTTTACTACTACAGAATATGTCGAATCACTGTGGCCAACCGCAACCTTCTACTACAGAATATGTCGAATCACTGTAGCCAACAGCAACCATTAACTACTACAGAATATGTCAAATCACTGTGGCCAACCGCAACCTTCTACTACTACAGAATATGTCGAATCACTGTGGCCAACCGCAACCTTCTACTACTACAGAATATGTCGAATCACTGTGGCCAACCGCAACCTTTAACTACTACAGAATATGTCGAATCACTGTGGCCAACCGCAACCTTCTACTACTACAGAATATGTCGAATCACTGTGGCAACCGCAACCTTCTACTACTACAGAATATGTTGAATCACTGTGGCCAACGCAACCTTCTACTACTACAGAATATGTCGAATCACTGTGGCCAACCGCAACCTTCTACTACTACAGAATATGTTGAATCACTGTGGCCAACCGCAACCTTCTATACTACAATTAACAGTCCAACCAATTACATCAGAATATGAATCACTGTGGCCAACCGCAACCTTTACTACTACAGAATATGTCGAATCACTGTGGCCAACCGCAACCTCTAATACTACAGAATATGTCGAATCCACTGCCAACCGCAACCTTCTATACTACAGAATATGTGAATCACTGTGCCAACCGCAACCTTAACTACTACAGAATATGTTGAATCACTGTGGCCAACGCAACCTTCTATACTACAGAATATGTCGAATCACGTGGCCAACCGCAACCTGCTACTACTACAGAATATGTCGAATCACTTTGGCCAACTGCAACCTTTAACTACTACAGAATATGTCGAATCACTGTGGCCAACCGCAACCTTCTACTACTACAGAATATGTTGAATCACTGTGGCCAACCGGCAACCTTAACTACTACAGAATATGTCAATCACTGTGGCCAACCGAACTTCTACTACTACAGAATATGTCGAATCACTGTGGCCAACCGCAACCTTCTACTACTACAGAATATGTCGAATCACTGTGGCCAACCGCAACCTTCTACTACTACAGAATATGTTGAAACACTGTGGCCAACTGCAACCTTCTACTACTACAGAATATGTCGAATCACGTGGCCAACCGAACCTTAACTACTACAGAATATGTCAATCACCGTGCCAACCGCAACCTTTACTACTACAGAATATGTCGAATCACTGTGGCCAACCGCAACCTTCTACTACTACAGAATATGTCGAATCACTGTGGCCAACCGCAACCTTTACTACTACAGAATATGTCGAATCAACATGGCCAACCGCAACCTCTACTACTACAGAATATGTCGAATCACTGTGGCCAACCGCAACCTTCTACTACTACAGAATATGTCAATAACTGTTGCCAACCGCAACCTTCTAACACTAAAGAATATGTCAAATCACTGTGGCCAACCGCAACATTCTACTACTACAGAATATGTTGAATCACTATGGCCAACCACAACCTTCTACTACTACAGAATATGTCAAATCACCGTGGCCAACCGTAACCTGCTACTACTACAGAATATGTCGAATCACTGTGACCAACCGCAACCATTAACTACTACAGAATATGTCGAATCACTGTGGCCAACCGTAACCTTCTACTACTACAGAATATGTCGAATCACTGTGGCCAACCGCAACCTTCTACTACTACAGAATATGTCGAATCACTGTGGCCAACCACAACCTTCTACTACTACAGAATATGTCGAATCACTGTGGCCAACCGCAACCTTCTACTACTACAGAATATGTCGAATCACTGTGGCCAACTGCAACCTTCTACTACTACAGAATATGTCGAATCACTGTGGCCAACCACAACCTTCTACTACTACAGAATATGTCAAATCACTGTGGCCAACCGCAACCTTCTACTACTACAGAATATGTCGAATCACTGTGGCCAACCGCAACCTTCTACTACTACAGAATATGTCGAATACTGTGCCAACCGCAACCTTCTACACTACAAGAATATGTCGAATCACTGTGGCCAACCGCAACATTCTACTACTAACAGAATATGTCGAATCACTGTGGCCAACCACAACCTTCTACTACTACAGAATATGTCGAATCACTGTGGCCAACCGCAACCTTCTACTACTACAGAATATGTCGAATCACTGTGGCCAACCCAACCTTCTACTACTACAGAATATGTTGAATCACTTGGCCAACCAACTTCTACTACTACAGAATATGACTACAGAATATGTCAAATTACTGTGGCCAACCGCAACCTTCTACTACTACAGAATATGTTGAATCACTATGGCAAACCCTAGCCTTCTACTACTATAGAATTTGTCAAAGCACTCTGGCCAATTGCAAACATCTGCTATAGAATATGTTGAATCACTGTAGCCTCCCCAAAATCTACTACTATGTAGACCATTTGTTAATAGCAAATGGTTACAGGTTGTAGTAGCATTAATTACATGTCAAAGAGTAAAAACTATGTGACTTTCATTTTTATCTCAGACAATTAGAACTGGGACGGGTAGAAATATTTTACCCGAAAGTTCCCGTGTGCGTATTACTCACAGGTACCCAGATACCTGATGTTATTAAATTCCCTCTAAATTAAAATTTGAAAAACTGTCGCTCATTTTGCATCCTGACAATTGCATAAACATGGCCATGAACCAAACTTCTTCAAAAAGCTAAAACAGAAGACCAATGACCTGCAGCGTAAAAAAAATCCACTGGATATTACAAGGGTTAATAGGTTTTTGCTTCAATGGTGCTGAGGGTTTCGTTATGAACTATTACAAATGTATTCAATTATATATATCAAATGTGTAAATAAACCAAACATGACATGGCAGTATGTTTTATTTTTTTTTACAAAAGGCCAAACAATTAAAGCCAGTGCAATATTCCGATGAGAGTATTACACTTACTTTAGCTAGTTATACCTATGGAACGTCATGACTGTCTTATGATGTGCACCTGTCTTTATGTTTGGTACATATGCCTGTATGTGCAGTGGTTAACACATTATATGCAGTGGTAAAACCGTTATGTTCAGTAGATATGTAATTATGTGCTGTTCACTTGCCATTATCTGCGGTACATCCGACTTCATATGCAGTGCAGATATCATTATATGTAGTCCTTTTGTTATTTTATTCATTTGATTTTGCTGTATATTCGGTCCATGTGTCTTTATGTGCAGTTGGTTTGTCATTATGTTCACTTCCGTGGTCATTATGTTCGATGGTTTACGAACATTTTATATGCAGTTCGTCCTTTAATATCAATTATCAATTAGACGGGGCTATTATCACTCAAATGCCCCGACTAGCTATTCATTTTTCTTTATAAATACATATATTTAACGTTATTTTGACATTCTATCATTAATTTTAGTCAAACACATACCGCAGATATTGTAGATATTGTATTCATTATTATGACTCTTTTTAATAGAGATTCATATCTGTACGGAATTGGATTTAATTAACAGCGGTCAAACCAGTGTACGCTGTTCGCGCATATCGGATTCACCCTAAATATACTGACAGACTAAACATATTGATTAAATAGATATATGTCTGAGTCAACTGATATTTCATATTTTAAATAGACAAATTTACTTCTACATGTAGTTAAAATCAAGTGCACGAATAATAATTTAAACTAAAAAAAATACATGCGTGTTTCAGATATTATTAATATACAAACATATATAACTTACATATTCTCAATAAAACGCTTTTGCAAATGTGTAAACTTAGCAAATTTTGACGTAAATTGGTGTTAAAATGGCAAGACTGTTCAAAAGATACGAATCTTGATAACGGTCATGTTTGAAATAAAAAAAAAAAAAACATCACGTTTTCACGTGCGCTTTTTCCAAGGGCGATTATCAGAATATTGCCCCCCCCCCCCCCCCCCCCCCTACAAGCAGGGCAAAGTTGTGATAAACCTTTTCAAATACGGATAATCGTTTTTTCAACAAGTTTTATTATTATTATTATATTCAGTAACATTACACGTATACTCGTATAGTTTATATACTATATACAACTACACTATACAACAATGTATAGTTGATCTGCATTCGGGTAACAACGGACATCCTCGGAATATTCCGTTAGCATTTTAATCACATCATCATAATGAAGAGAGCACTGCACATAATGCAATAAACACTGCATATAAAGACATGTGCACTGAAAATAATACAAAATAAATAGAACATAAAGCGCTCTTTACCGCTGAGCATAAAGTTGAAATCACTGCACATCAATATATTTCCTCGAAAACAAGCAGCAGGATTATCAAAGCGAATTAAAATACTAACACAAATATATCTACTTCATCGATTTAAACGTTGTTTTAGAGAAAATCTTGATTTTCAACGTCTGTTTCGAGACAATATGATGACATTTCATTCGATTCGTGAGAAAACATAAGAAATAAACAAACGTCAGAAAATTAAAGAAAATAAAATGAAATAAAAACAAGAAATATCTTTAAAAAAGATATTCGGCGTAGGATGAAAGAAAAACGAGATTTTCATTCATGCATAAATATACTTTAATTAAGAAACTTATAAATGGAAATATATGCAAAACACATTTCAAAGACTCTAATGTTATGATAGGTTATAAAAGCATTGTTGTAAATAATTGTAAAAAAACATGTCTAATTTTGGTAGTGAACAATGATGAATGGCAATGTTTTTAACAAGGTTTATTTTGCAAATAAGAAAATAGTCCACGAGATGTGTACAACAACAGGAATGTAGCAAAACAAGTACAATTTTAAAATAATGTCTATATATATTCTAAAACATAAAAAAACCTAAAAAAATTGTAAAATGATTAAAATCAGAATATGAAATGATTTGATATAACAAATATTTCAGAGTACCTCCAAATGTTCTTATTAAAAGCAGTGTAATGTTATAAATTATCCTATGAACTATAAAAAAATCTATGATAATCCGCTGCATAAAACCTAATTTAGTTCCAGGCTGATCATGTAATGAGCAGTTATCTGCTCGTTGTAGTTAGGACATACAATTTTTTCTTCACCTTTATTTTATTTCTTACTGACAAAAGCTTGTTCAGGTCTGATTTTATCAGTTGTAAACTGTATCAAAATAGTTTATACAGGCATATACATTAATGATCAGCACCTTAAAGCATAGATTCATTGATAAAGGACTTCTAGAACATTCCGAGGAAAAGCGCGCGAAAGACCGACGCACAACAAATTTAGTACGCTCTAGAAATAGTTCAGTATTTTTTCTATGAAATATACTTATTTATAGACGGTAATACAAAAAATTATATCTGTAAATAGGCTTGTTTGATATTTGTTCATATCATTATTGCATATGACAATTATGATATAAAAGCGTTATTAGTTGTTTTGGTTTTGGCGAATTAATTTTCAATGAGAGCATCTCGGCAGGCTGGAAGAATTCAATATACATAGTAATTAAGGGGTTTCATGTCATAACACGGTGGATTCTTTTTTGTTGTTTTAAATCATTTTCACAAAGTAGCATTCCTCAATTGATGGAAAAGGATTGTATTTAACTTACTGAAATCACTTTCATGTTTACATCAAAAAGAAAAGTAATAACACCAAGCTGAATGATATATACAAGCTGCACCCCTTATTTACAGTAATTTTATAGTCCATAACGATGCGTTAACCAATAACAGGAGTCCTTTTATTCAGCTTAGAATTATTTACCGCTGTTAGCGTACATTCGATTGGTTTAAGATGCGAGTTGAAATCGAAATTATACAGCTACGCCGAAAAAAATTAAGTGTATTGAATATTGAAATTAGCTTTAGAACTTCATAAGGTATCGAAAAATGCAAGATTTTAGTCTATCAATCTAATAAATTAAGATCCTTAGCTATTTGAAAAGGGGCTAAATTTCGTGAGTGATTTTTACCGCTTCGCTAAACAGTTTCGACATTAGCCGATAAGAACAAGATTTTCTCTAAAACAATGCGATGGATTATCACTAACACACACATGTCTAGTCTATCTATCTCAACCCCCTTTTCATCGATTTGTCAGCCGATATTTCACGTATTTGTAAATACTTTTTGTTATTTTGTAAGATTATCGTCACAAATTCAAGATGGAGGTCGCTCTGCAATTTATCGAGTAACCCGCGGACAAAGAGTGTAACTGTGTGATGTCACAGTTTCCACTCCGTTTAATGTACTTCCGTGCTTGTGTATATTTTCTTTGATCTTGACTCACTGCTTCTTACAAAGTCACATTTTGAAGTACCAGAATTTTGTAATACTTATTTCGGTTTTAGACAAGCAGAAATTTTGTTTAATCATTTTGCATTAATATATCTCTCCATTTAATAAAGGGGAAAAATACAGTCATACGCTGGGTTGTAAATAAGATGTGTTTTCCCCTTATTTGAGAAATAAAGTAAACATTTGCAAAGAATCATGTATTTGATATCATTGTTCAGAAATCTATTGGGAGGAACATAATGATATCTGATTATTTGTCATAAATACAAAAAAAATTACAGATGTAAAAAGTAGATAAAAAGTAGAGGTTGGAATCTTATGAATGCTAATGATTACATGCACATTTTATTAGTAACTTCGATGTTTGATATCCTAAATTGAAACTCTGTGGGTAAATAATAAAAATAAAGTTAAATGGTAATATGAATAAATAAGTCTACAATGAACTCAGGAGGTAAAGACTGTCATCTTCAACGTACATTTGTATGACAGAGGTAAACTAAGGTGATCTGAATTTTATTGACTGAAGGCAGCTGGAGATGATACCTCTGTAATAAAATATGCCCCCCCCCCCCCCCTTCAAAAAAGAGGGGCATATTGCTTTGCACAGGTCGGTTGGTCGGCCAAACCTTGCCCTAGTGGTAGCTTAAGTTCTATTCGAGCCTTAAGTCTGAAATTTAATATGGTTGTTGCTTATGTCTAGTAGAAGACCCCTATTGATTGATTTTGGTGACAATACCTCAAAGGTCAAGGTCACATGTTAAAATATTTTTATATGGAAGTCTTGTCCAAGTGATAACTTTAGTTCTATTTGACCCTGAGATCTCAAACTTGGTGTAGTTGTTGCTTGGCTAGTAGAAGACCCATATTTATTTTATTTTGGGATTTGTACCTCAAAGGTCAAGGTCATGAAGTAATAAGTTAAATTCTCAAAAACACTGTGTAAATCAAGCATAATAATGTCCGACTGATTACTCAAAATCTAATTGACTCCTTGGTCTCAAACTTTAAACAATAGTTACATATGACTAGTAGAAGAACCCTTTTAGGTTTTGGGATCTGTATCACAAGGTCATAAATTAAATCCTCTTAAATATTGTATTGAGGAAGCATTGTCTTACTCAATTATTGAACAATTGATTCTTATAAGTAATAGGAAACCTCTTTTGATTTTGGGGTAAATATTTTCATGCGACAACAATGCTTGTTAAGCAGACAATGCGGATTGATAGTAAATCATCCAGCTGATACAAAAGAGAAGCAATGCACAGTGGGGGCATCTGTGTGTGTCCACTGGACATTTATGGTTAGGATTATCACACTGTTATGTTTAATTATTTTTGCTGCATGTGCATTACTTCTTATATTTCTATTGTCTCCATTAAGTAATATATGTTGAGAGTGTTAAAACCAATGCATTTGTAGCTAGATATTTCATGTCAGAACGAGAGTATACTTGCTGGGTATGGAGAACAATGGGTAATTGTAAATTCTATCTTAATTATTCGGTATGGGGCCTTTTTAGTAGCAAATTTTCAAATTATCTACTTGGTTAACAGGACTAAACTGTCTATTAGTGCCCACTACTGCCAATCACATATTCACTTATTTTATCTGGATATCATGCCTTTTTCCAGATAATTATGTGGAAAAAAAATTTCTTGTTATCCACATATTTTAACTGACTAAAACTTCTTTATTCTGCAGTAACTCCTGCTCTAATCATGCTGTTGAAATGAAATTTGATATATGGACACAGCTTGACATTGGAAATTGTCATACACAAGATTCATAACTCTGGTATCAATTTGTTTGAGTTTTTCCCCTTTTCATTCACACTTCTTTCTTTTGAACCGTCACACTTCGTATTTATTCTGCAATAACTCCTGTTCTACTTATGCTTTTAAAATATTTTTTATTTATGGACAGAGCTTGAGAAGAGGAATTGTCATGCACAAGATCCATACCACTGGAATGAAGAAAGTTTTAGTTATTTCCCTTTTCCTCATTTTCTTTATTTTGCAATAACTCCTGCATTACTCATGCTATTGAAATGAAATTTTATTGACGAACAAAACTTGAAATGAGGAATCGTCTTACACAATGACCATAAATCTGGTACCATTTTTTTTAATTATTACCTTTTTCTGTCTGTCGACCTGTCACATTTTTTTCATCATGCTTCAACATGTAACACATGCGCTCCAAGGAACACTCTTGTTAACAAAAGAAGTATCCAACAAATGTCCTCTCGTAAACCTGTTCATCCGACTGTCTTTCGTAAACATGTCCATCAGACATCAGAATGTCTCTCATAAACTTGTCTATCATAAACATGTTTCATCAATCCAAAATTTTAGTAGGACATATCAGAAATAAATGATAAAAAGTAGCTCTATTAGAACTGTTAAACGCTTATTTGGGGAGCAGTCATCAGTTTTACCAATTCTTCTGTTATTGCTATTGTTTACTTTTTTTCCTCTTCAAATAATCTAAAAGAATATTTCATGTTTAATTATTTGCTGTCTGACAGTATAATGATATGTAAATCGAAGACATCTCACTGTTTTCCTTCACTTGCCGTGTCTGTTTGTGAGTTTGTCTAAACATTTCAAATCCAATTATGATCTTTCTAGAGCTGATTTTTACCCCATCTTGCATCTCTTTTAAGCTAAATCATACAAATGGGACTTGTGATGATTTCATTTGTATTGGGCTGTTCTATGATGGCTGATTTCTGCCATATCTTGTGGCATGTTTTCGGGGCGAAAGGTCGAAAGCGAAAAGTTGAGAAGAAAAAAAACTAATTTGGCGGGGCGAAAAGATGAAAAGTCGTAATTTCGGGACGAAAATATGAAAAAGATATTTCGTCTTTTCGCCCAGAAATTTTGACTTTTCACCCCGCCAAATATTTCGTCTTTTCACGAGAGTCAATATTTCGTGGGTTTTTTATCGCCTTCCAGTACGCATGCGAAAAAAATGATTTTAAACGCACGTTTGCAATCGTGAAAAAGGGTCTCATGAATGGAATTTATTATGTATCGTATCTTGAAATGAAATATTACTATAAACATGATTAGAATCAGCTTCGTCAGTGCTATTTAATATTTAATCATATCTACATTCATATCACTTGTGCTTTATAGCATGCAAAATAGTCATTGAAGAACATTTATACTGTTTTGCACTTATAGTTAGCGAATATTGTATGATACCTTTCATATTACGATGTTTATCTACTACCCCAGAATGACATCACACGCAGAAGTGGATATTAGCTCTCTCTTTTTCATTAATTTTCTATTGGAAAAAAAAGACACATGGGATATGGCCTGAAAAGAGTACATTGTAGTATATTTTATGGGGGGGGGGGGGGGGGGGGGGGGATACAACTTTGTTTAGTGTTTGATTACATTAATGACATAAACAGTTATTATTCAATTCCTATATGTTTTCCCTTTGAAATCATTATTATTCTCGAAATTCAAGTTTATTTTAAGTTTATTGCGATAAATAGATTGTTATGATTTGAATACGAAAGTGAATAAATTGGTGGTATTTCTAAAGGATGAAAACGGGAATGCAAAGTCACTAATCTGGATTGTACCACAGTATATGGAAAGTCATTAACATGGATTAAAAAGCAATAAAGTCTAGAATGGTAACTTTTATACAGTAATAGACGATTTTTTATACAGCACCTTTGTGGTAATAGAACCTGCTTGGTAACAAATCCTGTGTGGTATAACTCATCTTACAGATATAGAAATAATTACATTACCTGTGTGGTTTATTCTAGTTAGTGTCAAGTGTTTATGTTTTCTGCTTGGTGGCATAATCTAAGTTTGACAGTACTGGATGCGTACCCTGTATGGAAATGATTAACATTATAGATTATAAGATTCTATAATTTGATATTATATCATATATTAAATTGATAAACATGTACTTGTATTACGTGAATATGTGGGAAGGTTGTTTTACAACGGTATTTGGTTAAAATGACAGTGGTTGTGTTTATCTAATTTGTGAGTTGGCACAGTTGTGATCCATGGTTTTATTCACACAATATATATATATATATATATATATATATATATATATATATATACACACGAGTATATCAGTCTCGCATATTTACTGATCAGTTCATACGATATATATGTATTTGATATGTAAAGTAATATAGTTATCTTGTATATATGTTAACATTTATTTTAATTTAATATAAGATAATTGTAAACAGTCTCGTTGCTATATACCTATCACAAAGAACCGAGAATCAAATTATTATAGGTATTTTTCTTAATAATTGTGACCGTACACATGGTTTGTGCCACGATAAAATAAATATTGTGATTTCGCTACGATTCACATCTATGCTGCATATGTCTATGGTTCAACTTAAGATTCAATTTTTTTTGTATTTATTGTTGTCTTTAAATAAATACATTTTTTGGTATATCATATTACATTTAATTTATAATTTGGTATCAATATACTCTATTCCTATTCCCATAATGCATTATTAGATTTCATTAAGCCTGTAATCTGTGTCCCTTTTCCGTAATACAGGGAATTAGGCATATCTGACTACAATAGTTCACTGTCCCATATTGTGCTTGCCTACCGGAAGGCGAAAAGATGAAATATTGATTCTCGTGTTGGCGGGTTTTCGGGACACCATCACGAAAAGACAAAATATTGGCGGGGCGAAAAGGCGAAATTTTTGGGCAAAAAGATGAAACTTTGTGGCGAAAAGACGAAATATTTTTTTCGTCTTTTCGCCCCACCAAATTAGGTTATTTTCGTCTTTTCGGCTTTGACCATTCGCCCCGAAAACACGCCACACAGCATGGCAGAAATCAGCCACCATACTGTTCTGATTGCAAATGTTCATATGAAATCAGAAATATAATTGTGGAAAAAGCAAATGAAATTGATGCTGCTTCTAACAATTTATGTGGTAAAAACAAACTTAACTTTGTACTGTAAAAAGAAAATATGCTTAGAGTCAATTCCATGCTATATAATATATTAAATTCCAAAACTAACTTTCTGTAAAAATTAGATAGCTAAGAATGGGAAATAATCAGGCACTAAGGTGGAGCTGTTGTTTGTATGTCTACTAGTATGTCTTAAGGCAGGTGTGTTATGCTCTAACTGATAAGTGCTGAAACTTTTGTGGTTCGAGTAAATCCAGGCATGCGTTCAATATGTCAAACCATCATGCACCGGTATGCTTAGTTAGCTACTAATCTGTCTTCGTGTCATAAACCACGATGTTACTGTATACTTTTGTACAGCATAAGGTACACGTGAACAGCATGGTATTTGGTCCTAAGACAATTATATAATTAATTCTTGTTTTTTTTTGTGTTTTTTTTGTTGTTGTTTTTTTTTTAAACAATTATTCAGGAATGTAGTATCAAAATGTGCAAAATACAAATCATAATACAAAGTCATATAGTACCTGAAATGCATGTGACTCCCATAATTTACAGGAAATTCATTTTTTTCCTCCATATTCATTATGGTATTTAATATGTTGATATAAGCCTGTTTTGATGCGAAGGGGCATTTTTTCACCCTTGTATTTCTTTAATTTATTTTGGATAAATTCAGTTCCAGGGAGTATTACACTGGTTCAGTGGTTACTTTCAATTTAATTATTGAGAGTTCTGGGTTCAACTCCCAGTGGACCATAAATAATATCCCTGATACACTATTTATGAATCACCGGTTCTATCTTTCCTTCAGTCCGTCTGTACGTCTGTCCATTCCACTTTCATATAAAGGGTTGCTCATAATAATAAGAATTAAGGCATGTCAGGTCAAGGTCATTGACATCCCAATTACATTGTATTTCTTTTTTGTCTGTTTATTAATAGATAATAAAACTAATAAAAGCATGGAATTGGTGATAATTGATCAATTATTTTTAGAAAGATGAATGGGAATCTGTAGAAACACAATGTCTTATTCAAGTATCAAAGCAAGAGAAAAACAAAATAAAAGGGGAAAATAACCAAGGAAATAATGAAATAAGAGACAATTTTAAACTGTTTAGGAACAAGATGCAAGGCTTAGTTTTATTGTAATCATGTCCATTTGATAAACGTTAAGTACATAATCATGTAAAATGATGACAAATCTTTAAGATTTAGTCTATGAGTGTTCTTTGTTAAATCTATTTCACTAACTTTTAACGCAGATATAGCCAATATGTATGTGCATGTTTGTGCTCTAATTGTTTGCATATATTTGATGTTTTCATATTGTTACCATGTTTTTAGACAAAATGTAGCCACTTGTGTCTATGACCTAGTTGAAATAAATGTATTTATCAATAAATACCTATTTATTTTAATTGATGGAACATTATTTAGTCCTGTTTAATCAATTATTTAATTACAATAGGACTCTAGTCTTCTTCTCAGAAAAGCCTATAGATTGATTGCTTTGTTTCAAGAGATATGTACTTTATTAATTACTATATTAGTGTACAGTAGAATCATTAATTTTCGTGGGGGACTAGTTTTATTGATTTCGTGAATGACTATCCACGAATATTTAACCCAAAAAAAACTTTATTTATTAGTATCTAATAAGCAAAAGTAGCATATTGATTTGCATACTGTGTTTCAACCTTAAGGTGAAACAATCAGTATACTAATGACATACATAATCTGTCAAATATTATAATTCTAGTTGAGCCTGCTTGCAGGAGCTCGACATAAATTTCACCATGGCAGTTTGGTGTATATCATTTAGTGTGGGTTTAAGATCAAAGGATTCTCCTTTAACTTGGTTACAATAAGTATAATGACAGAAATCGTTTGATATTTGCCACAGTCAATTATTGGTTCAATCGGATGGGATATACCGTAATCAATAACTCTTTGATTAATAATTGCTTGAACCAGTAGTAAAGTTCTGTTCAAGCAAGATGTTAAATTATACACAGTTACATGAACTTAATGAAGTAGTTTTTAGACACACTTTTAGCTCCATAATGCTGACGCAGTTAATACATGTAGCTTATACTTAGCTCTGGGCCTTATTGTTTAAAGGGGGATATTTACAGGTTTTCCTAAGGAAACCTGGATATAAAAATTCAAGAGATTCCAGATTGATGTACAGTGTACACTTAGGCAAAACAGGACACATGATATGGTATGGTATAAAATTTTACGACGTCTCAGAACGGATATAATTATGTAAAACGATTATTGTCACTCTCAGTAAAGTAAGTAACTGATCGTAGGCAACAATTGGAACATCACAAACAATAAAATTTGCCTCATTGAGACATAGCGTAGCATACAAGATATTGGTCCCTAGTTCCATGGTCAAGGTCATACTTAGAGTTGAAAGGTCATGGTGCTGGATTTCACTGTCAGGACTGTAACTTATGCCTGGATCAAAGGATTCTCAAATAATTTGGCAGTAAGATTTGTCTCAATGAAACAATGTGTAGGACACAAGAGTTGGGTTCCTAGCTCAAAGATCAAGGTCACATTTTTAATACAGGTGACTGGTCATGGTGCTTACACTGCACAGATGTTTGTGTCTGGTCCATATCTCCACATGTATGGATGCAACCTCAACATGCTGCCATGGGCATCTAATACTGTGTTTCTCAATTCACTGTCTGTAGTTCTTTTTTCTTCATTTTTATGTTGAATTTAATACATAAGACATATCAATATTAATGACATAATAATATAAAACAGCATTCATTGAAATGTCTTGAAAAATAATTAAATTAAGCCTTTTAATAAAGTTCATTTACATACCTTTAAAGTTTTCAAAAAGAAAAATAATAATTTGAACTATCACATAGTTGATTTTAATTTATAATCGTATAAGCATGCATCATTTCAGTATTAGTATGACTTAAACTTTATTTTCATATTACTTGTATTGATACAGTTATGCCCAAATAACCTAGCTACAATGGAACATTTACAATGTGTCCATCTGGAACCAGCAGGATCAGATGTGTCAAAGAAAATCCTGTTGTGATTTTACTGTAAATTGTGAGAAATGTTTGCTTTTTGTATTTTGTTTACCCATCTAAGTGACCTTATAACACCTAATATTTGATATTTCATTTTTTATATTTGTTCTGCAAACAAATACATTATTAAGTTCAGAATTCATTTATTTTACATTGGTTATCACAAGTTCTCACAACTTATATTAATCACTCTAGATCTCTCAGGAGGTGGCAGCCTATGGGGTCATTATTGGGGGAGGAAACCGGAGACCCTAGAAAACACCCACATGTCTGGACGCTATCGGGTGAGAAACTAAGCGCATTACCACTACGCTATCCAGGCACCCAAGAAAAAAAACGCTGTACTGGTATCATTTATGATAAGTAATGTAAATCACAAAATATGCACAGACCAAAGGATACTTTACTTTTTTATTAATGTATGTCTGATTTTGGGTAGGAACATATCTAATGTTACAACTTGTAGTGTAATGTATTTTCCTCAGCATCACGTGCACCTACACTATATGCATATTGTGTTGAACTCAAACAGCTGATTTTATATGTGTTTGATGCAACTAATTTTGATTGAAAATATGTATTTTTTTAAAGTATAAAATAACAAAATTATTCACAGTTCAATCATCATGTTTTTGTAGTTATAATTGCATTTTATTGACTTAAGTCATTATGATAAAAAGAGACAGACAGGAATTTACATTTCATATCAAATTTTATTTAACTTGTTCATGAAAATGTTATTCAGTCCCCAAAGTCACATGATAAAATTTTCATGAATTTGTTTCAAACTACAATTATTTAAATAAATTCATTTAAATTACAAAAATGTGTAAAATAATAATGTTGATATCGGGTTGGTTTGCTAGAGTAGGGTAACTTGGATTTTATAAAAAACTGTTTAAAATTACTGATTCATTTTTTTTTTTTTTTTTCATTTTTTTTTTATTGTTTGTTATTATTTGGAAGTGGTATGTTTCTTTGTGTTTGTATATATATTTTTTAAGGTATAAATTGTTATTGGCTTCTAATGAGATGAGGAATCTAATCATTAATGGATAAAATGATTTTTGTGTAATACCTTGTAAACTTTCAGGTAAATCTTTATTGTTGAAATCTACCGTAAATAACTACATACAAATATTGCTATTGTAGATCCATAGGTATTCCTTTCCTCCTGTCTGTATGAATATCATAGTTGTATGTAGTATAGCATTTGTTATTACATATTGATAGATAAGTATATATGATATTCAAACACAATTACCTGTTTGACAATTTGTATTATTCTTTCATTGAAGATAGTATGTAATAAACAGATGGTCATGGACTAAGAATTTAATCTTTTTAACTTAAATCTGTGTATTACGTCTATCAGTAAATAGTTCCTTGTGTTGTCAAAGGCACTGATAAACTTCTTTTTGGCAGCCTTTTTGTTTGGCTAAATTGAATGCAGGCCAAAATCTAGAATACATGCTGTTTTTAAACCACTGAGCTTTTATTTCTCAGTCTATTTTACTGAAATCTGTATCTTATTGAACAGTTTTAAGGAATTTATTTTAATATGAATATATTTTGACAAAATTTAACTTTATAACCAAAAAGATTATACTCTTTATTTTGTTTAAGGATGATCCTATACCTTTTTTCAGTGATATGCATTTATTTATCCACATAAGACATATGTTATCCTAAAAACATGAAATTCGGGAGCTTTTTAGTTGCACATACATGTCTTGGACATTCTGGCTGGTTATTGAAGTTGGCCAAGATATTGTGCACATATACATTGTGACCAAGTTTGGTTAAAATCTGTTCACATTTGTTAAGAGTTAGAGAGCAGACAGCCTCAGTGGACAACACCCAACCACCCAAGGAAGGTGAATCAATACTAAGCCCCGTCATCAGACGGACATATAAAAATTAAATTTCTGCTCCTATATGTAATTCATATAAATATTCTTTGAATTAACCAATTAAAATGGCCGCCACGAGTTGGGATATGCTCTAATTTTCACTTTGTCATCCAATGCAATCATCCATGATTGTAAGAAATGGGGGGTTTCCCCCATCACAGGCAATGGTGTCACAAACAGTAATGACCCTATATTATTAAACCTATGTTAGAAATGTTAGAAAATATAGGATTTGGGAATGTATGGACAATACAAAACGTAGTCATTCTATTATACTATTAAACAAAGAATATTAGATGTATTTAAACAGTCATGGTATAGTGACATAAATAACTCAAGAAGACTTTCTTCTTACTGTCTACATAAAAGTGAATTTAATATGGAAAAATACTTAAATTGCAATATTGATACTAAATATTGATACTAAATATCAGATAACGATGGCTAAATTCAGATTATATTCAAATAATTTGATGATAGAAACTGGTAGATATAATAACATTGAAACACAACAACGCATCTGTCAACAATGTAATATGAGAATGGTTGAAGAACAATACTACTTTTTACTTGCTTGTCCTGCGTGTAGAAATCTAAGAAAAAAGTTATTTAAACCTTATTATTGTAAATGGCCTAACAGGCAAAAATTCATATCTTTAATGTCTTCCGATTCATATAAAACAATTTTCAATTTATCTAAATATATATATTTTTTTGCATTTAAAAGAAGAAATAATTTATAAATATATTTGTTCCAATTTTTTGTAATAGCTCTATTGATATTGTAACCCTAGCATTGTAATGCTATTTGTTCTTCTATGGAAAATTACTTGTTCTGTTCCACCACTTTACATATTTGTTTGTATGGCTACAGATATTGTAATATTTAATGCCAATAAACTATATGATATGTTATGTTTAGATTTTCTATTTTTATTTGTCATCACTTGACTGATCATGCATTCACCTCTGTCCATGTGCTAACTTCAGAAGCTAAATTAACCAATTTACTACCTAGAACTGGCGAAGACGCCATGTTGCGGAACGTGTCACATATAATACTGCAAACACTTGTGGCATTTAGAAAATGGCGGTTTCTCCATGCAATGTGACCTACTCTTGCTGAGTTTACATGTTAGGAAACAAAGACGTCATCCTCAAGCGCCGTCTGGAATCATAAATGTTTTTTCATATCCTACCATTAACAAGTGAGAGTAAATCTTTATCTTTAGCTCTCTGTTTTTCGAAGAAAAAAAATACAACTATGTGTAACTCCGGCGTCCGCGTTGTCATCGTCAGGCGTCGTCTGGAATCTTAACGTTGGCCATAACTTCTCTACTATTCCATATACAACTTTCATTTTTGGTCTGCATATTCATCTGGACAAGGCCTATCCAGACATATGCAAATTTTTCACTTATTGGAAATTGACCTTTGACCCATTTTTGCTGTATTTTTTGAAAACATTAAAATGCCTGTCATTTCAGAACCGTTACCAACAGAACACTGATATTTCACATATAAATTCCTTGTTGCAAGACCTTTCCATCAATGTTACAGTTTTTGACTTTTGACCTTGATCTTTGACCTATTTTTGAAATGTTTAACAAAAAAAACTTAAACGTTGGCCATAACTTCTTTATTATTTGACATACAACTTTTATTTTTGATATGCATATTCATCTTTGCAAGGGCTTTCAATTTATGACAATGGTTTTTCAGATATACCTCAATATTTTATCTATCGACCTTGACCTTTGACCTTATTTTGCCATAACTTTGGACAAGTTTTACAATTGATATTTCTCTGCCATTTTTCAATATTTTTTAAGAAAACTTTGTATACTGGTTTGTCATCATATGAACCTGTGCAGGTGTGATTTTGGTCATGATCTTTAGGCAGATAAAAAAGAACATTTTTTAAATGTCTTTAAATTTTACAGTTTTGTGTTGATTATCAAAAACTCAATGGATTAGCAGTTGTGATTTTTTGTTTACCTATTTTACATCTTTGTATTGTATACATTCTATTCCATGCATAGGTCAAGGTCATCCTTCAAGGTCAAAGGTCAAATTTAAAAGGTATGGTACTTCAACTTTGCATTTAAAGGTTTACAGTTTTAGTTGTGATTTTCAAGGTCAACTTTTCTAAGTGTTTAACAAAAATGTGTAACGTTGGCAAAAACAGACAAGTGTTAGCACCCGCATGCGGTGCTCTTATTAATTTCTACTTATCATCATACTTATCATCTAATCAAGCTGCTTTAAGTATGGAAATGTTGATATTGATCTCTTCCTTTGCAGACATTATATGGCTTCTGCTGGAATTATGTCTGGTAATAAGTCTGGTAAATTTTTCTATTTAACGATATTGAATAAATACACTTTTGGTAAATTTTGTTTGTAATTTATAAATTACCAGTACTGTGATTAACTAACATTTTATTCCTAACAAAATAAAATACATAAAAAATGACTTATCATACAATGTAAGTGACAATGTTCTTATCTGTTACATGTGTTCCAAACAAAATGTTCACTGATAATACATGAACGTCACACCTCATTTTGTTTGAGTCAAGGACTTGTATGTTCAAAACATTAACAAATTACTAGTAAAATTAAACACAGTTTGACATCTTCAAATTTCAAAGACAGAAGAAAACTTCTCACAAGTATAAAATGTTTCTAAGTTGCACTAAGGGGAAAGCTACTTTTAATCCCCGCCGCGAAGCGGGAGGGGGGTTATAGGAATGGCCTTCGTCTGTCTGTCCGTCCGTAACATTTTCGTGTCCGCTCCATATCTCCTATACCGCTTGAAGGATTTTCGTGAAACTTTCCTCAAATGTAAACCTGGTTGAGACGATGTGCAGAAAACAGGTGGCAGTCATGTAGACTTAAGGTCAAGGTCAAGACTCTAAGGTTATGTGTTTGAACCTTCAATTTCCATTTCAATTTCGTGTCCGCTCCATATCTCCTATACCCCTTCAATGATTTTAATGAACTTGCTTCAAATATGAATATAATTGAGATGATGTGCAGAACACAGGTTGCAGCCATGTCGGCTCAAGGTCAAGGTACACTTGAAGGTCAAGTGTTTGAACCTCCAATTTCAATTTACAATTTTGTGTCCGCTCCATAACTCCTATACTCCTCGAAGGATTTTAAGAAATTTGCCTCAATTATAAACCAAATTGAGGCGATGTGCAGAACACAGGTGACAGTCATGTTGGCTCAAGTTCAAGGTCACATTTGATGGTTCAGTGTTTATTCCTGGATATTTTTAATTTTTTGTTTTTTTTTTGATTTATTAATAAAATTTTTATTAAAGCAGCGGCGGGGGATATAGCTGTCCTTTGGACTGCCTTGTAAAAACTGACAATGCCATGAAATTATTTTCTATAGCCACATCTTAAGTAAAACACATCTTACAAAGATATCGCAAAAAATGTTTGGTTAATAATGTTTAAATTTAATAAAACAAATTTTGGACTAGCTATTTTAAACTTTTGAGGTGTTAGATTAGTTGTCGCTTATCTGTTACATTTAAGCAAAATTCAACTTAAATATATCTGAAGAATAATTCAAATCATAAAATGGTAAATTAGCAGCAGTAATTTAAACAAGAGGGCCAAGATGGCCCTAGATCGCTCACCTGAGAAAAGTATCATTCATTGCCTGTACAAAACAGATTGCTTTAGAATTAAGATGATTAGGTGAAACAATGTTCAGGAATTTTCTGAACCATCCACAAAAGATATCATCATGACAAACATTCTGCCAAAGTTTGAGGATGATTGGACCAAAATTGTTGCCTCTAGTGTGTAAACAAGATTTTTCTAAGGTTTGACCTACTGACCTACTTTTTGATCCAACCTGACCCATTTTCGAAAGGGTTCAAGATATCATCATGGCAAACATTCTGACCAAGTTTGAGGAAGATTGGATCAAAATTGTGGCCTCTAGTGTGTAAACAAGATTTTTCTAAGATTTGACCTACTGACCTACTTTTTGATCCAACCTGACCCATTTTCGAAAGGGTTCAAGATATCATCAAGACAAACATTCTGACCAAGTTTGAGGAAGATTGGATCAAAACTGTGGCCTCTAGTGTGTAAACATCAAAATTGTTTACGGGCGACAAGATTTTTTCTAAGATTTGACCTACTGACCTACTTTTTGATCCAACCTGACCCATTTTCGAAAGGGTTCAAGATATCATCAAGACAAACATTCTGACCAAGTTTGAGGAAGATTGAATCAAAATTGTGGCCTCTAGTGTGTAAACATCAAATTGTTGACGGACGACGGCCGACGGCCGACGGACAATCAAGTATCCCAAAAGCTCACCCTGAGCTATGCTCAGGTGAGCTAAAAACCATAATCTTAAGGTTAGCCAAAGTTATTTGAAATAATACGTTGCAAAAGCTTACAGTTACCAACAGTTATTTAAATCATTCAGTAGCAATAGAAGTTTGCAGTAATCCTCATCTATTTGACTCATTCTTTAGTACATGTAGTAAAGTTAACAGCCACAGAAATTTAACATATTTTGTGCTTGTTGATAACTCTGTAGTATTAGAATCTTATGGTTGGCCACATAAATTGAGATAAATTAATATTAATAGATGCTTATGGTTGGCCATAGTAATTGGATTTATCTGTAGTAGCAGATGTTTTCAGTTGGCCACAGTAACTCAACATATTCTGCAATAGCAGAGGTTTCTCGTTGGCCAAAGTTATTTGACTTTTTCTGTAGAAGTAGAGGTTTGCTGTTGGCTAGGGTGATTGGACAAATCCTCAAGCAGCAGACTAATAAGTAGCAGATGTCTGCAGTAGGTCACAATGATTCATCATATTCTGTTGTATGAGATATTTGTGGTTGGTCACAGTGATTCATTATTTTCTGGGGTATCAAGATGCTTATGGTTTGTCACATGATTCTATATCTGTAGTATCAGATGTTATGGTTGGTACAATGATTCATCATATCTGTAGAATCAGAGCTTGTGGTTGGTTACAATGATTCATCATATTCTGTAGTATCAGATGCTTATGGTTGGTCACAATGATTCATCATACTCTGTAGTAATCAGATGCTTGTGGTTGGTTACAATGATTCATCATATTCTGTTGTATCAATGTTGTGGTTGGTCACAGTGATGCATCATATTCTGAGTACAGATGTTTGTGGTTGGTTTACAATGTTCATCTATTTTGTAATATCAGATGCTTTTGGTGTGAGTGATGCATCATATTCTGATGTTTGGTTGGTCACAGTGATGCTCAATCCGAGTATAATGTTTTTTGTCTGATTCATAATTCGTAGTATAGTGTTGTGGTTGGTCACAATGATTCATCATATTCTGTGTATCAGATGTTGTGGTTGGTCACAATGATTCACATATTCTGAGTATCAAATGCTTGTGGTTTGTTCACAATGATTCATCATATTCTGTAGTATCAGATGCTTGTGGTTGGTCACAATGATTCAACATATTCTGTTGAATCAGATGCTTGTGGTTGAGCACAATGATTCATCATATTCTGATGTATAATGTTGTGTGTTGCACAGTGATTCATCATATTCTGTAGTATAGATGTTGTGGTTGGTCACAGTGATTCATCATATTCTGTGTAGTAGAAGTTTGCGGTTGGCACAGTGATTCATCATATTCTGTAGTAGTAGAAGGTTGCGGTTGGCCACAGTGATTCGACATATTCTGTAGTAGTTAATGGTTGCCGTTGGCCACAGTGATTCCACATATTCTGTAGTAGTTAAAGGTTGCGGTTGGCCACAGTGATTCAACATATTCTGTAGTAGTAGAAGGTTGCGGTTGGCCACAGTGATTCGACATATTCTGTAGTAGTTGAAGGTTGCGGTTGGCCACAGTGATTAACATATTCTGTAGTAGTTAGAAGGTTGCGGTTGGCCACAGTGATTCGACATATTCTGTAGTAGTAAAGGTTGCGGTTGGCCACAGTGATTCGACATATTCTGTAGTAGTTAAAGGTTGCGGTTGGCCACAGTGATTCAACATATTCTGTAGTAGTTAAAGGTTGCAGTTGGCCACAGTGATTCGACATATTCTGTAGTAGTAAAGGTTGCGGTTGGCCACAGTGATTCGACATATTCTGTAGTAGTTGAAGGTTGTGGTTGGCCACAGTGATTCAACATATTCTGTAGTAGTAGAAGGTTGCGGTTGGCCACAGTGATTCGACATATTCTGTAGTGTAAAGGTTGCGGTTGGCCACAGTGATTCGACATATTCTGTAGTAGTAGAAGGTTGCGGTTGGCCACAGTGATTCAACATATTCTGTAGTAGTAGAAGGTTGCGGTTGGCCACAGTGATTCGACATATTCTGTAGTAGTTAAAGGTTGCGGTTGGCCACAGTGATTCAACATATTCTGTAGTGTAGAAGGTGCGGTTGGCCACAGTGATTCGACATTTCTGTAGTAGTTAAAGGTTGCGGTTGGCCACAGTGATTCCACATATTCTGTAGTAGTTAAAGGTTGCGGTTGGCCACGGTGATTCGACATATTCTGTAGTAGTTAAAGGTTGTGGTTGGCCATAGTGATTCAACATATTCTGTAGTAGTTAAAGGTTGCGGTTGGCCACAGTGATTCGACATATTCTGTAGTAGTTAAAGGTTGGGTTGGCCAAGTGATTCAACATATTCTGTAGTAGTAAAGTTGCGGTTGCCACAGTGATTCGACATATTCTGTAGTAGTGAAGTTGTGTGGCCACAGTGATTCGACATATTCTGTAGTAGTAGAAGGTTGCGGTTGGCCACAGTGATTCGACATATTCTGTAGTAGTTAAAGGTTGCGGTTGGCCACAGTGATTCGACATATTCTGTAGTAGTAGAAGTTTGTTGTTTGCCACAGTGATTCGACATATTCTGCAGTAGTAGAAGGTTGCGGTTTGCCACAGTGATTCGACATATTCTGCAGTAGTAGAAGATTGTGGTTGGCCACAGTGATTCGACATATTCTGTAGTAGTTAAAGGTTGCGGTTGGCCACAGTGATTCAATATATTCTGTAGTAGTTAAAGGTTGCGGTTGGCCACAGTGATTTGACATATTCTGTAGTAGTAGAAGGTTGCAGTTGGCCACAGTGATTCAACATATTCTGTAGTAGTAGAAGGTTGCGGTTGGCCACAGTGATTCGACATATTCTGTAGTAGTTAATGGTTGCGGTTGGCCATAGTGAATCGACATATTTAGTAGTAGCTAAAGTTTGTTGTTAGACACGGTGATTTTACTTATTCTGTTGTAGCACAGGGTTGTGGTTAGCCTTAGAGATTCAAATTATTCCTTAGTAGTAGAGGTTTGGGGTTGACCAGTTATTTCCAAATATATATCACTGAACCTTTACTTACTCCATATTTATCTATATTGATAAGTTTTTCATCATGGTCTCTAGATTATTTTTTAATTATTTTCAGTGATATTAATGTTAATAGCAGTCGTTTCTGTTGTACCTTTAGATAATCTACTTTCAAGCCTTTAAAATGTGAAACCGGTAGGATTTTCTTGACTTCTGTTATACAGCTACAGTATCATTCGTTTTATTTAGGTTTAATCTGTCAATTCTGTAATTTAAAAGAGATTTGAACTCGCACAAGATAATAAATACCTATTTTAGCAATTAACGTACACTTATGTACAAAAAAATAAGAACTAATAGTTACATTCCCGATAAAGATAAACAAACACGTACGCAAATTAGAGAGTATATGTTTATCCCCTACACCGGGTCATCAAGTGTACGGTTGGCCGTGTTTGCAGCTGGAATTTAGTGTTTACCACAAATGGCGGGGGGAGCACACAAAGGGGAGATCACTCATGACATAATATAATGCAAAGTACTGACGGTACTGCCTAACTACAAACTAACATAATACAACATAGTGGCGCAACTTCTTCTTTCTTTCTTTTTTTTTTTTTAGATCTACTATATTACCAAGATTATAAAGGATGGCATAAGCTCGATTATTTAAAACAAAGACAATATAAATCTGCTGGCATTGTACACAGAAGGGTTTTGCATTCTTATATACCAGTTTTACAAGTGCTATAAAGTTAGATTATTATTAATTCTAGTGATATTTATGTATCCTTTTAAGATGAACATAGAGAGTTAAAATAACAACACAATTTATGAGGAAATATTTAAACTTTTTCAATTCTAACAAACATAATCCTGAAGATATGTTGGTGGTCTGCGTGCACGCACAGGCCTAGGGTTCTGATTTGGACTACAGTTTTTACTAGCAGGCAAAACATCAAGTGACGCCATGTCTTTGGCGTTAGGGTCAGTTAAATCTGGTTCAGAATGAACATAGTCATATTCAGGATCTCTATGTTTAGCTGACTTTGGGGAAGGGAGGAGTTCATCAGCTGGGCGTGTTAAAGTGTCTGGAACATTGACAGTTGCTGTTGGGTCTGATAGCTTTGATTGTAGTTGTTCATCATCACTTTCATTGTCGACCAATGAAGACGGCATGTAATGAAAACTAGCAAATTGACTTTGAACTCTGTAGCACTCACTGATTTTCACTTTGTAGGAAGAAGCACGTAACTGTGATCCAGAAATTTTTTTTATGTAACACCAAGCATTGTCGATAGAAACTACCAGATACCTGCTACGGCTTTGTAACTTGTTTCCTTCAGAATGTAGGTAAACGATATCTCCAACTGAGATAGATTGTGAATCTGGGCTTTTTCCACTTTTGCATTTAGATTTTTCACTATATGTATGGTTCACATTGCGACGCTCAGATTGTTGAAGAATTATATCTCTGTCAGATAATGGCAATTGCTCATGTGTGAACTGATTTCGTTGGGTCCAAAGTTCACGTGAAGATAATCCACAGCTACGAATACGCGAATTTAACCTTGCCAGAACAACATACAAGCCTAGCTCTGATACTGGACCACCTCCTGGTTCTTGCCGAAGTAACTCATTTTCGAGTTCTTGAATTGCTTTCTCTGCTACAGGGTTTTTGTTAGGATTCTTGACACGGCCGACATCAAGCACTATTCGAAATGACTTTAGAGTATTATCATCTCTCAGAGCAGTAAAACCCGAGGCTGCATCACACCGCACTATAGCACATGGACCGTCTAAGGGATGTAAACCAAGTATTAGTTTTAACAGAGCATTGCGAAGTGTGTCATGTTTCTCTTAAGACCATTATTAACTGCTTATGTCGTTTCAATATGTCCACAGCAAATGAGATGCCAATTACCTCAGGGGGTTCACCAGATGTCTGAGATATCAAAGTTTCAGGACATTTTTGTAGAGATTTACAGATGTGACATGATTCACAAACCCTATCAATGGCTGCATTTAGGTCTAAAGCATAAAACTGCCGTTTCAAAACAAGTTGCATTTGATGTTTAGTGGGGTGGTTTAACTTGATATGAAGTGCAGTAGCAAGACCATCTATGACAGACCGTGGTACAACTATTAGTTCGCGGGATGGTGCAAGGGGGTCATTTTTGGGTACAACCAACACATTGTCTTTAGCAATAGAGACGACACTGAGGTAACGCTTGATGTCTTTTACATTTGTTTGCTTTTTGGATGGCCTAGTGCCTTGTTTTAAGTGTGCATGGGTTCTACGTAAGTCTGGACACTCAGACTGTATATTAGACCAAGCTGAACGAGTGGTAAAGGGTAAGTTAGTCATACTGTCAAGAACGTCACTCACATTCACAGATCTTACAACTGATTCCTCAGTTTCAACAATGAAAGAACAGATTTGACAATGAGGTTCACTGCAGTCTGGTGCGTTACGACTTGCAAAGTCAGAGGGAATATTTGCCTTGCCTGCTAAATGTTTAATGTCAGTGCCAAAGCGGCTGACAATAGAGAGAAAAGAGGTAACTCTGGGACTGGAGGAGAACTCACCCCGGCATAACTTATCAACTGCTTGCACACATGGCTTACTATCTGTAAGGACACAGGCTCTGTGTTTAGACTGTATAATGTATGGACTGAAATGCTTGATGGAAGCTGAAATGGACAGTGCCTCTATTTCACATGGAAGCCAAGTTACCTGATGTTTTCTGAGTTTGGCACTGAAGAAACCAGCCAAGGACAATTTATTGTTTCTAGTGACATAGAGGGTTGCTCCAATTCCACGTTTGACAACAGAGCCATCAGTGACAATCCAAAGTTGGTCAGAGGGTTGCGGAAGCAGGATAGCTTTGTGCGTTTTAATTGTTACCTGCGCATTAGAGAAGTGAGCAAGTAGCTCATCATTCCAATGAATTCTATCTTGAGGCTGTTTACCAGCTATTGCATCATCAAGGGGGCCAAGACAGATGAACAGTTGGGTATAACCCTACTAATCACTTTATATGCACCAATGAATGACTTGAGACCATGTACAGTGGTAGGTGGGGAACAACTTGACAGTACAGCAATACGGTGAGGGCTTGCAGATAACCTGCCATTTGACCATTTCCAGCCTAATATGGTGGCTGATGAAGGGGCAACTATTGTTTTAGTGGGAGAAAGTTTCAAATTTGACCTGCTTAAAGCCTCAAGGACACGTTTCCAATTTGAAAACAATTCAGAAGGAGTGTTACCACCACAGTACAGGTCATCTGCCAGTTTGGCAACAATACCATCTTGTAGGCAGTCTCCAAGAACCCGACACATGAGCTCCTCCAGGGCAGTCTCTGACCCTGGCATACCCATTGCCGACCTAGTATACACTCTGATACCTTTGTATGGGTCGCAACACCACAGTATTTAAGTGAATCTTTGGAAAGTGGAATTTGATAGAAAGCACTTGTGAGGTCAGTTATGATAATGTACTTCCAAGGGGCTATTGTCCTTAATGTCGAGTCGACATCTGGCATAAGGGACGGTTGGGGCTTACTGTAGCGCCCTACCTCTGAGAAAGCAGTAACTAGGCGATATCCTCCTTGGGGTTTCTTAACTAGAAAGGAAGGGTTTAGGTATTCAACTGATACCCCGACATCTTCAGGGCGAGAGAAAACACCCTGACTTTCAAGTTCATCAAATTTCTGTTGTAATTCAATAAGTTTATCTCTGTTATATTGGGGGACACGCCCTTTTCGCTGAGGGGGTTGTACAGGACCCATGTTAACATTGGCCTGGAATGGCCCAACAGCACCATTATATGCTTCACTAATGTCTGGACTAAACACATCATCATACTCTTGGTGTAAAGACTTAAAGTCTGATTGTGACTGAGAAGGCAAGATATTATCAGGATCAAGGCTGATGGTGCTTGAGTGAAGATGGTGACCTGTTTCACTACAAGATGTTTTGTTAATGTCCCCAGTGACAGAGGGCAATACAGGTGCAGGGGACGTGAGACGAGCCTGACAGAAATGATCATGTTTATTAAGCATTTGGGGTTCTTGGGAGTCATTAAGTATACGAATTTTCCGACCAACAGCCTCTACAATTTGTGGGGAAGGCCAATCAGCGACGGTCTTGCCACAATCAAAACGTTTTTCTATTGCTAATGTTGCATCAGAGGGTGTCTCCACTGGGATGCCAACGTCTACATATATCACCAGGCCAGATTACTGTTGATGAAGAGGTTATTCTCAGTACAAATGAATGTGTATAACGTACATTACTGTTAGGACTTGATGCTTGGACATTGTATTTTACTACTTCAGAATTACCAATAGTTATTTCGTGCTTGGCTGGTCTGATGGAGATATCATTTGATGCCATAAAAGGTATGCCAGCCAAGAGATCAACATCAAGGTTGTCAACAACAAGGGCATCTAGAGTAAGCTTTGTCTGACCCCGGGCTAATTGAATATGGGTTTCACCAATGATCTTAAGGGGAGTTAAGCCATCAGCCTGTAGAGCACTTTGACTACTAGTTTTCACATCAGCACCGAAATATTGAGCTACTGAGTGCTTGATCATGCTAACTTCAGCTCCGGTGTCTACTGTTGCTTTTAAAGCATTGTGTCTATAAAATACTTTCAATGTGGGCGATCTCTTTGTAGAGACTCTACGAGATGATGGGACAACGCGAAAGGTATGAGAATCTAAGTCTTCCATGTATGTTTCCTGTTCCTGGTCAGAAGCTTCATCACAGCATTCAGAGGTCTGACGGACTTTAGACATGTATTGCTTGTCACTTTCCGGTAAATATTGACAGTGGCTCAAATAGTGTTGATACTTCTGTCTGCCAGCTTGCTTGCATAGGGGGCACACTGCTGGTGTTTTTTTCTGGAAGGGTCTCTGGCGCTCCGACTGTACAGAAGCTTTCGATTTAAATGCAGTACGTAATATTTTTGACTCATTTAAACTGTGTATTTCATCAAGTAAACTATCTAATGCTGCAGATATTTCTGGTCTGATGGTTGCTATTGTCTTTGACCGCAGTTCTGTTCCATAGCGTTGCTTAACTAGAGCTGGGAGATTAGGGTGTAGCAATCTCAGCCAGGTCAACACAATGAAGTTCTCCAAAGAGGCTGATAACTCTTCATCTTCAGCAGGTATGGTACCATGGTGGTGTACAGAACCGTCATGTCGTAAGACATTGTCTTCAACAAAACTGACAATTCGCTGGTATAAATCCTCTGGGCGTTAATCAGGTTCAAGCTTAATGTCATTTAAGTCAAGAAAATGAGCACCAGATGACTGAAAGCCATAATGCTGTCGTATTGCTTGCCAAATGCTGTTAACTGATGTTGAGTTTTTGACAATAGAATTGCGAGAAATAACTGGACAGTAATTTGCAATCTGGCCTAACATCAGATCAAGGTGTGTTACTTTCTGTTCTGCAGTACGACGCCTAGCAGCTGCGATGCTCTCTCCGTCAGATACTAGTCCCCTGAGCGGTTGAGCGCTCGTTTTCTTTAACCAGGTGAATCCCTCTACCAGAAAGGGGGCGAAGTTTGCATCTAAAGATAATATATACTGCAAATTCTGACGCCATGCTTCAAATGATGTGATGGATTCATTTTTGGTTAAGGCCCATTGCTTTGGGGCACGATGATTTGCCATTCTGTCGGACAGATGTATCACTGGTTTGATAAATACGATGTATCAAGTGCTT
>CM037793.1:43284662-43334662 GCA_021229015.1 Solen grandis
CTGAAGCTCTTTAATCCTAAAATGAAATTTTCGGTCCTATGTTCGATTCTTATTTCAGCCACAGAACTTCGGTCTTTCGGAATTTCGGTTAGCTGAAAGGATATGCACACCTTAGTTTGAAGATATACCATCTGTGAAAATTTGAAGAAAATCCGATCATAAATGGCGACTGTAGAGCGCGAACACCATTTTTCACTATTTTTAGCTCTGACGTCATGTGACGTCATAGGGTGCTGAAGATGCTTTTATTCAAAAGAGGATACGTTAGTATTATAACTCAGAAATTTTCATTACTCTGAACAACTGGCATCATGTCGAAATCATTGCCCTAAAATGAAAATTAAGAAGGATGCTTATGACGTCACATGGCGTCATATGACGTCAGAACTCAAAATATATGTAGAAATTCTGCAGAACTGCAAACTTTGTAAGTTTCAACTTTCTATCTCATCCTGAAGCTCTTTAATCCTAAAATGTAATTTTCGGTCCTATGTTCGAATCTTATTTCAGCCACAGAAATTCGGTCTTTCGGAATTTCGGTAAGCTGGCAGGATATGTACGCCTTATTTTCAAGGTGTACCATCTGTGAAAATTAGAAGAAAATCCGACCATAAATGGCCGCTGTAGAGCGCGAACACCATTTTTCAATATTTTTAGCTCTGACGTCACATGACGTCATAGGGTGCTGAAAATGCTTTTGTTCAAAAGCGCATACTTTACTGTCATAACTCTGAAATTTTCATTATTCTGAACAACTGGCATCATGTCGAAATCATTGCCCTAAAATGAAAATTAAGAAGTATGCTTATGACGTCACATGACGACATTTGACGTCACGACTCAAAATATATTGAGAAATTCTGCAGAACTGCAAACAGTGTAAGTTTCAACTTTCTATCTCATCCTGAAGCTCTTTAATGCTAAAATAAAATTTACGGTCCTATGTTCGAATGTTATTTCAGCCACAGAACTTCGGTCTTTCGGAATTTCGGTTAACTGACAGGATATGCACACCTTAGTTTCAAGATGTACCATCTGTGAAAATTTGAAGAAAATCCGACCATAAATGACGGCTGTAGAGCGTGAACACCATTTTTCACTATTTTTAGCTCTGATGTCATATGACGACATAGGATGCTGAAGATGCTTTTGTTCAAAAGCGCATACTTTACTCTCATAAATCTGAAATTTTCATTATTCTGAACAACTGGCATCATGTCGAAATCATTGCCCTAAAATAAAAATTAAGAAGTATGCTTATGACGTCAAATGACGTCATATGACGTCAGAAATCAAAATATCTGTAGAAATTCTGCAGAACTGCAAACTGTGTAAGTTTCAACTTTCTATCTCATCCTGAAGCTCTTTAATCCTAAAATGAAATTTTCGGTCCTATGTTCGATTCTTATTTCAGCCACAGAACTTCGGTCTTTCGGAATTTCGGTTAGCTGAAAGGATATGCACACCTTAGTTTGAAGATATACCATCTGTGAAAATTTGAAGAAAATCCGATCATAAATGGCGACTGTAGAGCGCGAACACCATTTTTCACTATTTTTAGCTCTGACGTCATGTGACGTCATAGGGTGCTGAAGAAGCTTTTATTCAAAAGAGGATACGTTACTATTATAAGTCAGAAATTTTCATTACTCTGAACAACTGGCATCATGTCGAAATCATTGCCCTAAAATGAAAATTAAGAAGTATGCTTATGACGTCACATGGCGTCATATGACGTCAGAACTCAAAATATATGTAGAAATTCTGCAGAACTGCAAACTTTGTAAGTTTCAACTTTCTATCTCATCCTGAAGCTCTTTAATCGTAAAATGTAATTTTCGGTCCTATGTTCGAATCTTATTTCAGCCACAGAACTTCGGTCTTTCGGAATTTCGGTTAGCTGACAGGATATGCACACCTTTGATTCAAATTGTACCATCTGTGAAAATTTGAAGAAAATCCGACTATAAATGACGGCTGTAGATCGCAAACACCACTTTTCACTATTTTTAGCTGTGACGTCATGTGACGTCATAGGCTGCTGACAATCATTGAAAACAAAATTTCCTCACGTGACTAATAACCCATAAAAATTTTATGGTCCTAGGACTATTGCAACATATTAAAATAAGCGTTTAGTTAGGAAGAAGAAAAGAATAATAAGAATAAAAAAGCGATGAAAAGCCCCCCGGCCAATGTCGGGAGCTAAAAAAAAAGGGCCCTTTAAATTTTTTCCAAAATTTTTCCCTTTTTCCCCCAATTTTTAACTTTTTTTACTGTTAAGATAAGAAAGTTTTTTTAAAAAAAACGAAAAAAAGGGGAAAAACGAGTACTTTCTATTTTGCCCTTCGCAAAAAAATTTTTAATTTTAAGGGGGCCGATCTTAAAAATCTGAAAAACCTTAGAACCCCCCTTGCTCACGCTAATATACGTTTTTATGATATTTTTAAAAATTTAAATTTGTTTCTTAAAAAAAAAAAACAATAAAATAAATGGGGGACTAACTGCAGAAATGCATGAAAAAAAAGGGGTTTTAAAAAAAAAAATTTTCTCTAATTCCTTTAGGATATCCTGCCCAAATTTTTTTAAGCGCAAGGGGCCTTAAAAAGGGGCCCAAAAATTTCCAACTTTTCACGTGTTTCTGTTTAAACCCTTTTCATTCGGGGGGGATATAAAATTTTTTTTAAAGAAAACGGCAAAAAAACGGCAAAAAAATGTTCATGCCTTTTTTTCCCTTTTTCGAAAAATAACTTTAAAATTTTTGGGCCTTTTTTTAAAAATTTTTAATTAGAACCCCTTTTAAATCTGAAAAAAAAAAAAAAAAAAATTGTATTTTTTTTTAAAAAAAAAACTTTAGTTTTCTACAAAAAAAAAGGAATGTGTCGGGACTTACTGCGGGGGGGCATGAAAAAAAAGGTTTTTACTAAATTTCCTTTTTTTTTTATGTAATTTCCCCTTATACAAACCCCCAATTTTAAAAAAAAAGGAACCTTTTTGGGAAAAGGGTTTTCTGTTTTCCCCAAATTTTCCCCCGTTCAAAATTTTGAAATGTATTTTTAAAAAACTTTGTAGCTACGGGTTTTTTTAAAACCCTTGAGTAGGAAAAAAGGGGGGGGTAAAAAAATTTTTAAAAGTTTTTTTTTTTCCCTATAACTTAATAAATATTATCAATTTTTTTAAAAATTTTAAAACCAAAAAAAACGCCGGGGCTTTTATCTAAAAATTTTTTCTACTCTTTTTAAAAAAAAAACAAAAAATTTTCGGATATAAGAAGTAAAGTGCGTTTTAGTGTTGCAACACTTTTTTTTTCTAAAATAACTCAACTGATTCAACCCCGATCTTCAATAACTATATATTACTGAAAGGCCTTTCAAAGCACTACAAAAATTTTAAAGCATAGTTTTCCCCCGTTAAAAAAATATTTCGTTTTTGAGATATTTAAGGGCCCAAAAAAAAAAACGATTAAAAGACATGTGACCTTGACCCCTTTGCTATGATCCGGAAGAGGAAGTGACTGATGACAATAAGAGGCTTTTGTTGCACCTTCATTTAAAATTTTATCAAAACGGTCAAAAACTTTTTCTTCCATGCTAAAAAACGTAACAGTCGGGACTCGTTAAAGTCCCAAATTTTCCCCCGGGCCTGGGAAAAAAAACGAGATAAAAAAAAATTCGATATATAAATGTCTAAAAAAAAAACCATGCTAAGAGAGCAGTTTCGATTTCCGGAAATTTTGCAGTTTGGGCCTTTTTCTTTTCCGGTTTGATGTCCCCTGCAAGAAATTTTGCCTTAATTTCCTCTTTCTTTTTCAACCATGTTGACAAAGTGTTAGGGGAATGCCGAAGTCTGCTGCAATCTGTTTTTCGATTTCGTCCCAGCTTCAACTGCCTTGATTGCTTCATACTTGTCATATAACTTTTGACGGACAATTTTCTCTTGGTGCCTTTACCAACGGCGGCTGATCTAGATATCCCCCCGGTTACCGGTCCTTCCTCCAGATTTCTCAGCCGGTGTAAAGTCACGTGACATTAGAGAGTTGTTGTCTTCAGGAGTAGCCATGTTGGAAATGATGTCGAAGAGCAGTGAGCGTGTAAATATATAAGACTGTTAGCTTTGAAGGAGTTCACTCATGGATTTAATGAAAAGCCGTCAAGCTAATCAACTGTTACGCTAATTAGTAATTAATAGAAGATCGGCTTTATCAAAGCGGAATGATTATGCGTGAGCAGTGACCAACACAGGGATATTCGCACCTCGGCAAACTGCCAAGTAACTTCGACATAAGAATTAGAAATAAGGTGTGAAATACATACTGCGGAGAGGTAAAAAAAATCGAGATAGCGAAAAAATCGAGATAAGAAAAATCGAGATATGAATGCTAAATTAATATTAATAAAGAAGAAAAAAAATCGGGACTTTGCAAAAAAATCGACATAGGTAAAAAATCGACATAAACGAAGTCGACATAACGAGTGCCGACTGTATTTTAGATAAAAAATTTGATACGGCGTCATGACGTCATTTTACTTCATACGACGTCAGTCTTCTCAGAGCGGAAAGAAATCAATAGGACACATATTCTGTCCAAATTTCATGTTTCTAGCTTATCTGAGTGCTTCGTAATACTTCAATACATTTTCTGGTCCAAAGTTCGAAACTTTGTTCAGCCATAGATCCTTGATCTTTTCAAATATTGCAAAATGTATATAATCCTGCACAACAAGAACTTAATATATACATTCTGTGAAAAAATCAAGTAAATCGATCCAGACATGACGGCTGTAGAGCGCGTTCAAGCTTTTGTAGCTTTTTTCAGCCCTGACGTCATGTGACGTCACAGAAGAAAAAAATATGAAATCAAAAAAATTTGAACCTCAAAAGGAAGAAAAAAGTAGAATAATAATAATAAAAAACATAACAAACCCAATAGGTCTTTCTGCTTGAGGCAGAAAGCCCTAATAATAATAATAATAAGAAGAAGAAGAAAAAACATAACAAACCCAATAGGTCTTTCTGCTTGAGGCAGAAAGCCCTAATAACTAGATTTCATTCGTTGATACGAATGATAGGACTTTCTGCTACATTTGTCAAACACTAAAAGCGAAGAAAGTAAAAGGATATCAAATTTCTACTTTTAACATGTTTTTGTAGGGCCATAACTCCATAAACTTTGAAAAATACACCGATTAACTTAGAGGGTATGGAAAAAGTTACTGAAAATCATTGTTTTTGTGTGTGTGTGTGTGTTTTTATTTCATTTAACTTGTCCTTTTTTTACAATCTATGTAACAAAACAAATTTATTGTAAATGCTTATAATTCGATTGTCACATAATTCGGTTCAGCTTTAGAGCTTTTCAAGATATAAACAATGATTGAACTTAACATTTTTATCAAAATGGAAATGGCATTGTTCCACAGGATCAAATGCTACACCTTCAATAAGAATTTATGCAAATCAAACAAAAAATAAGGCCTTCAGGTCTTAAAACCGTTTAACTTCAGCAGAAAAAAAATAACTTTGGCCTTATGAGTTCACATGATGTCATATGACGTTCATCTTCTCTGAATATAATGAATTGGAGACTTATACTAAAATTTGACGTCAATGCCTCTAATATTGGATTAGCCATAAATCCTTTGCCTTTACGAATTTTTAAAAAAATGGACACCGGTTAGAGCGTTACATACACATTATGTGAAATTTTGATGAAAATCCGTCCAGAAAAAAATGTCTGTAGACCGCGTGCAAACTTCTGTAGACAACGTCAAGTTTGATGTCATATGATGTCATAAACATAAGAAAATCAATAAAATGAAATCTTCATTACCTTAAATATATGCAGAAAATGTGTCATGCCCCTGGGACCTTAGCAATATATAGAAATTAATGCGTAGTTATCAGAAATTATTTTTGACCTTTTGACGTCATATGACGTCAAATGACGTTAATTATCAAAGAATGTATATGACACTTAGAGACTTATAATATGTCCAAATATAAGCTTTCAAGCTCTTCTGGAAGCGATTTTATACGTTTTTGAAATTTTACGTCAATGGTTCGAATCTTGGATTCGCCACAGAATCATTGCCTTTTTGAATTTGGAAAAACGGACACCAGGATACGCAACTAGAGCATCACATATGCCTTCTGTGAAATTTTGATGTAAATCGGTCCAGAAATAAAGGCTGTTTACTGCATAAAACCTTTTGGGCTTGACGTCAAATCTGACGTTATATGACGTCACATTAATATGTAATACCTTGCATTCAAATGCAGATGGATTAATGTATAGGCCATTAAATTTTAATGGTCCTGAGAACTTTACAACATATTTAAATTAACGCGTAGATATCAAAAATTCTTTTTGACCTTATGACGTCATATGACGTCAATTGACGTATATTATCACAGAATGTATATGACATTTAGAGACTTATAATCTGTCCAAATATAAGCTTTCTAGCTCATCTGGAAACGATTTTATACGCATTTGAAATTTGACGTCAAAAGTTCGAATCTGGATTCGCCATAAAATCTTTGCCCATGCGAATTTGGAACAACGGACACTGGGATGCACAACTAGAGCATAACATACACATTCTGTGAAATTTTGATGAAAATCGGTCCAGAATTCATGACTGTAGGCCGCGTACAAACATTTTGAGATGACGTCAAGTTTGACGTCAAGACACGTCATACGCAAATAAAAATAATTGAAATGCAAAATGTTCTATCTGAAGCATAAGCTTTTGGATTTTTAAGGTGCTCGGGCGTTTTCAACATATAGAATTTAACACGTAATAATAAGAAATTTCTTTTCAACTCATGACGTCATATGACGTCATATGAAGTTCATTCTCTCAGTATCTATAGAAATCTTATAGACTTATATCATATTCAAAATTGAGCTTTCTAGCTCATCTTGAAGCGATTTTATACGCATTTGAAATTTGACGTCAATGGTTCGAATCTTTGACTCGCCATAGAACCATTGTCTTTTCGAATTTTGAAAAACGGACACCGGGATGCACAACTAAAGCCTAACATACACATTCTGTGAAATTTTGATGAAAATCGGCCCAGAAATAATGTCTGTAGACCGCGTATAAACTTTTTCACCTGACGTCAAATCTGACGTTATCTGACGTCATATGAATATTAAATTCATTGCATTAGAAAGCTCATGGTTTGAAATATATGCCATAAAATTTTCAATGTTCTGGGCCATTGGCAACACATCGAAATTAACACAAATACAAGAGGAAGAAAAAAAGAATAAGAACTAGACTTCTTTTGTTCTGGACAAAAGAAAGGGCTTTCTGCACTGCAAACAATGTTAAACATGATCATACTTATTTAGTTTTCTGAAATACACCATCTTCAAAAATTGAAGAAAAACCGTCCCGAATTGACAGCTGTAGAGTGCAAACATAAATAAATAGCAGAGGAAATCTGTGATGTCATATAACATAATTTAAATTTTAAAGTCATTGCATTCAAAAGGGAATATGTGACTTTGTTTTCAGTTATAATTTCATAATGCTAATTATTCCAGAACCATCTTTAAGATAACTACAATAATACTCAATCTTCGTGTTCTGGGAATGAAGTATCACTAGTCCTCTTAACATGCTAAAAAGGTATACAAGATTCCTTTTCTACAAAATATTCATTTCTCATATCTTCATTGAAGTTTCTTGTTCAATTGAAGGGGGCACAGAGCATTAAAATAAATAACTGTTTTACATTTTACCTTTAATGTAACAGAAATAAAATTTAGAATAATATGTTGGATCAACTGCAGAAGCAGAGGGATTTTTTTTTCTCAGAAATTCTTACTTTCATGCAACTTCGTTATATGATGTCCGATTTTAAAAACCCAGGTACCGTTAAAAAGGTCTTCTGAATTCAAACATGTACTTACTTTATGTTTAAACCTATTTATATATAAAGTTATTCCTCCCCCCAAAAAGACAAAAATCGGCAAAAAGATATTCATGTCAACTACTACCATTCGAGAAATAACTTAATAATTAATAGACTGTCATTAAGATCTGCATAGCATTAGAACCGCATTGCATCATGATAAAAATATTGTTCTTTGATGATATTTTCAACAAGAGGGCCAAGGTGGCCCTAAAGACTCTCACTTAGAAAAACTGCTTTCATTGCCTGTACAAGTTACTAAATTATAGCATAGTTGTACTGAAGACATAATCCATCAGATTATTTATAATTCCACGAAAAAAAGAGCCTGTTGTCGAAATTTGAAGTCAAACTTGACTCAAAAAGTATGGCTTAAAACACACAAATTTAAACATCAAAAGGGGCGAAACTCCTGAACTAATTGGCAGATGATATTATCGAACTTGGCAGAAAGAATATGGATATAAACATTGTAATAAAGATTGAAGATGATTACTTCAGAAATGAAGATGCTAGAGTGTAAATAAAGTGAAATATTACATTTTCCTATATCAAAAGGGCATAACTCCTGACTTAATTGACAGATATCAGCCATAATCGAACTTTTCCAAAGAATATGGCTATAAACATTGTCATAGAGTTTGAAGATGATTCTTAAGAAAGTTGCTGGGTGCAAACAAACTAAAATCTGGCATTTTTTAATATTTAAAGGGGGATAACTCATGACCTTATGAGCAGATATAAGCCATAATCTAAATTTTCCGAGATTTTATGGTAATAAACATTGTCACAAAGTTTGAAGATGATTGCTTCAGAAATGAAGATGCTAGAGTGCAAACAAACTAATTGTGGACGACGGACGGACGGACGGACAATGGACATTCATCGATTCTTATAGCTCATCTTGAGGACATGTGCTCAGGTGAGCTAGAATTAATAGTTTCTTAGAAAAAAGCCAGAAGTGCGGTATAAATTAATTTTTATTCCTCATCTAACTTCCTTATATGATGTCCAATTTTAAACAAGAGGGTCAAGATGGCCCCGTGTCGCTCACGTGAGTAAGATGGCTGTGTAAGGCATAAATGACAAAAAAAATAAAAAAATTGGCATATAAATTGTTTTTCTAACATTTGACTAAGTGACCTACATATTGATCCTACCTGAATTTGAACTCAACTGGGAATTCATGCAGTCATCATTCATATCAAGTTAATGAAGACTGGGACAAAAATGTAGGCCTCTAGAGTGTTCACAAGATATTTTCTAAGATTTGACCTGGTGACCTAGTTTTTGACTCATGTGACTCATTTTCAACTCATCCAATAATGAATTAGACAAACATCCTGACCAAATCTATGAAGATTGGGCTAAAACTGTGGCCTCTAGAGGTTCACAAGGTTTTCTTAGATTTGACCTGGTGACCTAGTTTTTGATCCCACGTGACCCAATTTTCAAACTCATGCAAGATATCATGTAGACAAACATCCTGACAATTTATGAAGATTGGGCAAAAACTGTGGCCTTAGAGTGTTCACAAGGTTTTTTCTAAGATTTGACCTGTGACCTAGTTTTTGACCCCATACCAATTTTCGAACTCATCAGATATCATGTAGACAAACACCTGACCATTTTCATGAAGATTGGGCTAAAACTGTGGCCTCTTGAGTGTTCGCAAGGTTTTTCTAAGATTTTCCCTGGTGACCTAGTTTTTGACTCCACATGACCCAATTTCGAACTAATCCAAGATATCATGTAGATAAACATACTTACCAAGTTTCATGCAGATTGGGTTAAAACTGTGGCCCTTAGAGTGTTCAGAAGGTTTTTCTAAGATTTGACCTGGTGACCTAGTTTTTGACCCCACATGACCCAATTTCGAACTTATCCGAGATATATTAGACAAACATTCTGACCAAGTTCCACGAAGATTGGGCTAAAACTGTGGCCTGTAGAGTGTTCACAAGGTTTTTCTAAGATTTGACCTGGTGACCTAGTTTTTGACCCCACATGACCCAATTTCAAACTTATCCGAGATATCATGTAGACAAACATCCTGACCAAGTTTCATGAAGATTGGGCCAAAACTGTGGCCTCTAGAGTGTTCACAAGCAATTGTTGACGACGGACGACTGACGACGACGACGGACAAGGCGACAGAAAGCTCACGAGCACAACTGCTCAGGTGAGCTAAAAAGAAAGGCCTTTATATTTCCAACATTTCACGTGTTTCATGTTTCAACTTTTCTGTTACATGCTCTAAGATATAGAATGTTATTTTTCAAAGAAACGGCAAAAAAATCGGCAAAACGATGTTCATGTCTATCATTGCCCTTCGACAACTAACTTTATAAATAATGGTCCGATCATTAAAATCTGCATACCATTAGAACCGCATTGCATCACGCTAATAATACTGTTCTTTATGTTATTTTCAAAAATTAATAGTTTCTTAGAAAAAAACAATCAAGTGATAGGGACTAACTGCAGAAATGCATGAAAGAACGGTTTAAATGAATTCTTATTTCTCATCTAACTTCCTTATAGGATATCCGATGTCCAATTTTCAAACGCAAGGTACCATTAGAAAGGCCTTTAAATTTCCAACATTTCACGTGTTTCATGTTTCAACTTTTCTATTACGGGCTCTGAGATATAGAAAGTTATTTTTAAAGAAAACGGCAAAAATCGGCAAAAAGATGTTCATGTCTATTATTGCCTTTCGACAAATAACTTTATAATTTATGGTCCGATCATTAAAATCTGCATATCATTAGAACCACATTACATCATGCCAAAAAAAATGTATGTTATTTTTAAAAATCATTAGTTTCTTCGAAAAAAAAGGGAATCAAGTGATCGGACTTACTGCGGGAGTGCATGAAGAACGGTTTTATATTTAATTTTCCCACAATTCCCTTGCTTCATAATTGTATGTATCTTTAAACACTTTGTAGATATGGGCGTTTAAACCTTGAGCATAAGGCAAAAATCGGGGATAAATATGTTCATATCGTTTTGTTTTTCCCTATAACTTAATGAATATTAAGTCAATCTTTAAAATTTAAACACAAAAAGGACGGCCGGGCATTAATCTACAAATTATATTCATACTCTTATAAACAAAAATCAATAATTATCCAGATATAAGTAGTAAAGTGCGCTTAGGGTTGCAACATCTTTGTTTTTCTGCAATAACTCAACTGATTCAACGCCGATCTTCAAAAACTATATATCATCTGAAAGGTCTTTCAAAGCACTACAAATTATACGCATAGTGTCTCGATAAAATATTTTTCGTTTTTGAGATATTTAAGGCCGAAGAAAAAAACCGATATTTGACATGTGACCTTGACCTTAGCTATTTCCCGGAAGCGGAAGTGACTGATGACAATAAGAGGCTATGTTGCACCTTCAGTGAAAATTTTATGCAAATCGGTCAAAAACTTTGTCTTCCAGTGCTAAAAAACGTATATTTTGGATAAAAAATTTGATAACGCGTCATGACGTCATTTTACGTCATACGACGTCAGTCTTCTCAGAGCGGAAAGAAATCAATAGGACACACATTCTGTCCAAATTTCATGTTTCTAGCTTATCTGAGTGCTTCGTAATACTTCAATACATTTTCTGGTCCAAAGTTCGAAACTTGGTTCAGCCATAGATCCTTGATCTTTTCAAATATTGCAAAATGTATATAATCCTGCACAACAAGAACTTAATATATACATTCTGTAAAAAATCAAGTAAATCGGTCCAGACATGACGATGTAGAGCGCGTACAAGCTTTTGTAGCTTTTTTTCAGCCTGACGTCATGTGACGTCACATGAAGAAAAAAAATATGAAGATCTAAAGCGCCAAAGTCACTGTACCTACTGTTAAAATTTCACGCTACTAGCTCATCGGCAACCTGTTTTAATTTGAACCTCAAAAGGAAGAAAAAGTAGAATAATGATAACTAGATGTCATTCGTCTAAACGAATGATAGGACTTTCTGCAACCTTGTTAATGTAAAAAGCAGAGATGAAGTTTCATGTAATGACTCACCTTGTAGTTTTTCTGTTCATGGACAATTGACATTATATTCCGCGAAAAATAAGCTTTAGTTACGAAGAAAATGAAATTTCAGCATCTGAAGCCTGTGTCATTAAATGTTCATTCCTTCGAAAATTACAACATAAAGAAATAATCCAGTAAATATTAGAAATACATTATCATATAATGACGTCACGTGACGTCATATGACGTTAATTTTAATAAAATCGTTAAGACTTCCAGAGACCTATATACTGACTTAATATTAACTTTCTATCTTAAATAGGACAGATTTTATAAGCATTTAAAAAAATTACGACCTTGGTTCGAATCTTGGATTCGCTATAGAACCATGGACTTTTCGAATTTTGAAAAACGGACACCGGGATGCACAACTAGAACTTAATATACACAATCTGTGAAAATTTGATGAAAATCGGTTCATAAACAATGGCTGTAGACCTCGTCCAAACTTTTGTAGCATATTTCAAATGTGACGTCATATGACGTCATAGACATATGAAAATCATAGAAATCAAAATTTCCTCACGTGAATAATAAGCCATAAAAATTTCATCATCCTAGGATTATTGCAACATAGAAAAATAAGCGTTTAGTTAGGAAGAAAAAAAGAATAAGAAGAATAAAAAAACATAACAAACCCAATAGGACTTTCTGCTTTAGGCAGAAAATCCTAATAAGAAAAAACATAACAAACCCAATAGGTCTTTCTGCTTGAGGCAGAAAGCCCTAATAAGAATAATAAAAAACATAACAAACCCAATAGGACTTTCTGCCAGTAGGCAGAAAGTCCTAATAAGAAGAATAAACAGTACAAACCCAATAGGACTTTCTGCTTTAGGCAGAAAATCCTAATAATAACTAGATTTCATTCGTTGATACGAATGATAGGACTTTCTGCAACATTTTGAAATGTAAAGATTAATCCCGTTAGAAAGAATCTATATTATATTTCCTACCTTTAACTTTTTTTTTTCGTATAGACTTCTTATGCATAAATTTTGTGAAGTAAGCCATATGTCGAAAATAAATAAATCTTTATTTTGATATCGCTTTCTTATAACTTGACCAATTTTAGTTGTTGTTGTATTGGGGTTTACCGTCGCTGTGATAGTATTTCAATCATATAGAGACGTCCAGCTAATTACAGGTGGAGGAAGACCCCGAGTACACAAAGATACGCGGATATAACCACCGACCTACCACAAGCCAGCTGGAAGGCTTCCTCACATGATAAATCCGAAGTCCCTACCGGAATTCGAACCCACAGCGGTGAGGGGCTGAGAGATTCCAAGTTTAGTATTCTAGGTACCAAAATAAATGTCCTGAAAATCCCTACAATTCAATTGTAGCATATTTGGGTCTAGTTTTATAGGTTTTCAAAATATAAGCAATTAAACTTAAACCTATTAATTCTGCATATCAAAATTCTTTTTTTTTTAATTTCGTGTACAGTCGCGGGAATAAAACCGTAAATGCTACCATGCAATAGATTCGTCGACGCGTGTAGCCTCGTGAGTTAAATTTCAATAATGCTTGTACATACGATGGAGAGGACTGTATTACGTTATAGTTAGTGTTTATTAAGAGAGAATTTAACAGTTAAGAAGCCAGAATGAGCGTAGCGAGTGACGGCTTCTAACTGCTTAATTCTCTCTTAGTGTTTGAAATTATATTTTGTCCAATGAAATCATTCCATTTTTCAAATTTTGTCTCCATTTAATTCATTTAATCGGCATCAACTTGTCACTAAACACTATTCCGCTAAATCAACTGATAAATTTAAAACCAGCTTCAAGCCGACCGGTGCACTAAATTCATACGCATGTTATTTGGCCTTAAATAGGTAAAAAGTAGTCGGGTGACTCCATGTTTAAAATGTACAGAATTATTTCTCTTGAATAGATCTATCTAATGAGGGTAAGTTTGGATGCCAATGTCCCTTACAGCACGCATGTGTAACGTGTTACATGGATTTTTGATGTGAACGCATGAACATTGACAAAAAATAATACACAGCAACCATAGAGAACAAACATTTACTCACCAGCATTCTAATTAATCCAAAATAACAAAAGAACTCTGCCCTTCCGCTTAGTTTAGTTTAAACATGTATTATTGCCTAAGTAATGGTGATACAACATTGAAGATTTTAAAAAATAAGTAAGAGGGTTTGACCACAAGTTCTAACAACATTAGTATCGGTCATCGCTTTAAAGACACTTGTGTAATTTCAATGTCTACACATGTTAACACAGAATGGGCAATATATAACTACTTACTAAACAAAGCGATTAAGTAAATATCCGATTAAATAAATTCAAATTGAAAAATGTATATCAATAATGAGAAGAAAAAAAAAAAAAAAACACGCTAACAAACAAGGGTAACTTAAATAAAAAAAATTAAAAAAAAATAATGTCCAAAACACAACATATATAGGTGCAGATATATGAACCTTTCTAAACAGTATCTTTTATTCAAATTTCAATCACCACTTTTTTGCCGAAGAGATCAAAGTCGGCTTCCGTTCAATGCTCATTTAGAGCGTAGATCTACATAGATATACACAGATAGAGCGACGCATTGACCTTTGACATAACATGTTACATGTCACGTGATGTAATTCACGCCGGGAACAGGTTGATAGGGCGGAGTCTAAAAAATCAATACTATATTTGGAATGTGCGACTGCGTTAAATTTCAAAACATAATTCCAAACACTAAGTAGGTTAGTGTTTTTTTAGTAAGCATTAAGTCCATTAAATCGGTCGCGCGGCTTTGCCGCGCCACACCGATTTAATTTCATTAATGCTTACTAAAAAAACACTAACCTATACTTAATTAACACTGACTAACTTAGAGTTTGCCCCGCCCTATTACTACGTTATGCTGCTATATTAGAAGATGGCGCCATATAAGTGTTATTTCAGCGTGTTGTTAAAGTATTCACACACGTGCACGTGCTTTTTAAATATGGATGTAACACATACATTTCGCGCATTTTTTGACCGTCGGCTCATTTCTTTTTCAGATTTCAATCAATTTATGTGATGGCTGTTTTTTTAATTTATTTATCTTGTTTTAATTAGTTGAGAAATCAGAAAATATCAACTGATTGACATTAAGGAAAGAACGAAATATGTAAAAAATAATCGTTTAAAAAAGTCGGTGTCAGCGGAAGATACCAAGGCTAGGAATACCCGGAAATACCAAATCAATCGAGATAACACATGATCTGTAAGTTGTTTAAAAACGTTATATCAATTATTTCAATTCTTGTATTTACCAAATTCGTAAACTAGGTACTGGTATAGCTCCCTTGGTTAGCGCTCAGCTTAATAAGGGTAGTTCCAGGACTGATGGCCCGGTGTCCGGATAATGTGACTGGGTGTGGTATCATGCCAACTGTCTACGACGTGATACTGTGCAGTGTGACAACACTACATTTGTCTCAAGTAGACATTGTCTCCAAAAGACTTAAATACTGTCGGTGGGACGTTAAACCTAATAAACTAAACTTGTATTTTAGTATTTAATTTAGCATCTTTTTCTTTCCTTAGGAGTCCCTTTGCAAAAAATATTTCCGAAACTCCTCATTCTTATGTAAATGTTTATCTTTAAACATGATTATTTAAGCAACTTTAATAAACGTTTACAAAAGACGTCAACATGCGCCAGTGTGCACACCTTGTGTGTAGTGATCGGTGTAGTAAACACTGCCATATATGATATCAGTTTGTTTGTTGGGTTTAACGTCCCACCGACAGTAATTCAGCCAGTCACGATGTCTACTTCATGCGGGTATAGGACTACCACACTGCAGAATCACGCCGTAGACATGTGGCATGATACCACACACAGTCACATCATCCTGATACCGAGCTAACCAGTCCTGCAAATACCCTTATATGCTGAGCGCCAAGCAAGGGAGCTATAACAGTTCCATTGTTTACGACTTTGGTATGTCGGGTCGGGGATCGAACCCACGACCTTCCGCTCCCGAGGCGGACGCTCTAACCACTCGGCCACCGGAAAAGGTACGCTTGTTTAGCTAGTAATATCAATATGATATAAGTAAAAAGTTTTTTGCAATTTATATGACTAATACATATAATATGTAAGAATGTACGACTAATATGTAAACTTACATATTTTTCGAAAATGCTTCAATTAACGTGAAAGCGAAAGTAGGATGTTTCTCAAAAATTCTTACACTTGGGTTTATATTCGTATTTTTGATGTAACTTCCTTATACTTTAATCAATTTTTAAAACTCTAAGTACCAAAATAATCGTCTTAAAATTCTCTACATCTCATTTGCTTAAGGTTGGACTTATTTCGAATGACTTTTGAGATATTAGCCGTAAAAGATTGACAAGACGGCAGAATCGCTGAAATTCTACATGTTTAAATTCTTATTTTTGATGTAACTTCCCTTTTACTTTGTTCAATTTCAAAACTTAAGGTACCAAAAAAATCGTCTGAAATTCTCTACATTTCACACGCTTTATCTATAGGAATATTTTTAATATTTTTTGAGATACAAGCTCTTAAACCACCTGAAAAATGAAAAATTCACAAAGCTACATACACGAATTTCGTTTTTTTCCCCATTACTCCATCAATCTTTGGCCAATCATTAAATTTTAGGCATCAAAAGAACGGCCAAACATTGCTCTACAAATAATATTCATCATCATATTTTGAAAAATCAAAGGTTTTCGAATATAAACTGTTAAACACACTGGGGTTACCAAATTTTCATTTTTCCGCCATAACTCAACCAATTCAACCCCGATCATCAAAAACTAAATTATCTGAAAGGTCTTTCTAAGCACTACAAATTATACGCATAGTGTCTCCATAGAATATTTACTGTTTTTGAGATATTTAAGGCCAAGAAAAAAGCAGATAATTGATATATGACCTTGACCTTTGGGATTTGCCGAAAAAAAAAGTGACATGGCTCCATAAAATCTAATACTGCATCTTTAGACAAAATTTCAAGCAAATCATACAAAAAATGAAGCCTACAGGGCTTAAAAACCGTTAAGTTTTAAAACGAAAGTTTTATTTGTTATGACGTCATGTGACGTCATTAGGCGTTCATCTTTTCAGAATATAAAGAAGACCTAGAGGTTAATATTCAGTCCAATATCAGCTTTCTAGCTTTTGTAGAAGCGATTTTATACGCATTTGAAATTTGACGTCATTAGTACGAATCTTGGATTCGCCATAAAACTTTTGCCTTTTCGAATTTGGTAAAACGGACACCGGGATGCACAACTAGAGCTAACATACACATTCTGTGAAATTTTGATGAAAATTGGCCATAATAATTGCTGCGTACAAACTTTTTCACCTGACGTCAAATCTGACGTTATATGACGTCATATGGGAAAATGAAATTCATTGCCTCCGAAATCTCATGGTTTGAATATATGCCATAAAATTTTCATTGTTCTGAGTCAATGGCAACACCTCGAAATTAACACAAATATAAAATTTTAGTCTGTGAAGAGGTCTTTCCATTGGTGTTTAGTTTTTGAAGATCGGACTTCATTTGATCAATGACCACAGTCCAAATTTGATCCTCTTATCAAACAATTGCATATCCATATGTTTCCTCTTTTTTGCTCCTCCTGACTTATTTTTTTGTTCAATCTTCATCATTATTCACTGTTTATGCTTTTTATAAAACAAATAAATTCATAGAAAGAAAATCAAGCATAATATGCAAAGGTCAAGGTCATATACCAATTATTATTATGCTTATCGGCATAAATAGCTCCAAATCTAAAAATATTTTATAGAAAGTATATGAACAAAAGTTTTAGACTGTGAAGAGATCTTTCCATTGGTGTTTAGTTGTTGAAGATCGGACTTCATTTGATCAAATGACCACAGTCCAACTTTGATCTCTTATCAAACAATTGTATATCCATATGTTTCCTCTTTTTTGCAGCTCCTGACTTTATTTTTTGTTCAATCTTCATCATTTTTCACTGTTTATGCATTTTTATAAAACAAATAAAATCATAGAAAAAATGAAGCATAATATGCAAAGGTCAAGGTCATATACAATTTTGTTATTTTTATCGGCACAAAATAGCTCCAAATCTAAAAATATTTTAAAACAAGAGGCCAAGATGGCCCTGTGTCGCTCACCTGATTAAGATGGCTGTGTTAGGCAAAATGACAAAAAAATCTGGCATCTAAAGTGTTTTTCTAACATTTGACTAAGTAGCCTACATTTTGATCCTACCAGAATTTACTGGTGACCTAGTTTTTGACCTAACATGACCTAATTTCTAACTCATCCGAGATTTCATGTAGACAAATATCCTGACCAAGTTTCATGAAGATTGGGTTAAAACTGTGACATGTAGAGTGTTTACAAGGTTTTTCTAAGATTTGACCTGGTGACCTGGTTTTTGACCCCACATGACCCAATTTCGAACTCATCTGAGATATCATGTAGACAAACATCCTGACCAAGTTTCATGAAGATTGGACCAAAACTGTGGCCTCTAGAGTGTTCACAAGGTTTTTTAAGATTTGACCTGGTGACCTAGAGGGCTAACAAAGTGAAATCTGGCTTTTTTCAATTTTAAAAGGGGCGTAACTCCTGACCTAAGGGTCCATTTCAGCCATAATCCAACTTAGCCAAATTTGATTGTTATAAAACATTGTTATAAAATTTAAAGACATGACCTAAAAAATAAAGATGCTAGAGTGCAAACAAAGTGCAATCTGACTTTTTTAAATAATATAGGGGGTGTAACTCCTGACCTAATGGTCGATATGAGCAAAATCGAACTTGGCTGAGATTTTTGGTTATAAACAATGTCATTAAGTTTGAATGCAATTGCTAAAGAAATGAAGATGCTAGAGTGCAAACAATGTGAAATCTGGCTTTTTTTAATTTTAAAAGGGGCATAACTCCTGACCTAATGGTATTATATCAGCCCTAATCGAACTTGGCCGAGATTTATGGTTATAACATCAATATCAAGTTGAAGATAATTGCTCATGAAATGAAGATGCTAGAGTGCAAACAATGTTGAATCTGGCTTTTTTAAATTTAAAAGGGGCATAACTCCTGACCTAATGGTACGATATCAGCCATAATCGAACTTGGCGGATTTTATGGTTATAAACATCAATATCAAGTTTGAAGATATTGCTCATGAAATGAAGATGCTAGAGTGCAAACAATGTAAATCTGGCTTTTTTGAATTTTAAAAGGGGCATAACTCCTGACCTAATGGTTGATATCAGCCATAATCGAACTTGCTGAGATTTTATGGTTATAAACATTGTTATCAAGTTTGAAGATAGTTGCTCATGAAAATGAAGATGTTAGAGTGCAAACAACTGTAGAATTGTTTTTGATTTTAAAGGGCATAACTCGACTAAGTTCGATATCAGCATAATCGAATGGCCGAGATTATGTTTAACATTGTTTTAAGTTTGAGATAATTGCTCATAAACCTGAGCATGCTAGGTGCAAAAACAATGTGGACGACGGACGACGGACGGAGGTACGGGGAATCACGATCTTAAAGTCATCTGAGTCACGTGCTCAGTGAGCTAAAAAGTAGTGACAAAGTTTATTTTGTGAGAGATTTTCATGGTTAGTTTGAAGATCGCTTTTGATCAAATTACTACTCAAAGTTTAATCCTTTTCAACAATTGTAAATCCGAATGTTTCCTCTTTTTTGCAGCACTGACTTTTTTTGTTCACTCTTATCATTTTTTCACTGTTTATGCATTTAAATAATACAAATAAACTCATAGTAAATAACGATGAAAATATGCAAAGGTCAAGGTCATAATACCGATTATTGTTATTTTTATCGGCACAAAATAGCTTCAAATCAAAAAAATGTTTTATAGAAAGTATATAAACAAAAGTTTTAGTTTGTGAAGAGATCTTTCCATTGGTGTTTAGTTTTGAAGATCGGACTTCATTGGGATCAAATTACAACAGTCCAAGTTTTGTCTTTATCAAAAATAAAATCTTAAATCAGTATGTTACCTCAAGTTTATTTCAGGTGGCATATTTCGTGATTTCGTGTCTTTGTCCAAAGTCGAAATAAAAAACAATATGCACGTTTTCTTTCTTTCGCCTTTTTTTGGCAAGACATAAAGACACATGATTGCGTTATTTCCCCTTTCACCTTTAAGGGCTAGTACACGAAAATAAGAAATGGCAGATATCAGCCATTTTAATTTACTGCATTTCTAAGACCTAAATTTGCAATATGTAAATAAATTTTGTTTTCATATTCCGCTAAGGGGCACTTTGCTTGATATCTTGGAAGAAAGTCCGGAGAGGTAATGTCAAACCCCGGCGTCATTTTCGTGTTGTCGTCCGTGAAAAAACCCTTTAACCTGGTTTATATTTTATATTCTAAGAGATAGGCTTAGATATTTTACATGTGGGACAGCCCAATTCAAGATCTATCTTTGAACTATTACTTTTGGCTTGTTACTTGACCTTGGAGTTTGACCTACTTTTCAAAAACTTAAATCTTAGAAAAAAAGTGCTGTTACGGCAAGCTATGTTGTCTTCTGACCACTCTTGTTGTTATAACTAAGAATTCTTGTTGAAGCCTGATAAATTTGATAAATCTAAGGCCCAAAAACCTGATTTTTTCTATGGTTTAAGAAGGTTGAATGTTCGAACCTTGCATAGACTTTGCAGACTTGTGGGGTATATGAAAAACATTTCTTTTGCAATCATCTTCAAACTTTGTAACAAATTTTGTACCGAAGTCCGATTAAAGCTTATATCTTTGAATAAATCACAGATTATGCACCTTTTTACAAAAAAAGCAGAATTTTGTACTCTTAAGTATCAACACACGATAGAAATTCATTTGCTTTTGTAATACAATTTGTGAATTGCAATGTTTGAAAAGAATGGATTGAATTGCGAAAACCGATGATATCGCAATTCAATTGCGATTCTAGTTTATTCTTCTTCTTCTTCTTATTCTTTTTTTCTTCCTCTTATATTTGTTTTAAAATTTCGAGGTGTTGCCATTGACTCAGAACAATGAAAATTTTATGGCATATATTAAACCATGAGCTTTCGGTTTGCAATGAATTAGATATTCAACGACGTCATATAACGTCAGATTTGACATCAGGTGAAAAGGTTTTTTACGCGGTCTACAGCCATTATTTCTGGACGATTTTCATCAAAATTTCACAGAATGTGTATATTGGCTGTAGTTGTGCATCCGGTGTCTGTTTGTCCAAATTCGAAAAGGCAAAGGTTTTATGTCGAACCCAGATTCGAACTAATGACGTCAAATTTCAAATGCGTATAAATCGCAAAAAAGCTAGAAAGTGAGATTTATACTTAATATTAGTCTCTATGTCATCTTTACATTCTGAAAGATGAACGCCATATGACGTCACATGACGTCATAATGCTATTAAAACTTTCGTATTTAAAACTTAACGGTTTTTAATCCCTGTAGGCTTTATTTTTTGTAGATTTGCTTGAATTTTGTTGAAGATGCAGTATTAGATTCTTTGGAGCCCATGTTATTCCGTTTCCGGAAAATCCTAAAGGTCAAGGTCATATATCAATTATGGGTTTTTTTTTCGCCTTAAATATCTCAAAAACGGGAAATATTCTATGGAGACACTATGCGTATAATTTGTTAGTGCTTAGAAAGACTTTCAGATGTATTTAGTTTTTATGATCGGGGTTGAATCGGTTGGTTAGGAGGAAAAAAGAAAATTTGGTAACTCCCAGTGTGTTTAAATATTTATATCTCGAAAACCTTTGATTTTCCCTGGAGTAATTGGGGGAAAAAAAAACGAAATTCGTGCATATAGCTTTGGTGATTTTTTCATTTTTCGAGGTTAAGAGTTGTTCTCAAAAAATTTTAAAAAATCTATGATAAAGCTGTGAAATGTAGAGTATTTTAGACGATTATTTTGGCACCTTAAGTTTGAAATTGAAAAAGTATAAGGAAGTTACATAAAAATAAATTTAAAAACTGAGAATTCAGCGATTCTGCCGTGTTGCAAAGTTCTACACTAATATCCAAAGCTCATTAGAAATAGTCCACACCTTAAGAAATGAGATGTAGAGAATTTTAAGACGATTTTTTGGTCCTAGATTTTAAAATTGATTAAGTATAAGGAAGTTACATCAAAAATACGAATATAAACCCAAGTGTAAGAGTTTTTCAGGGAAAAAATCCTACTTTCGTTTCACCTTAATTGAAGCATTTTGGGGGAAAAAGAATTTACAGATATGTATTATCATAGAAATTGAAAAAAAAACTTTTTACTTATATCAATTGATATTACAGCTAAACAAGTGTACCTTCCGGTGGCCGAGGGTTAGGGCGTTCGCCCTGGGAAAGGGGAAGTCGTGGGTTCGATCCAAAGTCGTAAAAAAATGGTATGTTATAGCTCCCCTTTCTTGCGCTCAGCAAAAGGGTTTGCAGGTGGTTGGCTCGGTTCAGGAAAATGTGTGGGTTTGGGGACATGCCACATGTCTACGGCGTGTACTGCAGTGTGGCAGCATATAACTGCATTAATAGACTTTGTCTCCAAATGACTGAAATATGTCGGGGGGACGTTAAACCAAAACAAACAACAAACAAACTAAACAAGTGTTGGGAAAAAGATTTTGTTTTGTCAAATCTTTATTTACGTACTTATACATATCGTTGCAGCATTGCGTTACCCATAATCCTTTGAGCGTTTTTACACAGTCTTTAGACCGTTGTGAAACATGCAATTTCCCGACTTTTTGTTGCATCAATCGATTTAAAAGTTGTTTAAGTATATTCCAAATTTATGATAAATATAACATTGAAAATATATGTTTTGTACAATGAAAATTTTAAAAGCCAGCTTGAGATACCAGACGGTATAAATGTAGCGTTTGAAACAAAATGATAAACATTTTCATCCGTTCAAGCTAATTTGTCCTTAGCTAAAAGGCAAAAGAAGTAACTTTGTGTAATACCGTCGTCTCGATGTATACAAGCGTTTTGGAATTTAACTCACGAGGTACACGCGTCGACGATACTATGCTGGTGCTTTACACGGTGCATAACCATATCGGCAGGCTCTCTGCGGAAATCGCTATATCGGTAGGCTCTCTGCGCGCAACGGCATTCTCTGCCAAAAAACTTGCAAACGTGGACGGAAGGAAAAGGAAAAGCCATGGTCCTTAAAGGTGAGTTTGCTAATTTTAAAGTATTGCACGGAATATTAGGGGGGCCGCCGTGGCCGGGGCGGTTACAGTCGTGGACTAAATACTCAGTCCCTCACGCTGTGGGTTGAACCCCGAAGGGCCTTGGGGATTTTTCATGTGGGAAGCCTTCAGCTGGCTGCGGTGGTGGGGTTATATCGGGGTACCTCTGTGTACTGGGGGTCTTCTCCACTGTAATTAGTGGCGTCGCTATATGATTGAAATACTATACAGCGCGGTAAACCCCAATAAACAACAAAAAACAACGGAATATTAGAGTATCTTAGCTATGATATGCGTGTAAACGTTTAATTATCACGCTGCGACCTAAATTTGGCCGAACATTTTTAGTGATGTCCAAAATAACACAACCCTCCAGGCTTGCTTTTTCCAGCGATTTTTTAAAGCATGCGCCTGCGTACTTTGTGTTTTTTGTTGTGAAATAACATTTCCTGCTTCTTGCCCTTCCGTGTTTTTTTAACTGTTGGGGGGGAAAGGGGGCGGCCCAAAGGGGGTGGGGTGACTTAAAAGGGGGTTTTTCTGCTATGTATTATGTAAACCTCTTATTTAATGATGTTTTATTGATAAAATTTAAAAGACCAAAATGATAAAACATTTTTGAAAAGTTTTATTAAAAAAAAACATTAAAAAAAGTAGCATTGATCCAGCAACAGTGGTAGGTAAACAGTCTTATGTTTGGGGGGGGGGGGGGGGGGGGGGGGGGGGGGGGGGGCGGGGGGGGAGAAGAAAGAAAAAGAAAAGGGGATGGGGGATGCGTTTTTATTTCCGAATAATTTGAACAAAAAACAAAACAAAAAAAAAAAACAAACAAATATACATTCAATTGTTCAATAACACCGTTATTCTCTCCTATGTAAGAATTGGATAGGCTGTCAGTTTGTTGCGAAATATTTAAAACAAACACATTCGATTGGATTAAAACTCTTTGGCAGCAATATTGCCGTGAGATATGCGTGTTCTTCTCACATTTATGTTGTTCATTCATACTGAAAAAACAACAACTTAAACTAAGCCATCGCGTTGCTAGGCATTTGAAAGTGATATTAAAATCAATATTTAAAATAATAAATTAATTTCTTTTTTAAAAAAATTTTACATAGGCTTGTAAAACCAAATCCGTCAAAATTAAACATAAAACAATGCGCATAAATACTCCTAGACTTTGAAATTACACAAGTAAATCCGTTGTAAATTTAATTTATTAACAGTGACGTAAACTGTTCTACCCAACACCCAAAAAATTTGAAATACGCTTATAAAAAAAATTTCTATCTTCAGTCGATGTTTAAGAATAATAAAATGATTTATCAAATGCCTATTATTATAAACACTATATTTTATTAAGTTACGTCCCTAGGGCCCTGTTTTTGACAAAGAAGTGTAGAGTTATAATCAATTGTTACTTAAATCCATGGACGCATGCTTCATTATGTATTTACTTTCGCTTTGTCAAGCATGGAAAGTGTAAACGTAAAGTTAACAAAGTTAAAAAAAATAATCATTAATTAATACAATATCTTTTTCATGTTTGATTCTCTCTCTCCTCTCTTTTCTCTCTCTTTTGAAGGAAGATGCAATAGGGCGATTCAAAAATTTTGAGAATTTTTTTAATAAAAATACCCAGAGGAAATTTCTTTAAAATTTTATATCAACAAAATAGTCAAAAAAAAGGTAAGTAAAAACTATATACTTTTAACAGATTTGTATCTGACTACGAAACAATACAAATAACATGCAAATACGAAATTAAAAAACAAATTAGGGCTAAGGACCCTTTAAATTATTATTTTCCGTAAACAAACCATAGTTGCAAATAGCCTCTTGGGTAAATGAGAGAGTCTGCGGTGTTAAAAAGTGAGTGCAGAGAGATTCCCGTGCACGACAAAACGAAAGTAGGGGGGTTTCAAGAAATTTTCATTAAAATGGCCAATTAACCCATTCTTCTTGAAGAATATACTTAAAAGAATACATTCGTGGTCTTTTTTGAGACATAATCAAAGCAATAACCCGCTAGAAAGTGCGAAGTTGTTTTGTTGGTACATCACTAAACTGTTCGGCCGAGTTTCAGGTCGCAGTCGCTGAAATTGAAAGTCACACGCTTACATAGCAAGATATCTAATATTCCTCAATCTTAATATTGAGGGAAATCACCTTTGAAAAGGACCATTGGTCTGTTTCTTTCCCTTCCGTCCAGCGTTTGCTAGTGTTTATGGCAGAGAATGACCGGGGCAAACGCAGGAGCCGCCGATATACGATTTCCCAGGAGCCTGCCAATATGGTTATGCACCGTGATTTAATATTTTATTCCTGCGACTGTACACGAAAAAAAAAAAAAAATTTGATTGCAGATTAAGGGTTTAAGTTTAATTGTTAATTTTGAATACCTATTAACTTAACCCAAATATGCTACAATGGAATTGTCGGATTTTCAGGCCATTTATTTTGGTTCCTAGAATACAAAAATTTGGTCAAAGTTATAAGAAAATGATATCAAAAAAAAGATTTTTTTTTTTGCCTATAGCTTATTTCAAAAAGTTCTGTTATGAGAGTCCAGAAAAAAAAGTAAAAGGTGGGGAATTTAATATATATTCTTTCTAACGGTATTAATATTTATATTTTTCAATGTTAGCGAAATCCTATCATTCGCAACGAATGAAATCTAGTTATTTTTCTTTTCTTCCTCAGGTTTTCATATGTTGCAATCGTCCTAGGAGAATGATTTTCGAGGAATTTTCATAGCTAATTAAAAATTTCTAAATTTTCATATCCCTTTGACGATATGACGTCACCGGAAATAAGCTCAAAAGTTTGTAGCGGTCAGACCATTATTAATGAACCGATTTTCATAAAAATTTTCACAAAATGTGTATTTTTAGTTCTGTTGCATCCCGGGTCCGTTTTTCAAATTGAAAAGTCCAAGGTTCTAATCATTCCAAGATTTGAACCAAGGGTCATTTTCAAATTCTTTAAAATGGGGTCCTTTTTTGAGATAGAAAGATGATATTAGGTCATATTAGGTCTCTGGGAGTCTTAAACTTTTGTAAAAAAATGTCATATGACGTCACGTAAACGTCATTAAATAAAATGAATTTCTAATTTAACATGATTATTTTTTTTTGGGTTAAATTTCGAAGAGCAATGAAAATTAAATGACAAATGATTCAGGAGCACAAATTTGATTTCAATGATTTTCAGAAGCCTATGCGTCATATGACGTACATTTTGAATTGACTTCGAAAGTTTGTACACGGTCCAGAGCCTTTATTAAGGGCCGATTTTCAACAAATTTTCCAGAATTTTGTTATTACGTTCTTATTGTTTTAAAACGGTGTCCGTTTTTCAAATTCGAAAAGTCAACATCTATGGCGGATCCATATTCGAACCAAAGACGCAATTTTTAAAATGTTATAAAAACTGTCTATTGAGTAGAAAGTTGAAATTTTGTCGTTAGTAGGTCTCTGGATCTTAAAATTATGTGAAAATAAAGTCATAGACGTAAAGTGACTCATTTTTTTTATTATTTTTCTTTTTTTTCTAACTAAACGCTTATTTTAATTTGTTGCGATAGTCCTGGGATGAATTTTTATGGGTATTAGTCCGTGAGAAATTTTGATTCCCAATGATTGTCAGCACCCTTTGAGTCACATGAGTCACAGCTAAAATAGGGAAAAATGGTGTTCGCGCTTACAGCCGTCATTTTGGTCGGATTTTCTTCAAACTTTCACAGATGGTTTCAACGGAAACCAAGGTTTTTATCCTGTAAGCTAACCGAAATTCCGAAAGACCCCAAGTTCTGTGGCTTAAAAAAATTCGAAAAGGACCGAAATTTCATTTTAGGTTAAAGAGCTTAGGTGAGATTGAAAGTTTTAAACTTACACAGTTTGAGTTCTGGGATAAATTTTTTTTTAAAATTTTTTGAGTCGAGAGTACAATGACGTCATAAGCATACTAACTACTGCTATTTATAATTTCTTTTTTTTTCGTAACTAAACGCTTATTTTTCGCGGAATATAATGTCAATTGTTCAGCATGAACATGAAATACTACCAGAGGTGAGTATTACATGAAACTTCTATCTCCTGCTTTTTGCATTAACACGGTTGCAGAAAGTCCTATCATTCGTTTAGACGAATGACTATAGTTAGGACTTTCTGCCCTTTCGGCAAAAATCCATTGGGTTTGTTATGTTTTTTTTTTATTCTTTTTCTTTTTTTTTTCCTCTTGTATTTGTGTTAATTTCGATTTTGTTGCCAATGGGTAGAAAAGAAAATTTTAATGGCAAATATTTCAAATTTTGTGCTTTCAAATGCAACAAATATCATAAATTTTTTTGCGTCATATAACGTCGACTTGAGTCAGTTGAAAAAGTTTGTACGCGGGCTACAGCCATTATTTCTGGACCGATTTTCATCAAAATTTCACAGAATGTGTATATTAGCTTTGTTGTGCCTTCCCGTATCCGTTTTTCAAAATTCGAAAAGGCAAAGGTTCTGTGACGAATCCAAGATTCGAACCTTTGACGTCAAATTTCAAATGCGTTATAAAATCGCTTACAGATGAGCTAGAAAATTTTTATTTGGACTGGATATAAGCTTAGGTTTACTTTTATTTCTCAGAAGAGAATTCGTATGAACGTCATATGACGTCCCTGAAATGAAAAATAATTTTTGAATTTTACGTGTTTAATTTTTATATGTAAAACGTCCGAGCACCTTAAAATTTAATACTTATGCTTCAATAAAGCATTTGCATTTCAAGATTTTCTTTGTCTTTGACGTGTTTGCGCAAACTTGCGTCGTCTTAAAATATTTGTACGCGGTCTACAGCCCTTTTTTCTGGGCCGATTTTCATCAAAATTTCACAGAAATTGTATGTTTGGCTTAGTTGTGCCTTTCCCCCTGTCCGTTTTTCAACATCGAAAAGGCAATGGTTCTATGGCGAGTCCCAAAAATTCGAACCATTGACGTTAAATTTCAGATGAGCTAGAAGCAATATTTTTATCGGTATAAGTCTCTAAGATTTTTTTAGATATTTAGAGATGAACTTCTATGACGTCATATGAGGTGAAAAGAAATTTCTAATTTTTACGTGTTAAATTTTATTGTTGAAACGTCCGGCCCTTAAAATCCTAGAGCTTATGCTTCCGAAAAATTTTGCATTTCCTGGTTTTCATTTGCTTATGACGTGGACTTGACGTCAAACTTTACGTCGTCTTAAATGTTTGTCGCGGCCTACGCCATTATTTTATGGACCCATTTTCATCAAAAATTTTACAGAATTGGGAAAGTTCGCTCTAGTTGTGATCCCGGTATCCGTTTTTCCAAATTCGCAAAGGCAAAGTTTTTTTATGGCGAATCCAAGATTCGAACTTTGATCAAATGTCAAATCGTATAAAAATCGCTTCGAAGCTGAAAGCTGATATTTGGACGATTTTAAGTTTTTTAAGTGTACTATACATTCTGTGATAATTAAACGTCAATTGACGCATATGACGTCATAAGGTCAAAAAGAATTTTTTGTAATCCGCGTTAATTTAAAATATGTTGTAAAGTTTCAGGACCATTAAAATTATTTTGCCAATATATTTATCCATGTGCGTTTTGAATGCAAGGTATTTTATTTAATGTGCGTCATATAACTCTGATTTGACGTAGGTCCAAAAGGTTTTTGCAGTATACAGCCATTATTTTCTGGACCGATTTACACTACAATTTCACAGGAGGGCATATGAAGCTCTGTTGTGTATCCTGGTGTCCTTTTTCAAATTTAAAAAAGCAATGGTTCTATGGCGAATCCAGATTCGAACCATTGACGTCAAAATTTCAAAAACGATAAAATCGCTTCCAATGACTTAAAATGCTGATATTTGGACTGAATATTGTTTTTCTTACTTCCTTTTTTGTAAGGGCGAACGCATTTGACGTCTATGACTCATAAGGTCAAAATTTAATTTCGTAACTACGCGTTAATTTTATATATTGCTAAGGTCCAGAGGATTACAATTTTCTTGTGATATTTAAGGGAATTAAAGATTTCATTTTATTGATTTTCTTATGTCTGTGACAACATATGACATCAAACTTGACGTTGTCTACACAAGTTTGTATGTGGTCTACAGCCTTTTATTTTAGGAGGATTTTCATCAAAATTTCACAGAATGTGGTATTTTTACGCTTAGATGTGCCAACCCGTCTCCTTACTTTCGATTTCAAAATATTAAAAAAGACCAAGGTTCTAGGGTTTGAAACCTGTTTCGAAAATATGCCCTCGAAATTGAGTTTAGTATTTCAGAGACCCTTTTCGAGGTAAAAGCTGAAATTCCACCTGTTGTAATTCAAAACGTTTTCTTTTGATTTCCATAGGCTAGACGTCATTTGACGTAATGGGATATAATATGTTTTCATTTCTGGTGCAATAAATTCATGTGATCCCAATGGTCCAGAATTACAAAAAATTATGGCATATGTTAAATATGCTGCATTTTCATATGCAATAATATTCTTATTCAAATGACATCAGAATAGACGTCGATCAATAAGTTTGTAAGCACCTGCCCGACGTTATGAATGATGAATTCGTCTAAAATTTGAAAAGAATGTATAGGTTACACTCTAGAAACCTTATATTTTCTGCGTATCCATATCAATAATTTTCAATTGATTGAGATTTTAAAGGTTTGCAGAAAGTCCTATCGTTTGCTGTGCAAACGAAATCAGTTAATTTTTATTTGGACTTTTGCCCTGGGTTTGTTCTGTATTTTTTATTAGGACTTTCTGCCTAAAGCAGAAGTCCTATTGGTTTGTTAAAGTTTTTATTATTATTATATTATTATAATTATTCTTTTCTTCTCCTAACTAAACGCTTATTTTTGTATGTTGCAATAGTCCTAGGACGATGAAATTTTTATGGCTTATTAGTCACGTGAGGAAATTTTGATTTCAATGATTTTCAGCACCTAGACGTCACATGACGTCACAGCTAAAAAAAGTGAAAAATGGTGGTTTACACAGTTTGCAGTTCTTCAGTATTTTTATATATATTTTGAGTTGGGCGTCATGTTAGACATGTGACGTCATAAACTACTTCTAATTTTTATATTTGGGCAATGGGTTTCGACATGATGCAGTTGTTCAGACTAATGAAAATTTCAGAGTTATGACAGTAAAGTATGCGCTTTTGAACAAAAGAATTTTCAGCACCCTTTGACGTCATGTGACGTCAGAGCTAAAAAATAGTGAAAAATGGTGTTCACGCTCTACAGCCGCCATTTATGGTCGGATTTTCTTAAAATTTTCGCAGATTGTACATCTTGAAACTAAGGTGTGCACATCCTGTCAGCTAACCGATTTTCCGAAATACCGAAGTTCTGTGGCTGAAATAAGATTCGAACATAGGACCGAAAATTTCATTTTAGGATTAAAGAGCTTCAGGATGAAATAGAAAGTTGAAACTTACACAGTTTGCAGTTCTGCAGAATTTCCTAATATATTTTGAGTCGTGACGTCAAATGTCGTCATGTGACGTCATAAGCATACTTTTAAATTTTCATTTTAGGGCAATGATTTCGACATGATGCCAGTTGTTCAGACTAATGAAAATTTCAGAGTTATGACAGTAAAGTATTCGCTTTTGAAAAAAAGCATCTTCAGCTCCCTATGACGTCATGTGACGTTTGAGCTAAAAATATGAAAAAAGGTTTTACGATCTACAACCGCCATTTATGGTCGGATTTTTTTTTCAAATTTTCACAGATTGTACATCTTGAAACTAAGGTGTGCTTATCCTGTCAGCTAACCGAAATTCCGAAATACCGAAGTTCTTGGCTGAAATAAGATTCAAACATAGGACCGAAAATTTCATTTTAGGATTAAAGAGCTTCAGAATAAAGATAGAAATTTTGAAATTTACCAGTTTGCAGTTCTGCAATATTTCTACATATATTTTGAGTTGTGACGTCATAGAGCATGTGACGTCATAAGCTTTCCCTTTTTTTTTTTTTAAATATTAGGGCAATGATTTCGACATGATGCCAGTTGTTCAGACTAATGAAAATTTCAGAGTTATGACAGAAAAGTATGCGCTTTTGAACAAAAGCATCTCAGCACCCTATGACGTCATGTGAGGGTCAGAATTAAAAATATTGAAAAATGGTGTTCGCGCTCTACAGCCGCCATTTATGATCAGATTTTCTTCAATTTTTTTACAGATGGTTCATCTTGAAACTAAGGTGTGAATATTTTTTAATTCCGAAAAACCGAAGTATTGTGGCTGAAGTAAGATTCGAACATGGGACCTTAAATAGAAATCAAGTTTGTAGTTCATTCCTGACGTCATATGACATCATGTTACGTCACAGACTAAATTACTTATTTTCTTATCATTTGCACTAATTTCGGAATATAATGTTCAATTGTTCAGCATGAACATGAAATACTAACCAAGGTGAGTCATTACTGAAATGTTCTATCCCCTGCTTTTTGCATTAAACACAGCTTGCAGAAAGTCCTATCATTCGTTCTCACGAATGACATCTAGTTATTATATTATTCTACTTTTTTCTTCCTTTTGAGGTTCAAATTAAAACAGGTTGCCAATAAGCTAGCAGCATGGAAATTCTAACAGTAGGCACAGTGACTTTGGCGCTTTTGATCGTCATATTCTTTTCTTCATGGGGACGTCACATGACGCCAGGGCTGAAAAAAACTACAAAGCTTGTCTGGACCGATTTACTTGATTTTTTTACAGCATGTATATATTAAGTTCTTTTTTGTGCAGGATTATATCATTTTTGCAATATTTGAAAGATCAAGGATCTATGGCTGAACCAATTTTTCAAAACTTTGGACCAAAAAAATATATTGAAAGTATTACGAAGCCTCAGAAAAGCTAGAAACATGAAATTTGGACAAAATATGGTCCTATGATTTCTTTCCGCTCTGAGAAGACTTGCCGTCGTATCACGTAAAATGACGTCATGACGCGTTACCAAATTTTTAATCCAAAATATACGTTTTTGTTTTAGCACTGGAAAACAAAGTTTTTGACCGATTTGCATAAAATTTTCACTGAAAGGGGCAACATAGCCTCTTATTGTCATCATCACTTCCGCTTCCGGAAAATAGCTAAGGTCAAAGGGCCACATGTCAATTATCGTTTTTTTCTTCGGCCTTAAATATCTCAAAAACTAGAAATATTTTATCGAGACACTATGGTATAATTTGTAGTGCTTTAAAAGCCTTTCAGATGATATATGTTTTTGAAGATCTGCGTTGAATCAGTTGAGTTATTGCAGAAAAACAAAAATGTTGCAACCCTAAGTGCACTTTACTACTTATATCTGGTAATTATTGATTTTTGTTTATAAGAGTATGAATATAATTTGTAGATCAATGCCGGCCGTTCTTTTTGTGTTTAAATTTTAAAGATTGATCGAATATTCATTAAGTTATAGGGAAAAACAAACGATATGAACATATTTATCCCCATTTTTGCCGTAATGCTCAAGGTTTAAAACGCCCCGTATCTACAAAGTTTTTAAAGATACATACAATTATGAAGCGAGGGAATTGTGGGAAATCAAAAAACCTTTCTAACGGTACCTAGCTTTTTAAAAAATTTGGGCTTAATATAAGGAAGATACATGTAAACTAAGAATGCAGTAAAACCGTTCTTTCATGCACTCCCGCAGTAAGTCCCGATCAAATTGATTCCTTTTTTCGAAGGGAAAATAATAAAAAAATTAAAATAACATAAAGAACAATTTTTTTTTCATGTTTTAATGTGGTTCTAATGATATGCAGATTTAATGATCGAAACCCTAAATTATAAAGTTATTTGTCGAAAGGCAATACTAGACATGAACATCGTTTTGCCGATTTATGCCTTTCTTGAAAAATAACTTTCTATATCTCAAAAAACCCCTAATAGAAAAGTTGTAACAAGAAACACGTGAAATGTTGGAAATTTTAAGGCCTTTCTAATGGTACCTGCGTTTTAAAATTGGACATCGGATATCCTATAAGGAAGTTAGATGAGAATAAGAATTCATTTTAAACCGTTCTTTCATGCATTTCTGCAGTTAGTCCCCATCATTTGATTGTTTTTTTCTAAGAAACTATTAATTTTTGAAAATAACATAAAGAAATGTATTATTAGCGTGATGCAATGCGGTTCTAATGGTATGCCGATTTTAATGATCGGACCCTTAATTATAAAGTTATTTGTCGAAGGGCAATAATAGACATGAACATCCCTTTTTGCCGATTTTTTTCCGTTTCCTTGAAAAATAACTTTCTTTATCTCAGAAAACGTAATAGAAAAGTTGAAACATGAAACACGTGAAATGTTGGGGAAAAATATAGGCCTTTCTTTTTTTAAAAATTGGACTCATATAAGGAAGTTTGATGAGAAATAAAAATGAATTTATACCGTTCTTTCATGCAAATTCTGCAGTAAATCTTTATCACTTGGTTGCTTTTTTTAAGAAACGTTTAATTCTTAGCTCACTGAGCACTGTGCTCAAGATGAGCTATAAGAATCGATGAATGTCTGTTGTCCGTCCGTCTGTCCGTCCGTCCGTCAATCCGCCGTCCGTCCGTCGTCCACAATTATATGTTTGCACTCTAGCATCTTCTTCTAAGCAATCATCTTCAAACTTTATAAAAAGTTCGTTTTGGCGATATGGGCCTATTAGGTCGGGGAGTTATCCCTCTTTTGATATTGAAAAAAGCAGATTTCAATTGTCATTGAACTTGCACTCTACATTTTCATTTTTTAAAAGCAATCTCTTCAAACTTTATGACAAGTTTTTACCATCATCCACGACCACTTCGATTATGGCTGATATTAACTTCTTGGGTCGGAGTTATGCCCTTTTGATTTAAAACTATGCCAATTTTCAGTTTGTTTGAACTCTAGCACTTCTTTCTTAAAAAAATCATCTTCAACTTTTTGACAATGTTTTTACCTTAAAATCTCGAACAATTTCGATTATGGCTGTTATGGGCCCAAAAGGTCTGAGTTATGTCCTTTAAATATAAAAAAAAGGCAATTTTTTGTTTGTTTTGCCTCTAGCATTTCATTTCTTAAGAACACATCAAACTTATAACAATGTTCATACCCATTTTTTTGGGCAGTTCTTTAGGGCTGATATCTGTCAAATGTTCAGGAGTTATGCCCCTTTAGATATAAAAAATGTAAAATTTACTTTATTTGCACTCTAGCATTTTCTTTTCTGAAGAAATATCTTCAATTTTTGAACAATGTTTATACCATTTCTTTCTGCCAATTTCTAATGGTTTGACATCTACCAATTAGGTCAAGAGTTATGCCCTTTTGATTTTTAAATTTGGGTGCTTTAAGCCATAATTTTTCAGTTAAGTTGACTTAAAATTTCGACAACGGGCTCTCTTTAGTTCGTGGAATTATAAAATTTTGATGGATTATGTTTTCAGTACAATATGTAAAATTTTAAATAACTTGTCAGGTTTGGAGGCAGTTTTTCTCGGTGAGTTTTTAGGGCCCCCTTTGGCCTTTTTTGAAAATATCAAAAAAAACAATAGTTTTATCATGATTCAATGGGGTTCTAATGCTATGCATATCTTAATGATGGGTCTATTATTATTAAGTAATTTGTCGAAGGGTAGTAGTTGAATCAATACTTTTTCCCCGTTTTTTGCCTTTTTGGGGGAGGAATAACTTTATATATCGCAAAAAACAGATATTTAAACATAAAGTAATACATGTTTGAATTCATAAGACCTTTTCTAAAGGTCCTGGGGTTTTAAAAATCGGAATCATAGTTGCATGAAAAATAAGAATTTTTGGAAAAAAAAGACAAAATTTTTTCCCTTTTGCTTCTGCAGTTGACCACTATTATTCTAAATTTTATTTTTTTTACATTAAAGGTAAAATGTGATACAGAAATATTTTTAAAGCTCTGTGCCCCCTTCAATTGAAAAAGAAACTTCAATGAAGATATGGAAAAAAGTTTTTTCGTAGAAAAGGAATCTTGTATACCTTTTTTGCATGTTAAGGGACTGTGAACTGCTTCCCCCGCAGAAACGAAGATTGAGTATTATTGTAGTTTTCTAAAGATGGTTTTGGAAAAATTAGCATTATAATTATAACTGAAAAAAAAGACACTATTTCCTATGAATGCAATGACTTTAAAATTTAAATTATGTTATATGACATCAAGATTTCCTCTGCATTTTTTTTGTTTCCAATCTACAGCGTCAGTTCGGGGCGGATGTTCTTCAATTTTGAAGATGGTGATGTCAGAAAACTAAATAATTTGTCAGGTTTGAATGAGCGTGCGAAAGCCCTTTCTTTTGTCAAGAACAAAAGAAGTCTAGTTATTTTATTATTATTCTTTTCTTTTTCCTAACTAACCTTATTTTTATATGTTGCAAAGCCTAGGACGATGAAATATTTATGGCTTTTATCACGTGAGGAAAATTTGATTTCAATGATTTTTGCACCCTATGACCCCACATTACGTCACAGCTAAAAATATGAAAAATGTGTTCGCGCTCTCAGCCCTCATTTCCCCGGATTTTCTTTTTTTCACGATTGTACCTCTTGAAACTAAGGTGTGCATACCTCTCACCTACCGAAAAATTTGAAAACCGAAGTTCTGGGAGAAAAAAGATTCGAAAATGGACCAAAAATTTTATTTTGGATTTAAAAAGCTTCAGGGTGGATAGAAGTTGAAACTTACACAGTTTGTAGTTCGCAGAATTTCTCATATTGGTTTGAGTCCTGACGTAAATGCGTATGTGCGTCATAAACATACTTCTTATTTTCATTTTGGGGCAATGATTTTCGACATGATGCCATTTGTTCAAATAGTGAAATTTTTAGAGTTTGACGTTAGTTCGCTTTTAAACAAAAGCATTTTCGCACCTTAGACGTCATGTGACGTCGAGCAAAAATATTGAAAATGGTTTTCGCGCTCTACAGCAGCCATTTAGGGTGGGTTTTTTCTTCAAATTTTCACAGATGGTCCCTTTTGAAATAAGTTGGCATATCCTGTCGCTAACCGAAATTTCAAAAGACCGGTTCTGTGGCTGAAAAAATTCAAACATAGGACCGAAAATTAATTTTGGAAAAAAGGCTTCGGTGAATAGAAAAGTGAAACTTCACAGTTTGCAGTTCTTATATTTTTAAAATAATTTGATTTTTTGACGTCAAATGTCGTTCATGTGACGTCATAAGAATATTTCTTAATTTTATATTAGGGCAATGTTTCGACATGTGAGTTGTTCAGAAAATAAAAATTTTTCGGTTATGATAATATGATGCGCTTTTGAAAAAAAGCATCCCAGCACCCTTGACGTCATGTGACGTCAGAGTAAAAATATAAAAAATGGTGTTCACGCTCTACAGCCGCCTTTTATGGTCTTTTTTTCAAATTTTCCAGATGGTAACTTAAAAGTTGGTGTGATACCCTGTTAGCAAACCAAAATTTCCCAAAAGCCAAAGTTCTGGGGCGAAATAAGTTCGAAATAGGACCGAAAATTTTTTTTAGGATTGAAGAGCTTCGGGAAAAGAAAAAGTTGAAACTTACACAGTTTGCAGTCGCGCTTTCCACAAATTTTTGAATCGTGCGTCATAGGACGTCTAAGCATACCATTTAAATTTTTAAATTTTGGGGGCAATGTTTTCGACATGAGGCCCATTGTTCGAAAATTTGAAAATTTTCTGATTATTGCAGTAAAGTATTCGTTTTTTGAGCAACAGCATTTTCAGACCCATGACGTCACCTGACGTCAGAGCTAAAAAAAGGAAAAAATGGTATTCGCGCTTTCCCACCCGCCATTTATGGTCGGATTTTCTTAAAATTTTCACAGATGGTTACATTTTTAAAACAAAGGTGGCAAAAACTGTCAACAAACCGAAATTCCAAAAGACCGAAGTTCTGTGCTGAAAAAAGTTCGAACATAGGCCCGAAAATTATTTTGGGGTTAAAGAGCTTCAGGATGAGATGGAAAGTTGAAATTAAAAATTTTTACGTTCTGCGAATTTTACAATATTCGATCGGACGTATATGACGTCTGTACTCATAAGCATTTTTCTTAATTTTCATTTTAGGGCAAGATTTCGACATGATCCATTGTTCGAATAATGAAAATTTCAGATTTATGACAGTAAAGTATTCGCTTTTGAAAAAAAGCATCTTCACCCCCTATACGTTGTGCGCAGAGCAAAAATATAAAAAATGGGTTCGCGCTCTAAAACCCGCATTTAGGGTCAAATTTTCTTCAAATTTTCACAGAGGGTACATCTTAAACTAAGGTGTGCATATCCTGTCAGCTAACCGAAATTCCGAAAGCCCGGGAAATTCTGTGACTGAAATAAATTCGAACATAGGACCGAAAATTTCATTTTGGGATTAAAAGCTTCAGATGAGATGGAAAGTTGAAACTTCAAATTTGCAGTTCTGCAAATTTTACATAATTTTGAGTCGTGCGTCATATAGTCATGTGAGTCAAAGCAACTTCTTAATTTTCATTTTGGGCAATGATTTCGCAGATCCCAGTTTTTCAGAAAATAAAATTTCAGAGTTTTGGTAAAGTATCGCTTTTGAAAAGTTTTTCAGCACCCTATGAGTCAGTGCGTCAGAGCTAAAAATAAAAAAATGGTGTTCCGTTAGGCTTTTACGTTTTTCCCAAAATTTTTCCGTGGAATCGTATTCTATTTGCCAATTCAAAAGACCCGAATTTTCTAAAAATCGCATCCAAAATTCTTTTTAATGGTTGGAATCAATTAAAATGACCATACCTTTAAATTTTTTGACATATCAAAGTATCTACAGGGCAGGCAGCCTTAATTTAAATTAAATGTTTCTGCCACGTTGTTTACATTCAAGAACACAAATTAACTGTCAAACTAGGAGCAGGAACTTCGAAAAATACGAAATTTGAAATATGTCTTTTTCTAAATTTTTGGCATAAATATCAAACCGTTTTATATAAAAACATTCTTTTTCTAATAATTTAAATATTTTCTGAAATAATTTCTTGTTTTAAAGTCACTGTTGGAAAAATGCACAAAATTGTAAATTCGTTATAGTCGAAAAGAAAAACCCAAACTACTGACTTATTAGCAGATTTAACAGGCAGACGATGAAACCAACTGCCGTACCCAAATGGTCCAGCTAAATTTAAATCAAAAGTCTGGGGCCCCTTTGGTTTCGCAAAAAATATGAGAAAAGGGTAATTTGAAAAAAATTTTCCAACTGAATTGAAATATGCTGGGGGAACTACAAATATGTCGTCGCATCTCAACCGGCATCACAAAATAACGAAACCAGTTCTAAAACTGGTAAATATGAGTTTTGTTGGATAAACAAAATTTTCAATTGCTGTAAAAATTTTTTTTGCACAGTGTTAACCACCAGAATAATGTTAATTAAAACCACTTGACTCAAAGTTCAAATGGAAAAAGGAAATGGAATGTATTTATGCTAGTTGAGATTTTTTCCCATATTAATTTTCTCGTTAATTTTGAAAGTGGAAATAAATTTATTACATTTTTTTTTTTTTGTTTTAAGAAAACAACAGGGGTTGGCCTGTATGCCTTTTCTGCAGAAATGAAGCATCATCATTAAATGCAATGTGGGGCAGTCATTTATTTTTTTTTTCAGGTCCTCCCTTGGCACAAAAACCCGAAGAAAAACCCGATGCTGCTAATATTGGTGAACAGAAAACGCCCCTGTCAGATTCCTTTTCCTTCTGTAGTAACAAATCCATTTTTGCTGGCGGAAAACAAAAACTTTCCCTTTTCTAAGGCCCAAAGATAACAATGAAACTTTCAAACCACTAATAAAAGAATGCGCCCTTTCAGTCAAGTGGGTAGTAAGTTTCAGGGAACTGATCTTTGAGGTGAACCTAGGGATAAGTTTCCATCTGAAAAACTATAAAGGAAAATATAAATTTTAAAGATCTATAGGTTGTGGGTAAGTGGGGAAAACGGTATCCTGGGAAAGCCATTGCATTACAAAAGACTCCTGGACCAGTAGGGCTACAAGGTTTAAAGTCAAAATTACAGCTCAATACATCCAGAAAAACTTTGAAAGTCTCAAACTACTACAGACACGGAACAGATGTGTCTCCACAGGGGGAACATTGGGGGGGAAAAATACTTCGTTGGCTGCTATAGAGTGGGGTTTTGTAGTTTCAGGGCATTATATGACAATGCGTAATATGAAAATTGCTGCAAAATTCCGGGCATGGGCTGTTCATCTTGGTTGCTTTGCACACCCTCTGAATTTAGCATCAAACAAAGCAGTTGAATTAAGAGTGTTCATAAAACTTCTTGGGAAAATAAGAGTCCTTGTAACATTTTTCCACAAAAGTCTACGCAGCAGCATTCTGGGGAAAAAAACAAAAACTACTTAAAGCCCAGAACATAAGCTTGTAATTGATGTAAAAAAGATGGAACGTAGCTACATTAGGGTAGAGAGTTCTTAGAACGCAATTTTCAGTTAGGGCGCTATGTGGTGACAAAGTGAAGAAAATCCACAGTTCCAAGTCAAAAGACTGTGTTGATTTACTTTCGCCAAAAAGGGGTACAGAAGCGGAAGCTTTTCTTAAGATCATGGCACCAATGTACCTGAAATCTCGCCATGTCTGAGGATCAGCCCAAACTGTGGGATAGTACTGCCATTATGAACAAGCTGAAAATTATTTTATAAAATTGAAAGTGATACCACTTTGAGGGGGGAATTAAAACAGCATTACTGAACAATCTTGAATAAAAAATACATGTAGACGAAATTGTTTTCCTAAAGTACCCCAAAGCACTTGATCCACGCTTCAAGCAAAAAAAGATTCCACTTGGGAAGAATCAAAACAAAGGTGTTTGACATAAATCAAAGTTTGACAGCTGTAAAAAAGGAGCCCACAAAAAAAAGGGAAAACAGCAGCCATTTCCCACCACAGACCATCTACCCCTGAGTTACCAAACTTCCATTTCAGGAAGGAAACCCTCATGAAGCAAGAGTTAGAGACAGTGAATGTTCCTTCAAGGAAAAGGACAGCGCTTGTACTTGTTTGAAGATGAGGTTTAGGGTTTTTAAAATTAAGCAGCGCCTCAATCCGGAACTTGTTGAGAAGGAAATCAGAATTACAAGTCTGAACCAAAAAAAAAGTCACTGAAAACCTCGTTCATTGGAGAATAAATTCACATAAAATGCCCTTTCTGTCTCAAGTTGTCAGGGCATTTTTTGATACAAACCTCCACGAACAAGGCTGTTTTAGCTCAGCACCCTTGACATGTTAATTTTCCTGAAAAAGAACATGACACAAAAAAATATTCTGCTTCAAGCAAGTCCTTTAAAATGGTTCTGATTCAGTCTAAAAAATAAGACATTTGAACCAATTTCAAAATCAAAGAGTTGTTTTGTTTTAAACAAAGCCTTTGACTTACAAAAAAGTTGAATGCCAAACACGAATTACAAAAAGCCACCTGTTTCAAAGAAAGTTCAATAAAACCACTGTTAATTTGGGTTTTTTTTATATTTGGGTGTTCATATTCAATAGATGAAACCGTTACATAAAGTGCGTAAAAGAAGCCCTGTAGGGTTTTTTTTGTATGTTTGCTTGAATTTTGCTGAAGGCAGTATTAGATTCATGGGGCCATGTTATTCCGTTTTTTGGAAATCCTAAAGGTCGGTCAATTCGTTATCGTGTTTTTTCGTCACCTTAAATATCCAAAAACGGTAAATTTCATGTACACTTTGCGTTATTTGGTGCTTAGAAAACCTTTCGATGATATTTAGTTTTTTATGATCGGGGTTGAATCGGTTTAGTTAGGCGAAAAAAATAAAATTGGTAACCCCCCGGTGTTTAAAAAAGTTTAACTCAAAAACCCTTTTATTTTTGAAAATTGATAATGAGTATTATTGTAAAGCATGTTTGGCCGTTTTTTGATGTTTAAAATTTTTTGATTGATTTAAAGATCGTGGAGGAATGGGAAAAAACGAAATTTGTACATATAGCTTTGGTGGTTTTTTCATTTTTTAGGGGTTTAAAGAGCTTTTATCTCAAAGAGTTTTAAAAAAAATCCCAAACTAAAGCGGTGAAATGAGAGAATTTAAATTTTTAAAACGATTTTTTTGGTACCTTTAAGTTTTGAAATTGCAAAGTATAAGGAAGTTACATTTAAAAAAAAGAAATTTAAACATGTAGAATTCAGCATTCTGCCCTGTTGTCAAAAATTTTACGGTAATACTTTAAAAATCATTTGAAATAAGTGCACAATTTAAGCGAGTGAGAGTGAAAAATTTTAAAACGACTATTTTGTACTTGAGTTTCCCAAAAAGATTAGAGTTTAAAAAGGGAAATTACATCAAAAATACGAATTTAAACCCCAAAATTGTAAGAATTTTCGAAAAAAACCCACTTTCACGTTAATTTAAGCATTTTTGGAAATGTAAGTTTACGTATGTATTAGTCATTTTAGTGTTTGAAATTATATTTTGTCCAATAAGATCATTCCTTTTTCACATTTTTGGCCCCATTTAATTTAATTTAATCGGCATAAACTTGTCACTAAACACTATTCCTTTTAAATCAGGTGATCAGTTAAAAACCAGCTTCAGCACCTCAGTGCGCAAGTGCGGCAAAGGTGTGTCGAGAGGCGGAGCTTTATTGTTTACCAATATCACACATGTGAACGGATTTTGATGGAAGGTATGGAAATCGATAGAAAAGAAAAGCACCAGCATCCATAGTAAACCCAGCAATCTGATTTATCCAAATAACAAAAGAATTTACCTTTTCACTTAGTTTAGTTTGGACATATTTTATTGCCGTATATAATGATGATACAACATTGAAGTTTTTAAGAAAATAACAAAAGGGTCTGTCAAAAACAACAATAGTATCGGCCATCTCCTGAAAAGTATTTGTATAATTTCAATGTCTGCATATGCTTACATAGAATAGGCAAAATAAAACTAATTACTAGACAAAGCAATTAAGTAAATATCTGATTAAAACTTTTGAAAATAACAGTACTAGTGTTTTACATGAAAAAAAAAAAACTGATACATTACGAGATGAGATGTGTAATGAAAATGAATGAAGAGATTAAAAAAAATTCTAATTGAAAAATATAAATAAATAATGAGAAGAGAAGAAAAGAAGGCTAACAAAAAAAGGGTTACTAAAACAGAAAAAAAAAATAAACCACTTTTTTGCCGAAGAGGTCATAGTCGGGATCCGTTCAATGCTCATTTTTTCACCCTCCCGAGCGTACCTCTACACAGCTAGAGCATCGCATTGACCTTTGACATATCATTTTTACATGTCACGCGGGGAAAAGGTGGATAAGGCGGAGTCTAAAAAAACCAATATACAGCTAGAGCGAGTTGCAAAACATAATTCAAACACTAAGTGGGTTTAGTGTTATTTAGTAAGCATTAATTCCATTAAATTCGGGGTAAAAAGCTAAAATTTCACACATGTTGAAATTCAAAACGTTTTCTTTAGATTTCCATAGGCCAGTCGTCAATTGCCCGTAATGGTCCCAGAATTTCAAAAAATTAATGGCATATTTTTAAATATGCTAAATTTTTTCATATGCAATAATATTCTTATTCATATGGAATAGACTCAAATCAAAATGTTTCTAAGGCTTGCAGATATTATGAATTGATGAATTCTTCTAAATTTTCAAGAATGTATGGGTTTAGAAACTCTAGAAAACCTTATATTTTCTGCGTTTATTTCCGTAATCAAAAATTTTCATTTTATTGAGTTTATAACGGTTTGCAGAAAGTCCTTTCGTTTGCCGTGCAAACGAAATTATTATTATTATTCTTCTTCTTTTCCAATCTATTCAAGAGTTAATTTATATATGTTGCCAATAGCCAAGCAATATGGAAAATTAAAATACTTCGACAAAAAAGTTAAATTTTTAAAATCAAGTGTTTTCAATTTTCAATTTACGTCAGATTTGACGTCAGCTTTAAATTTTGTTCGCGCTCTAGAGCCTTCAATTCTGGTCTGATTTTCTTGATATTTTCACAGTAGATGTAAATTTTTGAATGTAGATGTGCACCTTGGCATTCAAATTTCCAAATTTGAAAAGATTGGATTTTAAAGGCAAAACCAAGATTCGAACTTAGGTCCTAAAATTTTATTTTAATGTTACAAGGGAACCTAATGCGTTAGAAGCATGAAATTGGACAGCCTATCGGCCAAGAGGTCTGCTTTCTATTTCCTGAAGGAATTTATCTCAAGTCCGTGGTTATGACGTCATACAATAGACAAAAAAGCATATTTTTGAAAAATTCTTTTTCTCTGGTATCATTACTTTTGACTCAATCTTTTTGAAAATTGTATTGCAGCAATTAAAAGTTTAACTTTATAAATTCATTTTTTTAAATTTTCAATGACGTCAAAGACGTCAGATTGACGTCAGCTTCAAATTATTTTTCGCGCTCTAGAGCCTTCAATTCTGGTCCGATTATCTTGATATTTTCTCAGAAAAGGTATTTTTTGGATGTAAAATATGCACCTTGGTTTTCAAATTTCCAAATTCGAAAATATAAAGATTTCATGGGAAAACCGAAATTCGAACTTAGGTCCTAAAAATATATTTTAATGTAACAAGGGCACCTAATGGGTTTTGAAGCATGAATATTTGGGCAGCAAATCGGCAAAGAGGTCTTCTTTCTATTTCTTAAAGTTTTTTTTTTCCCTTTAAATCACGTGGTTATGGCGTCATAAAAACGACAAAAAACAACTTTTTAAAAAAAATACTTTTTCGCTGGTATCATGACTTTTCACTCAATCTTTTGAAAATTGTTTGCAGCAATTAAAAAGTTTAAATTTAAAAAAATTTAATTTTATTTTTAATTTTCAATGACGTCAAAATGACGTCAGATTTGATGTCAGCTTCAAAATTTTGTTCGAGCTCTAGAGCCTTCAATTCTGGTCCGATTATTCTGATATTTTCTCAGAAGATATAATTTTAGGATGTAGATATGCACCTTAGCATTCAAATTTCCAAATTCGAAACTTTAAAGATCGAACTTAAGGGCCTAAAAATATTTTTAATGTAACAAGGGCACCTGTGCGTTAGAAGCATGAAAATTGGATAGCATATCGGCATAGAGGTTACATTCTTTTTCTGAATGATTTTCTTTAAGTCACGTGGTTATGACGTCATTAAAAAGACAAAAGGGCATTTTCTTAACATTCCTTACTCTGGTATCATGAAATTTGAATCAATCTTAATTGAAATCTTCAGAATTTATAGAGTTAAAATTGAAGTGATGCATACTGCAAGAAATGTTTGATTTGTCACGTGGTTATGACGTCATGAATACTAAAGAAAGAATTATTTTAAAAATTCATATAAAATGCCAATTAGATCAATGAACTTTAAATTTTCAAAAATGTCGAAAATTAGTACGTTCATAAGGGGTTTTAACATTTTAAGTTATTTAAGTCATCAAACATGGCAGATATTCAGTTTTGATGGAACGTTTTACTTAAAATGTGAAAACAAACCTGTTCACATTCTCAAATATATTTTTTTCGGGATTAATAGAATGTTAGCTTATCATGCCCTTCCAAAAACAGATACTTTTTTTTTAGTCACTTGATTTTGCCGGGGTTGAAATATTAAAATCATTCATTTAAATTTGTATTCGCGCTTCAGCGTCATGAGTTTTGGGTGGCAATCAAAGCATCCCTTTAAAGGGAAAATTTATTTGTGTCACTTGTTTTATGACAACATTGATTTGTAATCAAAATACATTAAAAAATCATAAGATTGGACATATTAACTTTAAATAAGTAATACTGCCGTGCCTTGACATGCGCAGAAAAGTTCAAGTGATTACGTTATCAAACATGCCCTTTTTTCGTGTTTTTCTTTATGGGGCCCTAATTCATGAAAATTTATTAATTTGAAGAAAGAAATGAAAGCGGTCATTGGGTTGGTTGAGCAAGATCCGTTTGTTCTTTTGCAGGAAAGAGTGCCTGTGTTGAATAGTGAATTGTGGTACATTTTTTACTAAAGAGTCACATTTACGATGAATTAGTAAAATCATACTAGACCGAAAACCTATACGGATAACTTATTGCATTTGCTTTCACGGCTTTCTGCAAAACTTAAGAAAATGAAAAATTTCATGTAGATCTACCTATTTGATTTTTTATAAATTTCTAAATGTTTAACGGTTTCCTTTTTCTAAATCGTAAAATAAGCAAATATATAAAGCAAGTGAATTTTTTGAAAGTTTCAAGACGTTTATAACGTTAATTACATAGAAATAAGAAAGTTTTTCATAATTTTGCTTACACCTCTGCCTTTGTTTCTATCAAATTTTTGCAAATGTAAAACTCAATCAATTTAAAGGTTGAAAGTCTTGGATTTCAAAGTATTTTTTTTTTTTTTTACAATTTCAATTGTGGGTCAAATTGCAATGAATATGTTTTAAAGTAATATGCTTACGAAGAAAAAGAAATTTAATAAGAATAAAAAAAACTTTTTTAAAAATTTATTGACTAACGTAAGAAAAAAAAATCTTGAGGATTGTATTATCTTAAAATTTTCCTGTTTTTTTTTTTTGCTTTTTTTTCTGCATGATAGTAAAAAAGTTGCGTAATCAAATAAGGTTCATATATATATGCTTTCTCAATATCTTTCCTAAGAAATAAAATGAAAACAGAGGCCCATGATGGCCCTAAATCGTCACCTGAGATAAATAGGTTGACTTAAGGAACATTTGTACCAATTTATTTTTAAATCTGGCCAGTAGTTTTGAAGAAGATGATTTTTAAAGTTTTCTATTTTTTTCTTTTTGTTGCCATGGCAACCAGGTTCTATATTGATCAAGTTTATTTTAGGACTTTTGTGAAGGTTGACCCAAGGATCATCCCTGCCATGTTTAATCAAATTCTGTCCAGTGGTTTCAGAGGAAATGTTGATTAAAGTTTCACTATATACATAAAAAGGCAAATAAGCCCCGCCCCTGGCGGCCATGTTTTTTTACGGATCGGAAAAAATTTAGCAACTTTGGTAGAGGTTGACCCAAGGAACATCCTACCAATTTATTTTAAAATCTGGCCAGTATTTTGAAGAAGATGATTTTAAAGTTTTCAATTTATTTTTCTTTTTGTTGCCATGGAACCAAGTTCTACATGGATCAAGTTTATTTCAGCAACTTTTGTGAAGGTTGACCCAAGGATCATCCCGCCAGTTTAATCAAATTCTCCCAGTTGGGTTTTAGAGGAGATGTTATTTAAATGTTTCTCTATTACATATAAGGCAAATAAGCCCCGCCCCTGGCGGCCATGTTTTTTTAACGGATCGGAATAATTTTGCAACTTTGGTAAGGTTGACCCAAGGAACATCTGTACCAATTTATTTTAAAATCCCCCAGTAGTTTTGAAGAAGATGATTTTTAAAGTTTTTTTTTTTCTTTTTTTCCTTGGCAACCGATTCTACATGGATCAATTTTTTTTTTAAAATTTTTGTGAAGGTTGACCCAAGGACACCCCGGCCCAAATTTTTAAAAAAATTTCTGCCAGTGGTTTAAGGGAGATTTTTTTTTAAAAGGTTTCTCATTAATATAAGGCAATAAGCCCCCCCCCTGGCGGCCATTTTTTTTAGGATGGGAAAATTTTTAGAAACTTGGAGAGGTTGCCCCAAGGAACATCTGTCCCAATTTTTTTTAAAAATGGCCAGTAGTTTTGAAGAAGATGTTTTTTAAAAATTTTTTCATTTTTTTTTTTTTGTTCCGGGCCCCCGAGTTTACAGGGACAAGTTTATTTTTACAACTTTGTGGGGGTTGCCCCAAGGGATCACCCCCCAATTTTTAATAAAATTTCTGCCATGGTTTAGAGGGGATGTTTTTTAAAGGTTTCTCTATTAAATAAAGGAAAAAAGCCCGCCCCGGGCGGCCATTTTTTTTTACGGATCGGAAATTTTTAGCAATTTGGTAGGGGTTTGCCCCAAGGAACATCTGTCCAATTTATTTTAAAATCTGGCCATATTTTTGAAAAAGAGATTTTTAAAGTTTTCATTTTTTTTCTTTTTGTTACCTTGCAACCAGATTTTACATGGATAAAAGTTTTTTTTTTATAAATTTTTGTAAGGTTGCCAAGGATCATCCCTGCCAAGTTTAATCAAATTCGCCCCAGTGGTTAAGGAGATTTATTTAAAGGTTTCTCTATAACATATAAGGCAATAAGCCCCCCCCCTGGGGGCCCATTTTTTTTTTTAGGATGGGAAAATTTTGAAATTTTGGTAAGGTTGCCAAGGAACACTGTCCCAATTTATTTTAAATCTGGCCTAGTTTGAAAAGATGTTTTTAAAGTTTCATTTTTTTTTCTTTTTGTACCTGGCAACCGGGTTCTCATGGATCATTTTTATTTTAAAATTTTTGTAGGCCCTCCCCCAAAGGGAAACATTCCCCCCAATTTTTTATTAAATTTCTGTCCAGCGGTTTTAGGGGATGTCTTTTTTAAAACAAATTGTTACGAGGGGACGAGCAGACGGCGACGCCGACAACGCACACCCCGGGACAAAGGGCGATCACAAATGCTCCCCTTGTGCTCAGGTGAGCTAAAATAATAATAAAAAAAAAAGTTTAATTTTGCATTAGTTTATATTTATGATAATGATGATTTAGTATTAAATTAAACATTTTTACCCAAAGTTTTTTCCTTTTTTTGTTTAACTAATATTTTCATACCTTTGAAATAAACAAACGGAAAGCCGTTCATTTGTATTTTTAATAAAAGACTTCTAGTTATTATTATTTTTTTTTTTCCCAAAAAGAAAAAAAGAGTTAATTTCAATATTTGTCAGTGTCTTGAACATGAATATTAAATTGCCCCAAAAAAAATTTTTAAATTTTTAAAATCACTTTTTTTTTTTTTTAAAAGACGTCAAGGGGCGTCGATTTGACGTCGCTTAAAAAGTTTGTTCCCGCTCAGAACCCCTTTTTTTTTATGTTTTATTTTGTATTTTCACAGAAGAGTATTTTAAAGTGTAGATGTGCAACTTATCTTTAAAATTTTTTAAAATTTCGAAAAACCCGATTTTCGAATTTTGGCTAAAACTATTATTTAATTTACAAATACGCTGAGGGGATAGAACATAAAAATTGGACATAGGGCCCGAGGTCTATTTTCTTTTTCTCGAAAGATTCCCTTTTTAATTTCACTGCTTATGACGTCTTTTTTAAGGACAAAATCCTTTTTTAAAAGATTTTTCTCGCTTGAACATCATACATTTGGTTTAAATTTTAAAAAAAATTAAAAAATTCCAGCGATAAAAAAGTATCTTTTTTACTTTTTTAATGATTTTAAATTTTTTCTTTTGGCGTCATATGACGTCAGATTGACGTCAGCTTCAAAAGTTTTTTGCGCTATAGAGCCTTCAATTTTGGCCCATTATCTTATATTTTTTTCAGAAATGTTTTTTAGGAGTTTTATGTGCACCTTGGATTCAAATTTCCAAATTCGAAAAGATGATTTTAGGTAAAAACGGTTTCGAACTTTGGTCCAAAAATTAAATTTTTAAAAGTTTCAAAGCCCCCCGGGGGGGGTTTGAAGCATGAAAATTGGACACATACGGCATCGAGGTTTGCTTTATTTTTTGATTGATTTTTCCCCTTAAGGGGACGTGGGTTTTGACGTCAAAAAAAAGAAAAATGCATTTTTTTTTAAAAATTTCTTCACTCTGGTTCAAGAATTAGTCAATCTTAATTAATTTTTTTGAATTAAAGGTTTAAATTGAAGTGATGCATATTGCAAGAAATTTTTGTTTTTTGTCACTGATTATGACGTCATGCTACCTAAGCAAGAATTATTTTTAAAAAAAACATATAAAATCGCCAATAAGACCAATGAACTTAACTTTTCAAAAATGTCGAAACTTAGTACGTTTTATTTAAAAGGCTTTAAAATTTCAAGTGATACGTCATCAAAAATGGGAGTTTTACTGTTTTATAGAATGCCTACTTGAAAAAGTGAAAACAAACCTGTTCGAATTCTCGAAAATATTTTTTCCTTTTAATAAAACGAGCTGAACAGTCCTTGCAAAAATGATTTTTTTTTTTTGTCATTTTATTTTGACGTCTTTTTAAATATAAAATATTCTTTTGATATTTTTCGGCTCCGCGTCATGAGTATTGATCCTATTAAGCATCCTTTAAAGGGGTTTATTTGTGTCCTTGTTTATGACAACTTTTTTTTGTTGTAAAATATATTAAAAATTAAAAGATTTAAGTGATAACGTCACCAACACGACTTTTTCTGTTTTTCTTTAAAGACTTTTTTCATTGAAATTTTTAAAACTTGAAAAAAGAATGTAAGTGGTCAGGGGTTGGGTTTTGAAAATATCCGATTTTTCTTTTGCAGGAATGAGCCCCTGTTGTTGATAGTGAATTGTGATATTTTTTTGAGTAGATGAGCCCCATTTACGATGAATTGTTAATTATCTGGCCAAAAAACCCCAAACGGATCTTTTTGCATTTTTATCGGGGGTTTCTGCAAAAATGAAAAAATGCAAAACTTTAATTTTCCCCCAGATTTTTTGTTTTCTAATTGTTTAAACGGTTTCTTTTTTTTTAAACTGTAAAAATAGCAAATATACAAAAAAAAAGAATTGGTGAAAGTTTCAAGACGTTTAAAAATTTAAATTTTCAAAAAATAAGCAAATTTTGCTTAACCTCGGGCCTTTTTTTCCATCATTTTTGAAAAGTAAAACTAAATCAATTTAAAGGTC
>CM037793.1:43334762-43353833 GCA_021229015.1 Solen grandis
ATTGATTTTTGAGACTCCGCCCTATCAACCTGTTCCCGGCGTGAATTACATCACGTGACATGTAGCATGTTATGTCAAAGGTCAATGCGTCGCTCTAGCTGTGTATATCTATGTAGATCTACGCTCCAAATGAGCATTGAACCGGAAGCCGACTTTGATCTCTTCGGCAAAAAAGTGGTGATTGAAATTTGAATAAAAGATACTGTTTAGAAAGGTTCATATATCTGCACCTATATATGTTCTGTTTTGGACATTTTTTTTTATTAAAGTAACCCTTGTTTGTTAGTGTGTTTTTTTTTTCTTCTCTTCTCATTATTTATATACATTTTTCAATTTGAATTTATTTAATCGGATATTTACTTAATCGCTTTGTTTAGTAATTAGTTATATATTGCCCATTCTGTGTTAACATGTGTAGACATTGAAATTAAAGCGATGACCGATACTAATGTTGTTAGAACTTGTGGTCAAACCCTCTTACTTATTTTTTTAAATCTTCAATGTTGTATCACCATTACTTAGGCAATAATACATGTTTAAACTAAACTTAGCGGAAGGGCAGAATTCTTTTGTTATTTTGGATTAATCAGAATGCTGGTCAGTAATTGTTTGTTCTCTATGGTTGCTGTGTATTATTTTTTGTCGATGTTCATGCGTTCACATCAAAAACCCCTGTAACACGTTACACATGCGTGCTGTAAGGGACATTGGCATCCAAACTTACCCTCATTAGATAGATCTATTCAAGAGAAATAATTCTGTACATTTTAAACATGGAGTCACCCGACTACTTTTTGACCTATTTAAGGCCAAATAACATGCTTATGAATTTAGTGCACCGGTCGGCTTGAAGCTGGTTTTAAATTTATCAGTTGATTTAGCGGAATAGTGTTTAGTGACAAGTTGATGCGGATTGAATTAATTAAATGGAGACAAAAGTTTGAAAAAATGGAATGATTTCATTGGACAAAATATATTTTCAAACACTAAGAGAGAATTAAACAGTTAAGAACCCGTCACTCGCTACGCTCATTCTGGCTTCTTAACTGTTAAATTCTCTCTTAATAAACACTAACTATAACGTAATACAGTCGTCTCCATCGTATGTACAAGCATTATTGAAATTTAACTCACGAGGCTACACGCGTCGACGAATCTATTGCATGGTAGCATTTACGGTTTTATTCCCGCGACTGTACACGAAATTAAAAAAAATAGAATTTTGATATGCAGAATTAATAGGTTTAAGTTTAATTGCTTATATTTGAAAACCTATAAAACTAGACCCAAATATGCTACAATTGAATTGTAGGGATTTTCAGGACATTTATTTTGGTACCTAGAATACTAAACTTGGAGTCTCTCAGCCCCTCACCGCTGTGGGTTCGAATTCCGGTAGGGAATTCGGATTTTTCATGTGAGGAAGCCTTACAGCTGGCTTGCGGTAGGTCGGTGGTTATATCCGCGTAACTTTGTGTACTCGGGGTCTTCCTCCACCTGTAATTAGCTGGACGTCTCTATATGATTGAAATACTATCACAGCGACGGTAAACCCCAATACAACAACAACAACAACTAAAATTGGTCAAGTTATAAGAAAGCGATATCAAAATAAAGATTTATTTATTTTCGACATATGGCTTACTTCACAAAGTTCATGCATGAGAAGTCCATACGAAAAAAAAATGTTAAAGGTAGGAAATATAATATATATTCTTTCTAACGGTATTATTCTTTACATTTCAAAATGTTGCAGAAAGTCCTATCATTCGTATCAACGAATGAAATCTAGTTATAATTATTATTCGTTTCTTCCAAAAGAGGTTGCTATTTTAATAGGTTCCAGACGGTCTAGAATCACGAAAGTTTAATAGCTTATACCTGACGCAATAAAATTTTAGAATCTATGATTTTTATATTCCTATGACATCAAATGACGTCAAATTTGACATTTGTTTCAAAAGTTTGTTCGCGCTCTACAGCCTTCATTTCTTGCCGGATTTTCTCGATATTTTCACAAAATGTGTCTTTTACGTTCTAGATGTGCATGGTTTTATAGATTTTCCCAGATTCGAAAAAACAAGGTTCTGTGGTTAAACCAAGTTTCGAACTTTGGACCTTAAAATGTTTTTAAGTATTTTGTAGCTCCTATGTAAGCTAGAAATCTCAAATTGACACCACATATGCTCATTGATGTCTTCTTTATATTCTGTGACATTTGACGTCATATGACGTCATTTGACGTCATAATGTTAATAACAATTCTGAAACAAATACAAACGGTTTTTCAGCCCTTTACTCTAAATTTCTTGAACGATTGGCTTCAAATTTTGTCTGAATCTGCACCATTGCATCTCATTGTCAAATATCATTTCCGTTTCCGGAAAATCTCAAAGGTCAAGGTCATATATCAATTATCGTTTTTTCTTTTGACCTGTAATATCTCAAAAACAAACAACATTCTATCGAGACAATATGCGTATTTTTATTAGTGCTTTCGAAGCTCTTTCTGATGAGAAAATATTTTTGAAGATCGGGCTTGAAATGGCACAGTAATGACGGAACAGCGAAAACGGCGCTATACGTAGTGTAGAAAACTGCATGTATCTAAAAAAAATATTGATTTTTGTAAATATCATTATGAACATGATTTATAGCCCAATCAATTTCCCTTCGAACGATATGCAGCTTTTAAAGATCCAAAGAATAGTTATTAAAATATCGTTCATGAAGAAAATGTCATGAACATATTTTGGCATATTTTTGCATTTTTCCGAGGTTTAAGCGTCCATAGTTCAAAAGCAGTTGGGAATTTAATGACCTTTCTAACGGTACCCTACTTTTCTTATTTGGTCATGATATAAGAAAGTTACATGAGAAATAAGAACTCATGATAAAAATCATAAAAGTGAAATGCGCAATCAAACGCAATTTTTTTAAATTTAATTAGCCAACCTTTTAAATCAATAATGTAACTATGCTTTAATATTTTCAGCCAAATTAAACAGGTTTTAAAATTTTAAAATGTGTTTCAGTTAATTCAGATACCACTGGAATGTCAAATAGCTATATGTATATAAAGTAGAATATGAGGTTCTTTTGAGAAATCTACTGGGCGTCACTGTAAGCAAGCAGTAAAGGTACAACGTTTACCTGTGCTCATGTGAGGCGGCGGCCTACTATATTTGTTCGGGTTATCTCTATATATATTTTCTTTGTAAAGCAAATGTCTATTGTATAAAATTCATACTTTATTTTAGTGTCCTTTATTCATTAAAATACCTCGTTGTTCAGCATGTACTTTATGTGTAATGTTACGTTCTTTTAATATAACCAAAAAGGAAAATTGTTTCATATTAAAGAAAGGATACATGTGAAATGAACTAAGTTAGGTAGAACACATATATTCTCAATATGGAAATGCAGGTATTACACCACAGAGAAACGTAAATTTGGGATGACGACATTGTTTATGAACAAATTCTTTTCAGCTGATCAGGCTTAGACAGAGTTGCAGCGCAAAGCCCTTATCGTTTGTGGGACAAACGAAGTCTAGTGTTTATTAGGGCTTTCTGCCTAAAGCAGAAAGACCTATTGTTTTTGTAATGTTTTTTATTAGGGCTTTCTGCCTCTGGCAGAAAGACCTATTGTTTTTGTAAAGTTTTTTATTATTATTATTATTCCTTTCTTCCAAAAGAGGTTGCTATTTCAATAGGTTCCTGACGGTCTAGAATCACGAAAATTTGATAGCTTATACCTGACGCGATGAAATTTTAGAATCTGAGATCTTTATATTCCTATGGCGTCACATGACGTCAAATTTGACATTTGTTTCAAAAGTTTGTTCGCGCTCTGCAGCCTTCATTTCTTGGCGGATTTTCTCGATATTTTCACAAAATAATGTGTCTTTTACGTTCTAGATGTGCATGATTATATAGGTTTTCCCAGATTCGAAAAGACCAAGGTTCTGTGGTTAAACCAAGTTTCGAACTTTGGACCTTAAAATGTTTTTAAGTATTTTGTAGCTCCTATGTAAGCTAGAAATCTCAAATTGACACCACATATGCTCATTGATGTCTTCTTTATATTCTGTGACATTTGACGTCATATGACGTCATTTGACGTCATAATGTTAATAACAATTCTGAAACAAATACAAACGGTTTTTCAGCCCTGTATTCTAAATTTCTTGAACGATTGGCTTCAAATTTCCTATGAAAGTGCAACATAGCATCTCATTATCAAATATCATTTCCGTTTTCGGAAAATCTCAAAGGTCAAGGTCATATATCAATTATCGTTTTTTCTTTTGACCTGTAATATCTCAAAAACAAACAACATTCTATCGAGACAATATGCGTATTTTTATTAGAGCTTTCGAAGCTCTTTCTGATAACAAAATATTTTTGAAGATCGGGCTTGAAATGGCACAGTAATGGCGGAACAGCGAAAACGGCGCTATAAGTAGTTTAGAAAAGTGCATGTATTTAAAAAAATATATTGATTTTTGTAAATATCATTATGAACATGATTTATAGCCCAATCAATTTCCTTTCGAACGATATGCAGCTTTTTAAGATCCAAAGAACAGTTATTAAAATATCGCTCATGAAGTAAATGTGATGAACATATTTTGGCATATTTTTGCATTTTTTCCGAGGTTTAAGCGTCCATAATTCAAAAGCAGTTAGACATAGGTCCATACATAAAGCGTGAGAAATGTTGAGAAGAATTTAATGACCTTTCTAACGGTACCCTGCTTTTCTTTTTTAATCATGATACAAGAAAGTTACATGAGAAATAAGAACTCATGATAAAAATCATAAAAGTGTAAATGGAATTCAAACCAATCAATAAACTATTCATTCTTATTATTTAAACATATTAAGCGTTATATGGTATGGATACCGAAGTAATAGCCTTTGAAACAATAATGTAACTTTGCTTTAATATTTTCAGCCAAATTAAACAGGTTTTAAAATTTTAAAATGTGTTTCAGTTAATTCAGATACCACTGGAATGTCAAATAGCTATATGTATATAAAGTAGAATATGAAGTTCTATTGAGAAATCTACTGGGTGTCACTATAAGCAAGCAGTAAAGGTACAACGTTTTCCTGTGCTCATGTGAGGCGGCGGCCTACTATATTTGTTCGGGTTATCTCTATATATATTTTCTTTGTAAAGCAAATGTCTAGTGTATAAAATTCATACTTTATTTTAGTGTCCTTTATTCATTAAAATACCTCGTTATTCAGCATGTACTTTATGTGTAATGTTACGTTCTTTTAAATGAACCAAAAAAAAAAATTGTTTCATATTAAAGAAAGGATACATGTGAAATGAACTAAGTTAGGTAGAACACATATATTCTCAATATGGAAATGCAGGTATTACCACAGAGAAACGTAAATTTGGGATGACGGCATTGTTTATGAAAAAATTATTTTCAGCTGATCAGGCTTAGACTGAGTTGCAGCGCAGAAAGCCCTTATCGTTTGTGGGACAAACGAAGTCTAGTTATTATTATTCTTTTTTTCTTCCTAACTAAACGCTTATTTTTATATGTTGCAATAGTCCTAGGACGATGAAATTTTTATGGCTTATTAGGCACGTGAGGAAATTTTGATTTCAATGAATTTGAGCACCCTATGACGTCACATGACGTCACAGCTAAAAATAGTGAAAAACGGTGTTCGCGATCTACAGCCGTCATTTATGGTCGGATTTTCTTCAAATTTTCACAGATGGTGTATCTTGAAACTAAGGTGTGCATATCCTGTCAGCTAACCGAAATTCCGAAAGACCGAAGTTCTATGGCTGAAATAAGATTCGAACATAGGACCGAAAATTTCATTTTAGGATAAAAGAGCTTCAGGATGAGATAGAAAGTTGAAACTTACACAGTTTGCAGTTCTGCAGAATTCCTACATATATATTGAGTCGTGACGACATACGACGTCATGTGACGTCATAAGCATACTTCGTAATTTTCATTTTAGGGCAATTATTTCGACATGATGCCAGTTGTTCAGAATAATGAAAATTTCAGAGTTATGACAGTAAATTATACGCTTTTGAATAAAAGCATCTTCAGCACCATTTGACGTCATGTGACGTCACAGCTAAAAATAGTGAAAATTGGTGTTCGCGCTCTACAGCCGCCATTTTTGGTCGGATTTTCTTCAAATTTTCACAGATGGTACATCTTGAAAGTAAGGTGTGCATATCCTGTCAGCTTACCTTAATTCCGAAAGACCGAAGTTCTGTGGCTGAAATAAGATTCGAACATAGGACCGAAAATTTCATTTTAGGATTCAAGAGATTCAGGATGAAATAGAAAGTTGAAAGTTACACAGTTTGCAGTTCTGCCGTATTTCTACAAATATCTTGAGTCGTGACGACATATGACGTCAGGTGACGTCATAAGCATACTTCTTAATTTTTATTTTAGGGCAATGATTTCGACATGATGCCAGTTGTTCAGACTAATGAAAATTTCAGAGTTATGACAGTAAATTATACGCTTTTGAATAAAATAATTTTCAGGACCCTTTGACGTCATGTGACGTCAGAGCTAAAAATAGTGAAAAATGGTGTTCACGCTCTACAGCCGTCATTTATGGTCGGATTTTCTTCAAATTTTCACAGATTGTACATCTTGAAACTAAGGTGTGCATATCCTGTCAGCTAACCGAAATTCCGAATTACCGAATTCTGTGGCTGAAATAAGATTCGAACATAGGACCGAAAATTTCATTTTAGGATTAAAGAGCTTTAGGATGAAATAGAAAGTTGAAACTTACACAGTATGCAGTTCTTCATAATTTCTTAATACATTTTGAGTCGTGACGTCAAATGTCGTCATGTGACGTCATAAGCATACTTTTTATTTTTCATTTTAGGGCAATGATTTTGACATGATGCCAGTTGTTCAGAATAATGAAAATTTCAGAGTTATGACAGTAAAGTATGCGCTTTTGAACTAAAGCATCTTCAGCACCCTATTACGTCATGTGACGTCAGAGCTAAAAAAAATGAAAAATGGTGTTCGCGCTCTACAGCCGCCATTTATGGTCGGATTTTCTTCAAATTTTCACAGATGGTACACCTTGAAACTAAGGTGAGCATATCCTGTCAGCTAACCGAAATTTCAAAAAACCGAAGTTCTGTGGCTGAAATAAGATTCGAACATAGGACCAAAATTTCATTTTAGGATTGAAGAGCTTCAGGATGAGATAGAAAGTTGAAACTTACACAGTTTGCAGTTCTGCAGCATTTCTACAAATATTTTGAATCGTGACGTCATGTGACGTCATAAGCATACCACTTAATTTCAATTTGGGGCAATGATTTCGACATGATGCCAGTTGTTCAGAATAATGAAAATTTCAAAGTTATTGCAGTAAAGTATGCGCTTTTGAGCAACAGCATTTTCAGCCCCCTATGACGTCACCTGACGACAGAGCTAAAAATAGTGAAAAATGGTATTCGCGCTCTACAGCCGCCATTTATGATCAGATTTTCTTCAAATTTTTACAGATGGTACATCTTGAAACTAAGGTGTGAATATTTTGTCAGCTAACCTTAATTCTGAAAAACCGAAGTATTGTGGCTGAAGTAAGATTCAAACATAAGACCTTTAAACTAGAAATCAAGTTTACAGTCATGTCCTGACGTCATATGACATCATGTTACGTCACAGACTAATACTTAGTTCTTATCATTTGCACTAATTTCGGAATTTAATGTCAGTTGTTCAGCATGAACATGAAATACTACCAGAGGTGAGTCATTACATGAAACTTCTATCTCCTGCTTTTTGCATTAACACAGCTTGCAGAAAGTCCTATCATTCGTTTTCACGAATGACATCCAGTTATTATTATTATTATTTTTCCTCCTTTTGAGGTTCAAATTAAAACATGTTGCCAATAAGCCAGCAGCATGAAATTTTAATTTCGTCCTTTTGAATGCACCAATTTTCATCTTCATATGACGTCATGTGACGTCAGAGTTGAAAAATGCTACCAAATTTGGTTCGCGCTCTGCAGCCGCAGTATTAGTTCAGACGGCCTAATATTTTTACAGAAAGTGTAAATTACGATGTAGATGTGCATACTTACTGAACTTTTCAAAATTCAAAAATTTCGAGATTTTATGTCAAAATCGACATTCAAACTTTGGTAATAAAAACATAATTTCGTATTACAAAGGCTCCTGATAAGCTAGAAGCATGACAATAGGACAGCATATGTGTCTTGGGATCGTTTTTGTCTTCCATGACAACTGACGTCGTGTGGCGTCATTTAACGTCAGAACGTAATTAGCAATTTTGCATTTGAAATAACCCGTTTTCAGGCCCTGCAGGCTTTATTTTTTGAGCGATTTACATGTAACCTTCATTTCATGTGCAACTTAGTGTCCCGTCGAACATGGTGACATCCGTTTCCGGAAAATCACAAAGGTCAAGGTCATATTTCAGTTATCGGTTTTTTTCTTCGGCCTTAAATATCTCAAAAACGAAAAATATTTTATGTAGACACTATGTGTATAATTTGTAGTGCTTTGAAAGGCCTTTCAGATGATATATAGTATTTGAAGATCGGGGTTTAATCAGTTGAGTTATTGCAGAAAAACAAAAATGTTGCAACACTAGGTGCACTTAACTACTTATGTCTCGATAATTGTTGATTTTTGTTAATAAGATTATAATATAATTTGTAGATCAATGCCTGGCCGTTCTTTTGGTGTTTAAATTTTAAAGATTGACCTAATATTCATTAAGTTATAGGGAAAAACAAAACGATATGAACATATTTATCCCCGATTTTTGCCGTATGCTCAAGGTTTAAACGCCCGTAGCTACAAAGTGTTTAAAGATACATATAATTATGAAGCGAGGAAATTGTGGGAAATCAAAAGAGACCTTTCTAACGGTACCTAGCTTTTTAAAAGTGGACGTAATATAAGGAAGTTACATGAAAAATAAGAATTCAGTAAAACCGTACTTTCATGCACTCCCGCAGTAAGTCCCGATCACTTGATTGCTTTTTTCGAAGAAACTAATATTTTGTTTTAAAATAACATATAGAACAATTTTTTTTTGCATGATGTAATACAGTTCTAATGATATGCAGATTTTAATGATCGGACCATAAATTATAAAGTTATTTGTCGAAAGGCAATAATAGACATGAATATCGTTTAGCCGATTTTTGCCGTTTTCTTGAAAAATAACTTTCTATATCTCAAAACCCGTAAGTAGAAATGTCGTCGGTTTGGCCCCAAAGACTGCGCATGCGCAGGAGTGACGTCATCAGATTATTCGCATGTGCGGCGGCCATATTGGTTTTCTAGCATCTAATTTTAGAATGACATCATGATCTATATATAGAAATGGCATCATGATCTAAATTTAGATTGACATCATGATCTATATTTAGAAATGACATCAATGTACAGAGCTGACTTGTACATTCGACCTAGGGTTAAGGACATTGAGGGTCAAGTCCTTAGCCTTAGGCGGAGACACATGGTAAACACCAAAGAACATTAGATACAACAGAGGTATTGATAGTCCCAATAATATACAGAGCTGACTTGTATATTCAGTCATAGGGCTTAATCACGGACATTGAGGGTCAGGTCCTCAGCCTTAGACGGGGACTATACAAAGTCTTAAAACAATGATCAACATATGATCATCATACAATAAACATACAATAAATATAATAAAAATATATCAACATTATTTGGAAAACATAGAAAAAAATATCGACATTACTTACGATGTGAACAGCTCCCGTTATAAAATGAACTCAACACTCATGTTTTACATGTAATCTGCCGTTTATTGTCATAGTATTTCCGGAAACTATATTTAGAAATGTATTTCCAGTGTACAACTAGAGTAAACCAGAGAAAACTGGTTTACAATTTGAACCGACCAATGCCATGTCTTCATTTTATATCGATTGAACAAATCTAGACATGTTGTCTAAAAATAACCATGACTTGGATCAACAACCAATCAGAAAAGAAATGCAGAATCGCATCACACACACACACATCTCCGGTTATTATTCTTGGAAATGTATTTCCTGTGTACAACTAGAGTAAACCAGAGTTCCTTAGTTGTTAACCGATTTGAATCATTTTCATAGCTATGAAAAGCTCAAAGTGAGGTCTTTACTTTGAACTCCTTAACCGGAAGTCCATGATAAACAAAAAACCAGAAATGACGTCATTCTATGTAAAAATGACTCTATCTTCATTAGTTTGAACTTCGAGGGTATAAAAAACCATACGAAAATCTTGTCCTATAAGACGGACAATGTCATGAACATTGAAGAGGGATTTTCAGGGCTGGATCTAGAGATGTGTGAAGCCTGTTTAATATAAGAACAAGCAGGATCAAAGTCTTGGGACTTATAAGGGGAAGTGCCTCCTTTTTCAGTTCATAAAACATGTTTTCTATAAAGTATTTAGAGTGTGAACAAGTATTCACAAGAAGAGACAATTTGTTAAGACATTGTGCATTTAAACATGGAAATGAAAAGACAGTCAATGAAACGCCTCCTCCTCCGGAATTGACTCCTCCTCCTCCTCCTCCTCCGGAATTGACTCCTCCTCCTCCTCCTCCTCTGGAATTAACTCCTCCTCCTCCTCCTCAGGGAGGAGGAATTCATCCTCTTTCTCCTCCTCAAAGAGGAGGTTCGATATTGTAGGGAGTACAGACACAAAGAAAGTTAGGGAAATACCTCCTTCAACATTAACTAATGGACAGGAATTTGTTTTTCAACATCCCTTTACGTGTATGGTCAGCGGACCGACCTCTTGTGGTAAAACTTACTTCGTATCACAGCTACTACAGAGGGCTTATGAAAAACTTCGTCCCGCTCCACAACGTATTATCTGGTTATACAAGAGATGGCAACCGTTATATGACGAAATACAAAGAAACGTTTTTCCGGAAGTAGAATTCAAAAAAGGAGTACCTTTTAATCTGGAAAAAGACGAGATTTGGACCCTAGAGTCAGAAATGTGATCATATTAGATGACATGGCTACGGAAGCGGTGAAAGACCAACGAGAGACCGATTTATTCACGGAAGGTAGCCACCATCGAAATCTGTCTTTCATCGCTATCAACCAAAACCTGTATTTCAGCAAAGATCCTACCCAGAGACGAAATTGCCATTATCTGGTTTTATTTAACAACCCTATGGACAGACAACAGGTTATGACCCTTGCCCGACAAATGTACCCCAGTAACCCCCAAGAACTGTTAAGACCTTTTGAAAAGGCTGTTAGTCATCCCTATGGCTATTTACTCGTAGATTTAAAGCCAATTACACCAGCTTCACTGCGCATGCGCACAAATGTGATGGAATTTATAAGGGAAACAGATTATAGAATGGAACCACCAAACGATATACAGAGACAGGATACTGTTCCAGTCGAAACTTTGCAAAACATCATGATTTCTTGCGACGACTGCGGTTCCATGTTTTCAGACATTAGTAACTTACAAAAATATGTCAGAGCATGGTGTCCAGCGGTGTTGAAAAGAAAAGCTGAACATACTAGTAATGAAGATGAGCCTACGAGTAAAGTAGGCCGTCGAGATTGGATCACCTGCGATGATGGTTCTGATAATGAAAGTTCTATGGACGAACAAGACTTCATTGAAGACATAAATGAATATTTCCAATCCTTAGCCAAAAAAGCTGGTGAGAAAACGGAAACAATTTGGGATGAAAAATACTACGAATATAGAAATGAAGGAAACTCAGAACAGAAAGCCCGTTCAAAAGCCTACGAGTTTGTCTTTGAAGACGATAAAAAAGAATATAATAAAGTATTGAAAAAATAAACTGGTTCGATGAGGTCATTGGTCACGAGAGATAGATTCGGAATCTAGTGATGATGATGAATAAGTTTATAAGGGGAGAAGACTAATAGACATAAATAAAAACTAATAATGAAAATTGACAGTTGCTCACATCATTTTCGCCTCATGGCCGAGGGAAAACTACGTCCTAATCACAAAGGACACTATGTGGTAGAAAAGATTACAGACTGGTGGCACGTCTAAAGAACCGACCATTCAATATGTTACCCCTGTGGCACAAGCGGTAGAAATGGCCAAGTCAGAACTCAAGAGACAAGACTCTCCACCTAGGGAAAGAAAGTCTACTTCCATGAAACGTCAGAATATGAGTTCCCCTGTAAAATCAAACAAAAGATTTCGACCACCAGGAATTCCGGCCAATTCAACCTTCTATGTTTGAGACTAAGGACAATAAAATCGTAAAACAGAAAATGTGTGCATGTTAAAACGATTTGTATTGTAAAATAAAAACCGGTTAAGAGTGTTCAGAGTAAAGATCTCACTTTGAGCTTTCCATAGCTATAAAAAATATTTAAATCGGATAACAACTAAGGAAAATAGAGTCATTTTTTACATGTGATGACGTCATTTCTGGTTTTTATTCATCATGGACTTCCGGTTGAGAAAGTTCAAAGTCAAGATCTCACTTTCAGCTTTTCATAGCTATGAAAATGATTCAAATCGGTTAACAACTAAGGGAGATAGAGTCATTTTTTACATTTGATGACATCATTTCCGGTTTTTATTCATCATGGACTTCCGGTCCGATTTATTTTGAATCTAATTACTATTTGTATGCTCAAACGACTAAATATTAGTGAAAAAACTGATTTTTGTATAATATATATAAAATCGATAAACAATCAATATCGGATCAATCATATATTTAGACTTGATTTGCACTAACACAATATAAAAAAAATGAGTTTTAAAAAATCAAAATTACAATATTCGTATACTCAAATGACTAAATGTTAGAGCAGAAAAAAAGAAAATATTGTTGTTGTTTTTTTGTATATACATAATCGATAATGAATCCATATCGGATCAATCATGTGTTTAGACTTGATTTGCACTCAAACAATATCAATACACTGATTTCTGAAACCAAAATAACAAAATTAATTCATTTAATCAATGTTTATACTTATATTCGAATGGAATTAGAATTTAATAAACTGAAAGAGTTAATGACTTTTTAATTACAGGTCGCAGCTGTTTCACCCGTCCACTCCAAGATTATATCGATTAAACATAAACATGTGTTTTAAGTTAAAATCAAGTGGCTCACTCATATCCATAATATTGATTATTGATCTTCCAACACATCTTTAAACATTTTTATACAAAAGAATTTGGCGCAAAAACTTCGTTCTTTCTGTGAATACTTTGGGAATGATCAGTTTGACGTGCAAGGGATTTTGATTTCGAAAAAAAAAATGGATATAATTAACTTTTTAGAAATTTTGTTGTGTAATATAAAATTGGATACTGAGGAAAAAAGGTAGGTGATTTATAAATTAAAAAGTTTACCTTATTCAACATGTCCATTTCATTTCCAGAAACATGAATGCATTCTATGATTTTGCTTGAATAGTGTGCGTGTCTGTGTGTACGCCTCATAGGTTCATGGAGTAAAAATGATTGCTGGTTGTTGTGCAATGTCGCGCCAATTCATGGAATAAAAGATGTCATTGGTTGTAATACTATTTTTCGTTTCTGATTGGTTGTTGATCTAAGTCATGGTTATTTTTAGACAACATGTCTAGACTTGTTCAATCGATATAAAATGAAGACATGGCATTGGTCGGTTCAAATTGTAAATCAGTTATCTCTGGTTTACTCTAGTTATACACTGGAAATACATTTCCAAGAATAATATCCGGAGATGTGTGTGTGTGATGCGATTCTGCATTTCTTTTCTGATTGGTTTTTGATCTAAGTCATGGTTATTTTTAGACAACATGTCTAGATTTGTTCAATCGATATAAAATGAAGACATGGCATTGGTCGGTTCAAATTGTAAACCAGTTTTCTCTGGTTTACTCTAGTTGTACACTGGAAATACATTTCCAAGAATAATTACCGGAAATACTATGACTAAAAATGGTATATCACGCGCGCGCGCGTGTGTGTGTGTGTGTGTGTGTGTGTGTGTGTGTGAAAGAAACATGAATATTCATTTGTACATGTATACATGTACGTGCTCATGTACTTCATTAAATTTGATATAAGTTTAAGTATGAGAATGTGCTTATATAATCATCTACAAACTCTACAGAAATTAAGAGAGAGAGAATTTAACAAATGGAGTGTGTTACTCCAGTTAAATAAGTTAATGTATTAATTAGGGTCACAGTGTATGTGATTATGAAATGTACTGGTGCCTGCTTTAAATGATTTCAATATTCGCAAAGAAGTCATTATGTTGAAATAACGTGTACAGACATGTTCAAAAATTGTATTCCACGCACACCTGAATTCTGAGGAATTGATCTTTATTTCCATTTCATGTTGAAATAACGTGTACAGACATGTTCAAAAATTGTGTCGAAATAATGTGTACAGACATGTTCAAAAAGTGTGTTCCACACACGTCTGAATTCTGAAAATTTGATCTTTATTTCCGTTTCGTGTTGAAGTAACGTGTACAGGCATGTTCAAAAATTGCGTTCCAATATTGACTTTATTTTTAAACATAACGTCATCGCTCTCTATTCTGATTGGTTGTTGATCAAAATCATAGTTAATTTTAGATAACAACTGGTTAATTCTGGTTTATTCTAGTTGTACAGTGCTAAATACATTTCTAAATATAGTTTCCGGAAATACTATGACCATAAACGGCAGATTACACGTAAAACATGAGTGTCATTTTATAACAGGAGCTGTTCACATCGTAAGTATATTTTGGAATACTATCTAAGACTCTATATATTATTGGGACTATCAATACCTCTGTTGTATCTAATGTTCTTTGGTGTTTACCATGTGTCTCCGCCTAAGGACTTGACCCTCAATGTCCTTAACCCTAGGTCGAATGTACAAGTCAGCTCTGTACATTGATGTCATTTCTAAATATAGATCATGATGTCATTCTTAATATAGATCATGATGCCATTTCTAAATATAGATCATGATGTCATTCTAAAATTAGATGTCATGCTAGAAAATCAATATGGCCGCCGCACATGCGCAAATAATCTGATGACGTCACTCCTGCGCATGCGCAGTCTTGGGTGTAAAGAGACATACATACTACTTATGAAAATCCATCCATTACTATGGAAGTTACAGAGCGGACATGAAAATGAAGTCAGTGAGTACCAAAGACTATTTCTAACAGCTTTTGTGACCTTGACCTGGAGTTACAGAGTAGACACAAAGATGACAGCCTGTAAATACCAATGAGATTTTCTTACAACACCAATGGCCTTGACCTTTCAAACGTACATATGACTAATGCATACGACACACCTTTGCGTTATGACAAACACTTCTTTTATGTTTATGTTTATGGAAATTCATAAATTGATATGGAAGTTATAGAGCAGCCACGGAGGTGTAGCCTATAAATACCAAAGACAATTTCTAACGACTCCAGTAACCTTGATCTTTCGACGCTTCATATGGTTGATGCGCGCGACACACCCTTAGGTTATGAGGAATACCGAAGACTTATTGAAATCATTCATAAATGTCTAAGTTATGGAGCGGATATGAAAGCGGGACAGATGCACGGAATGACGGACGAGACAGACGGACGGAAGGATACGCGCAAACCTGTTGTCCCCAACCGTTTTCACCGGTGGTGACTAACAATTTCCTGTTTTCCTTCCAACTTGGTGCATACATAATATCTCGACATTTATCTCATCTTTGTCTTGGATATATTCCCTGGATATGTTCTGCCATTGAGCTTAACTATATGTGTAATTTGTCCTTGCAGTAATGTTTTGAAGTCCTTCCAGTAGCTACGACTAATAGTGTGATATTGGACAATTCTAAATAATTATACCTGTAAGGGTAGAACAAATGTAACAGAATTCAAGCTAAAGTCATAAAATAATGCACTTTAAGCTATTTAGTCATCATCATGAAATGCATGTGCAAAGTCCTCGCAGTAATACTTCAAAGTCCTTACAAAAACTGGGAAATGAACCAGTTTAATTAAGAAATTAAAAACATAAAGGTAGTAAAATGTTGTAGGTTAATGTTAAGTTATTTTTTCAGATTAACTGTACAACAAAAGACTGGTAAGAAAACTATAAATACTCCTTGCAGTATTGTCTTTTAGTCCTCGTAGTAACACAGAACTTTAAAATATCAAATCAACCAAATAAGTATCTGTTTTAGTCTTCTTCTTTTCCTCCATATGGATGAAAAGTAAAGATATAGATAGAAAATAGGTGTGATTTAACTACAATATGCATTCTAATTACTCATAACACATTGTATGTCATTGCAATAACATAACCCATCTTTCCAATAACAGTATTGGTCGTTACTGTGAGGACCGTTATTGCAAGGAGTCATGTGGGGGTTTTCGGTTCACAGCACTTAAAAGACATGGGGTGTCACATTTTTTCAAAACAAACTTTTGAAATGATTCATAAACTCTATGCAATGCAGCTTGAAAAAGGGCATTGCATCATCAGACAATCCGGCTGTTTGCGTAACATAAAGGACAGAAATCAAAGTCACGCTTCCACTTGCTAACCTTTATTCAGTTGTGTCTTCATTTCCTTTCCTTGAACATGCTCTTGGCACCATTACCGCCATTTAGAGATAAATGAACCTTCATTTGAAGAGTCGGGTGGTCAGATTCAAAGAACAGAAAGTACTATACGCCAGTATATGTTATCGGAAGGACAATTGCACTACAAAAGCCGGGGAAAAACTTTCACCATATCATTTGCACCTTTAACCGTGACAATACACAAAAAGTTGTTGTTTATTCAGTTATGCAAGCATCATAGTTTGCAGCACTGGCGAAATGACAACAACACAGTACACTAAATAAATGTAATGACAGTTGAAAGAGGAAAAATTTGAGCAGGGACATCCAAAAAGGCTTATTTTTGGGGATACAGACAACACAAATCTTAAATATTTACTTCATGACTTTAATTCTTGCATTGGGATGATAAACAATCCAAATATGCTTGTAGTTCTTCAGGTGAGTTACCTAATAATATACTCTAAGGCCTGTTTAGATACAATACTAATTGCAAATAACAAAATAATAATACATTCAGGCCTGTGATAAAACCATGTTATCTGCAGAAAACTGCCACGCTTTCAATAACTCACAATAGGAAAAAATCGGATAGCTCAGCCGATAGGGCATTTGCCTAGTAAGCAAAGGGTCCCGGATTCGAGTCCTGGTCAGGCTGTATTTTTTTTTTACCGTGTAACATTTGGCACCCAACATGCGACTGTGGCTATTAGTGTTCTGAGATTATATTTAACATGTTCTCTGTACCTCTTTGGAAAATCAAGGATGGATTCCAATCTGACGGGGATATGTCACGGTAACGATAACTCACAATTGGGGAAAATCATATGTAAGCAGTCACATAGCTCAGTCAGTAGAGCATTTGCTCCGTAAGCGAAAGGCCCCTCGCTCAAGTCTCGGTCAGACTGCATTTTTTTTCTCACCTTGAGACATAACAATAATCAAGGGAATATCATTAGTCTTTGATCTCAGTTTATTTCTGTTTCTTAAATATTATAAGACTCTAAATCATTAACAAACAATGATACCTAGACAGGTTATGAAATGTGAGTCATGTTAACATATAAGTAATACATGCATCAGAACTTTACAGAAATGTAATACAGAAAGAAAACTTCAGGCATATTCATATATTTTGTATATTGTCAAGCAAAAAAGACTGATGCCAAAATCGGCGAGTACAGCATGCACAAATATTTGTATATTTGTAACATTATGCAATAAATGAAGAATAGCCGCATATAGTTGAGTCAGTGTTCCATATCGCGATAGCGATTCTAGTTAGGTTTTCGCACCTCGCAGTGCGAAAATCAATTGTTCTTCTTTTGTTTTATTTGGTTTTCGCACCTCGCATTGCGAAAACCTATTGTTCTTCTTCTGTTTTTTTTTTTGTGTTTTTTTGGTTTTTCTTTTTTTTTTTTTTTTTTTTTCTTCCCCTTTTTTGTGAACGGCATAGCTCCGAGGTGAGAAAAGCCACATCTATGAAACTTTTATCAGTAATAACCACGTACTTGAAGATGATCCTAACGTCGAGATAATTTTCATTTTTGTTTTGATTTTTCCGCCAGGGGGCGTTTTATATGAAAATATTTAATAAGCAATATCTCCATTATTTGAGGTCCGATTCAAATGCGCGGTTTTTGCACAATGTTCCTTGTAAATAGCCCAATAAAATATGATAGGTTTCAAAAATTTGCGTATATAAAACTTTCGTGCTACAGGAGGTTGAAAGTTCGAATCTCGCAAAAACTGTGAAATAAGGGTAGGTCTACCAAAAACCTACCCATTTTATTCAGAGATGAGATAGGAGAATTTTGTTTGTTGCATATGATCTGCAAGACATATACGCACAAAATATATGGGGTGGCGAATTCGGGAAATGCATGGTTTGTCCACAGTATGCGGTCAAACTTAACCAATATTTTCGAAAAATCAACATTTTAAAAGCATGACTTTTAAGGTTATTTGCAGCTCCTGACTTTATTTTTTGTTCAATCTTCATCATTATTTCACTGTTTATGCATTTTTATAAAACAAATAAATTCATAGAAAAAAACAACAACATAATATGCAAAGGTCAAGGTCATATACCAATTATTATTATTTATATCGGCATAAAATAGCTCCAAATCTAAAAATATTTTATAGAAAGTATATGAACAAAAGTTTTAGTTTTCGAGGAGATCTTTCCATTAATGTTTAGTTTTTGAAGATCGGACTTCATTTGATCAAATGACCACAGTCCAAAGTTTGATCCTCTTATCAAACAATTGTATATCCATATGTTTTCTCTTTTTTGCTGCTCCTGACTTTATTTTTTGTTCAATCTTCATCATTATTTCACTGTTTATGCATTTTTTATCAAACAAATAAAATCATAGAAAAAAAAACAAGCATAATATGCAAAGGTCAAGGTCATATACCAATAATTATTATTT
>CM037793.1:43353933-43403933 GCA_021229015.1 Solen grandis
CGCCTGATTATGTGGCTATCTGATTACTGATGTTCAATCTGACAAACAAATGTGACATTATCCCAGGAAAGGTCAACATAAATGAATTATGGTATTATTGTTGATGTGTTTGTCGTCTCTGCATTAGAACTTGATTGAAAAAAAAAAAAAGTGGCAACTAGTCTAAATCTCATAAAACAAGAGGCCCATGATGGCCCTAAATCGCTCACCTGAGATAAAAAGGTTGACCCAAGGAACATCTGTACCAATTTATTTTAAAATCTGGCCACTAGTTTTGAAGAAGATGATTTTTAAAGTTTTCATTTTTTTTTCTTTTTGTTACCATGACAACCAGAGTTCTGTATGGATCAAGTTTATTTAAGCAACTTTTGTGAAGGTTGACCCAAGGATCATCCCTGCCAAGTTTAATCAAATTCTGTCCAGTGGTTTCAGAGGAGATGTTGTTTAAAGGTTTCTCTATATACATATAAGGCAAATAAGCCCCGCCCCTGGCGGCCATGTTTTTTTACGGATCGGAATAATTTTAGCAACTTTGGTAGAGGTTGACCCAAGGAACATCTGTACCAATTTATTTTAAAATCTGGCCAGTTGTTTTGAAGAAGATGATTTTTAAAATTTTCATTTTTTTTCTTCATTTTGTTGCCATGGCAACCAGAGTTCTACATGGATCAAGTTTATTTTAGCAACTTTTGTGAAGGTTGACCCAAGGATCATCCCTGCCAAGTTTAATCAAATTCTGTCCAGTGGTGTCAGAGGAGATGTTGTTTAAAGGTTTCTCTATATACATATAAGGCAAATAAGCCCCGCCCCTGGCGGCCATGTTTTTTGAAGGATCGGAATAATTTTAGCAACTTTGGTAGAGGTTGACCCAAGGAACACCTGTACCAATTTATTTTGAAATCTGGCCAATAGTTTTGAAGAAGATGATTTTTTAAGTTTTCATTTTTTTTTCATTTTGTTACCATGGCAACCAGAGTTCTACATGGATCAAGTTTATTTTAGCAATTTTTGTGAAGGTTGACCCAAGGATCATCCCTGCCAAGTTTAATCAAATTCTGTCCAGTGGTTTCAGAGGAGATGTTGTTTAAAGGTTTCTCTATATACATATAAGGCAAATAAGCCCCGCCCCTGGCGGCCATGTTTTTTTACGGATCGGAATAATTTTAGCAACTTTGGTAGAGGTTGACCCAAGGAACATCTGTACCAATTTATTTTAAAATCTGGCCAGTAGTTTTGAAGAAGATGATTTTTAAAGTTTTCATTTCTTTTTCTTTTTGTTGCCATGGCAACCAGAGTTCTACATGGATCAAGTTTATTTTAGCAACTTTTGTGAAGGTTGACCCAATGATCATCCCTGCCAAGTTTAATCAAATTCTGTCCAGTGGTTTCAGAGGAGATGTCGTTTAAAGAAAATTGTTGACGACGCACGACGGACGACGCACGAGAAATATATCATAACAAAGTCAAAAAGCATGTAGCAAACTGTCCTATTCTCATAAAGTCACATTATCAAATATCTCCTTTTCTAAAGAAGATATGTAAATTTCTATCAAAATTTTTTATTTACCAATAAGTCAGGTAATAAAAAAGTTTTATGTAAAATAAAGTACCTGCATAAAAAGAACTAGGTATATGTAAACTATTTGTTTTTCTGCTACAAAGTGGTGGCTGAATTTAAGTCTCAATGTAAAAGAGTTTTGAAAATGAAAATGAAAATAATTCCTTCCATTAGAGAAATGATTATTTTATCATATATGGTTATATTTTCCCTCTGTGATTTTTCCATACTGTTTAAAAGCTGGCAAAATTCAATGATCTGCTATTTGCCTTAAGTTTCTACTAGCTTTTACAGGAGTTTCCAATCTCTATTTAATAGGCTTCTGATGAGCTTTACAGACTGAATATTTCACTAAATGAAAACAAAATTTATACATTAGAAAATATAAAATATATACAGTAAAACCTCCCAAAAAGGCACCTCTGAACAATAGCTACCTCTTTATTTCCCACATTAGTTTCACCTGGGCATAAATGATACCTCTGTAGAGCAACATCTCTCAGCAGCAATACTTTTATGTGACAGCCACAGATGTTCCAATGTACACCTTATGTCATTTCTTTGGATGCATTTTTCAAATGCCTTATGTTTGAGGGTCGCTATATGCCATCTCGTTTTACAAAAGAGTATAAAATAGTAATATCCTATTCATGAAAATTTGATCTTTAATACCATACTTAACCCTTTCCCTCATATAGACTCATTTTGACGCACTCAATAGGCACCACATAAAGCCTGATCTGCAGAAAACCGCAGTTAAACCTTACCAAATTTAATTATAAAATCCTCATTTCCAGACCACTGAGGAGCAGCGAACAGCATAAAACCTGATCAGCCTGCGAGTTACTCGCAGGCTGATCTGGTTTTATGCTGTTCGCATAGGTCTTTTCATGGTTTCCTCTATGAGGGAAAGGGTTAAATTATTTAGCCTGCATTTCATAATACTGTGAACTCACTAATTTTGGTTGACATTAACTTTCTGAGAGCTTGTAATAAAATTTTGGTACATGTATTTGTTGATACTTATTCTTGCAAACATGAGTTCTTTTTTACTAAAAAATTTTCATGGGGATTAATATTCAAGGATTATAAAGCTGTCCCCTACAAAACTTATTGATTCTACAGAAGTCAGGATATCCTAAACTCTAAAAACAGAAAATTCTGGATCTAAGAAATTGACCAATTTTCTGTACAATTATGCTTATAATGATACACATGCAAAACATCAAAACTCTATTTATGTAATAACTTCAAGTTTTTGAAAAGGGAAAATTCTCCAGTTTATAGATGTATTGTTAAACAATTAAAGGTTATATCTAAAGGGCATCATTTTATCCCATTTTGTGGAAGTCTGCATACAGTCATTGTTCAAAGCAAAGACCCATAATAACAAAGTTTGGCAAGTAATCAAAATCACACGGCAGATTGTCCAGATCTCGTAAAGTCATGTTTGCAAATTTCCGTTAATCTATTTGAGATATTTGAAAGTAATTGATATCTTGCAATAGGCAATAGATTACCTTCAAAATGATACATAATTTATTAAAATTAATAAAGAATAAAGAAGTTTAAGTAAAATACAGAAGTCCCTGCATGAACAAAAATATGTAGATTTTGTTGTTTTTCTGCTACAATGGTTAAATTTAAATAAAATTTTTGATGAATTTTCAAAACTAATCAAACTGAAATTATTTTCTTGCACTAGAAAAATGGTACTTTCATGAGAAAATGATTTTTTCTTTGTAATTTTTCCATATATTTTAGACAGTTTGCAAATTCTGTGACCTGCCACATGGCAAAATAATATTTTCCTCTGTCTGTTACAGGAGTTTCCTATCTTTGTTTAATAGGTCTTTGTTCAGAGGTAGGACAAAATAATGTCATTTAATTGATACCCTGTTGATGTTAGTTTCAATGAAACAAGAGGGCCATGGCGGCCCTGAATTGATAACCTGATTTTAAATGAGCAACGTATGTTGCATTTTTCATATTGGCTAAAAATGCCACAGTGGAATTCGATCAAGATTCTTTGGAAACAAACATTCTGACCAAGGGCCAAAAATGTGGCCTCTAGAGAGTTTAAAAGGTTTTTCAAAGATTTGACCTAAAGAAATAATTTTTGACCTCACATGACCCAACTTCTAACTTGACCAAGATTTGATGCAGACAAACATTCTGGCCAATTTTCATGAAGATTGTGCCTAAAATGTGGCCTCTAGACTGCTAACAAGGTTTTTTAAAGACTTCTGAGATGTGCCTACCTTTCCACCAGGGAGACCTAGGTCCTTCAATGACTGCATGATCATCTTCTCTGTTCTGCCTGATGCAAATGTTCGGGTAATACTGAAAAATATTATATAATATCATTTCAATACAAGGTCTCCATTTTACAACAGTCATCAAAAGGTGTGAAATTCATTTTCAGAAATACCAAACATTCATACTTTGAAAAAAAAAAGATTAAAAAATGTGATGATGATGATGATGATGATGATGATGATGATGATAGTCATGATCATTTCTATGTGACAAATATTAAAAATATTTGTCTTGATGTTTGTTCCTGTATTGTCTTTTAAACCTTTATTTCGTGTACAAATTTATGACTTCATGCATATCAATTTACTGAACTTTAAATGGTTAAAAACCAACAATACATTTTTTCTTTGCTATGAAAAGTGTGTAGAATTTGAGATTTAATATTGTAAAAGCGAATAGAGAAAGTCAAGGGTTAAAGCAATAAGTTGACGAGATGAGGTGAGAATTTATAATCTTCAGAGACATAATTAACTTGCATGTTTGACACTCCCATCAAGGACTTCCAAAAGTAAGGGTGGCAGACTAGCTTGGTCATTAGAAAACAAGAAATGTGTCTGCCCCCATTTTGCTAAATTTTCACTAAGTCAGGGGCCATAATTCTGCTATGACAAAATTCCTATGAAGATTCCTATGAAAGTTTTATATCTTTGACACATAAAGATAAGTACAACAAAAGATTTGGTGGCAAATAAAAGGCAGAAAAGACAGATAAAGGCAAATCTATATGCCCCCTACCCCTAGCATATAAAGCATGGCATATTTTTTGTTGATTTCAGAGTAAGAAACATTTATGAGCAAAATAATTATGTTTTCACTTGTAGTTTGTCCAAGTTGGAAGAGATTTGGAAATTTGCTTTAGCGACTGCCTAGTTTAAACTAAGTATATGCTGTGGTTCCTGTTTCAGAATCTCTGCAATCTTGGGAACCATCTGATGGATTATACAGGATCTCTCGCCACCTCACTTAAATGATTCTGCGGACTCACTTTCTACCAAAACTTGTGCAAAATCTCCTCCGTCTATGTATTTAAAACAACAGTCTTTGTGAGCATGTTGCTGAATTAATCAGCTTGCTTGCACAGTAACAGCAATAAACCAAGTGAAGAAGTGTGTTCTACAAGGAGTCAGCAATGCTTGACAGATAATCAATGCATCCTTGGCGAAGAAAACCCGACGTCCCTGCCTTACAGTAATATGACACAATTATGTACAAGGACTTGCATTTAATAACAAGAGGGCCATAGAGGCCCTAAATCACTCACCTGAGTATAGGGTTACCTAAGGAACATCTGTACTAAAACATTTTGAAGTCTGGCCAGTAGTTTTGAAGGAGATGATTTTCAAAGTTTTCTTAGTTTTTTTTTCTTTCCATTGCCATGGCAGCCAGAGTTCTACATAGATCAAGTTTATTTTAATGCTAACGTAGACGGGGTAGAAACTGATCAGTCTACCTGCCCCACCATCTCGAGGGTGTACCTAGTTGTAAAAGGGGCGAAACACCTTAAGACAGATGGCCACTCGGCTGACGACGTCTACGTGAGCAGTGTAACTGTATTATCAACATTTTGAAGGTTTACCAAAGGATCATCCCTGCCAAGTTCATTCAAATTCTGTGCAGCAGTTTCATGGATGTCGTTTAAAGGTTTCATGATATATATATATATATACGGCAAATTAGCCCCGCCCGTGGGGGTCATGTTTTTTACAGATCAGAATAATTTAGCAATCTTGGTAGAGGGTTACCCAAGGAAAATCTGTACCAAACCATTTTGAAATCTGGCCAGTAGTTTTGAAAAAGATGATTTTTAAAGTTTTCATAATTTTTTTCTTTCCGGTGCCATGGCAACCACAGTTCCACATGGATGAAGTTTATTTTAGCAACTTTTGTGAAGGTTCACCCAAGGATCATCCCTGCCAAATTTAATCAAATTCTGTCCAGCGGTTTCAGAGAAGATGTCGTTTAAAGGTTCCCACTATACATATACGGCAAATTAGCCCTGTCCGTGGGGGCCATGTTTTTTATGGATCAGAATAATTTTAGCAATCTTGGTAGAGGGTTACCCAAGGAACATCTGTACCAAACCATTTTGAAATCTGGCCAGTAGTTTTGAAAAAGATGATTTTTAAAGTTTTTATAATTTTTTCTTTCCGTTGCCATGGCAACCTGAGTTCTACATGGATCAAGTTTATTTAAGCAACTTTTGTGAAGGTTCACCTAAGGATCATCCCTGTCCAGTTTAATCAAATTCTGTCCAGCGGTTTCAGAGGAGATGTAATTTAAAGCAAATTGTTGACGACACATGACGGACGACGCATGACGACGGACACAGGGTAATCCTTATAGCTCAGCATGAGCACATTGGGCTCAGGTGAGCTAAAAACCACAGGCTGAAGCTCCTCCCTCTGAAAAATAGAATCTTTTATAAATGACAGTTTTAATTGAAGAGACACTTGTAATTTCAAAACTGATTTTGACGAAAAAGTGATGCTTTCCCAACAGTAAAATAATCTGCCAAATGTCATCTTTTTTCATTTTTATTTTACAGACCCCCTGCACTAAAAACCTTGCACTTCACAGAAAAAAAGAAAATTTGCGATTTCATGATTCTCTCATCAGCCCTTATTTGGAAAAAAAAACATGAAAATAATTAAATTCCACCAAAAAAGTAAACTGCCAGAATTATATATTCCCACTGAAAGGAAGAAGAAATATAAGGATGATCAATTTTATCTCAATAGAATACATTTTATTATATGAGTTTTATAACATGATGAAAATTGATGCATGTCAAAATATCAATTATAGGAATATAGCTGGATCAATTACATCAATTTAGAACTCTTAAGAGTATGACTAATACAAAATATTTGGCAGAACAGATCAGTTACAGAGAGAGAACAGACAGGATAGCAGACAATAATGTTTACAACAAGAGAGTCATATGGTCCTAAGATCACTCACCAAAGTATATAAGCTTATTTAAAACCATTCAAGTCACTTGATTGTTACGTGGTTACCTCCAACAGCAACCAGATTCAAATTTCTAATAAAAAGAATTTCTAATTAAGTTATCTGAAGGCCTCATTATTCATGGAATCAACTTTATTTCAGGAATAATGGAAGACAATGGGGACATGACAATTTGAACCAAAAGAAATTAAATTCTGGCCAATGGTTTTAATGAAGAATTTTGATATTCTGTATAGAGCTGTTATTAGGAAACTAGCCATCCCCCCAGGGCCTTGGTTTTTCAAGGGGTAAACTTTATTTAAGCAATTATGGTAGACAGCCATGAGGTGACCATTTGTGCTAAATGAAATAAAATTTGTAAAAGAAGAATTTGGAACTTTCTACACAGAGTATATAAAGTATATAAGGAAAGTAGCCAACCCTCTAGGGGCTTCATTTTTTAAGAGATCAACTGTATGTTAGCAATTTTAGTACATAATCATTAGGTGAATTAAAATCTGATCATAGGTAACAGAGGATTTGACCATAGGTAACAGAGGATTTGACCATAGGTAACAGAGGAGAAGAATTTTGAAGTTTTTAAAGTTAAATTCTTTAGAGCTCTGCATGAATTATGTTTATTTTAGCAACTTTGTTTGGGGCCACCCAAGGATCATTCATGCCAAGTTTCATCAATTTCTGCCCAGTGATTTCAGAGAAAATGCAAACTTTTAACGACAGACAACGCAAGACGACGGACGCAGCATGATTACAATAGCTCACCTTTAATACATTGTGCTCTGGTGAGCTAAAAATGGCATTCAGAAATTAACAATTCCTGAATTCTTAGAACTGCAAAGACAAAATTTAGAGTTTCAGCCTGTAAGGTATATAAGCTACAGAAAGCAGACAGATCAAGATATAATGTTCAATTAAGGCAAGTATAACACACTCTTTCATTACATGAAAACCAATACATCAGAATAATGCAGTTCAACAATGAACCCTAATACTGTATTCAATGGTTTGTTTCTATATATGACTTTGAATGCATTTTCATATAGTATCTAGATTTGGGCCCCAAATGTAGCATTATAATAGAACTGTACTTTACTCCTTTACAACACCGGCTACCCAGCACACAACAGACATAACTTAATGGCCTGTTCTGGCTTCATTGATTTACACCAGAAATAATGCAATCATTCACTGGCCAACATTTAAAAAAACCTGAAATATCGATGTCCCTGAAATAAAACAAGAGGGCCATGATGGCCCTAAATCGCTCACCTGAGAACACTGCCTTCCTTGTCTGTACAAGTTAATATATTGTAGCATAATTATACTGAATACATTATCCATACAGACATCAAACAGTATGTTTGGGTCAAATTTGAAGGAAGTGGCTTAAAAATACAAAAGTAGATCACTTGGTTATGGTGAAGGTCAAAGTTCAATGCCACACACATAACTGTACATGCACACCCAGTCATATTATTCTGACACCAGGCTAACCAGTCCTGGAACTACCTTTATATGCTGAGTGCCAAGCAAGGGAGCTATATTGGTACCATTTTTAACGACTTTGACATGTTGTGGCCTGGAATCAAACCCACTTTCAGACACTAATCAACCTGTCACCTGGGACAGTATATCTGAATCTTTCAAGTCAGAAATTACTACAATGTATATGAATATTAATGAGATAATGTACATTTCTTAATTAATACTCATACATTTGTCAGATATTATTGATATTCTTGTCTAAATTATAACCAAATGGTAGAAATTTTTTAAACCCTATTTCACATGAATATTCATGAACAAATTAATTTTATTTAATAGACGATAATTTACTGGAATTTGAATGGTATATGAAACAATCGATTTTTTCAATTCTATGTTGACTGTGTAGAATCTGATCTACACTATTGTTGGAGACCTGGACTTTCAGATGTCTGATCATGGCTTGCTCTGTTTGCCAAGGTGGTAGAGATAAGTATGATTTAATGTTACTATAAATGAAATTAACCCTTTCCCTCATATAGACTCATTTTGACGCACTCAGTAGGTACCACATAAAGCCTGATCTGCAGAAAACCACAGCTAAACCTTATCAAATTTAATTATAAAATCCTCATTTCCAGACCACTGAGGAGCAGCGAACAGCATAAAACCTGATCAGCCTGCGAGTTACTCGCAGGCTGATCTGGTTTTATGCTGTTCGCATAGGTCTTTTCATGGGAAAGGGTTAAATTCTATCATATAACATCTGTTGCACAAGTTTCAGACATTAAAATCCACCTGTCCTATCTGTCATTATGGACCTTTAATGCAGAAGTTTGACAATTAATACTAATTTAAAATATAATATGTAATAAGAGCACATTTAAATAAAGGGCAGTTCGGTTAATGCAAAACCAAAAAAAGAGATGTCAAATATTCAACTAAATAATAGATTAAATCTAGCTAGATTTCATTACATTTTATAATCATGAGCTCAATGCTTGAATCCTAATTTAATTGACTAGATCTATCACTAGAAGTGATTGATACTGCTGGTTCCCACTTGCTGACATGTAATGTGATGGAAAGGACGAGATAGGACTGAACATAATCCTGTTATGGCTCCCATCTCTGTGAAGCAGGAGGATAAAACAAGAGTGTTCTTTGCTGAAGTGTGATTGACAGACAGACAGATGGATGGCCAAACAGACAGACAATGGAAAAGTGATCCCTATGTGTCACCTCTGCTTACAGCAGCCTCCTACAACTGCAGATTATGATCCCATTTCTATCTTAAATATCTTCCTCAAATCTCCACTGAATTCAAAGGCTATATCTTGAGGTTGAGCATTTAACTACAGTTCCTTTTTTCAAAGCTATTCAAATTTTATTTTTTTTTTTTTTTGGGGGGGGGGGGGGGGGGGGTGTGTTTATTTTGTATTTTTTGTATTTTCTGTCTGACAGTATTCTATTCAAGTAGGGAGAGAAGTTTTTGCAATATCTGAATTTTTTTTTTGCTATTTTAGGGCATATGACAATCAATTTGGTCAAATAATTTAGTCCAGCCATTTCGAGTAGATCTATAAGACTGAGTAACATTGTTCACTACCATTTCAATTAACATCAAATACTACACCATTTGTGTCACATAACAATCTAACAATAGCTTTGTCTATTTCCGACAAAGAAAAAAATATGTTCATTTCCTCACAATCAGTGACAAAAATACATCCAGATTGCTATTAGGCACTTGAAGGCTCCATCCATCAGTGAATGTGACACCCACTGGTCATTCTCCAATCAGGATAATCAGTGACCTGCTGGTATTGCCATATTGTCAATACCTCACCTACTGTGGCCAAGGAATCACCTTAGTGACAATATTACTTCACTGTACTGGCACTCCAATGTTTTCTGTCATTGACACATCTATCAATACCAGCAAAATGCTTCTTCTTATGATGTACATTAATGACGTAGTCACTGTTCCAAAATAGGAAGCTCTGATCACATGACCCCTCTATATTTCCTTAATTGTCAATCTCTATGCTGTTTCCCTGTACAGGCAACCTACTGGGACTGGATCTGATCTCATCATCACTGATCATATATAACTTATTCTTACTTAATGCTTCTGTTTCAAAATACTCAGTAACTGGTAGAAAAATGAATGGTGACTTCATAACTAGAACACTGACACAGTCAGAAAGGGGCCCACATAAACCTGTTACAGCATGCACTTTATTAAACATACTTTGTAAGATAAAAATGTGGGAGATGTTTCTTATCTACCGGCCCTAATAATATTTATTAGTTTTTATTTATTTATTTTATTTTTTAAAGCCAATGAAGCATATTTCTAGGAAATGCATTGATTACTGAAAATAAGATTAAGTTGAAAATTCTGTGTGGCCTACTGACACCTAAATAGGGAATTTTGACTGTTTCAAAAGCCACAATTCTCAAATGCCTAGGACAACTTGCCATTTAATGATCCCGAACTAGATTTTATACCTTCATACATTTTAAGCAAGTTTAGTGAAGATCCAAAAAGAAATGTTTGACTTAGAGAATGGTCAAATCTAAAATGTCCAATTTTGAATAATTTTGAAGGGCCATAACTCTTAGGTACCTTAAGCAATTTGGCTGGTTATCAAACTTGACCTAGACGACTTGGTCTATAGGACAGAATGTGACTAACTGGACATGGCAAGCATTATACCTATAATATATAGCTTTCACTATATGAAGCAACTTCAACAATGTAAAAACAAAGACCATGAGATTAAATTCCTGTCCTTCTATCATTTGAAATGAGCCAGAAATCGATGGATAACTCTTTACAAATGCTATATTTTCAGTTCAACAAACATAATTTTCCATGTAATATTCAATAATGGAAATTTACGTTTATAAACCATCCCATCAGATCTAATAAATAAGAACATCATGTCCACAATAGATTGTATATACATCAGCAATTTAACAATACGTGAAGACAGATGGCATGATGTAAATTTTTCATGCCAACTGCCCACCTAATGTTTCATCAATGCATTTAATCAACTATCCATAAACTGAAAGCATGCCACTCATAACAGTTTCTACTTATATATTGCTTGGTTTGAGCAATAGAATCTAAATAATTCAAAATTTGCCAGGCTTAAAAAGGATTTGTGTATGCACACATCTAAAAAAAAATGCCATTTAAGAATGGTTACATCCTGGAGAAATTAATTTACTAAAAATCCTGATATCATGCTGATTTACAACTCAATGCTTACATGTCATTTTCTACTGTGATCAACTCTTAACTTCAGAGCATGCCATACAGCTACAAGGTATATTTTGTATAAAAAAAAAAAGAATTTTTCTTCCCCCCCCCCCCTGAAATATTTGACTTTTATGTGACCACCTGCTGAACCCCATCAATCTGTGACCTCTCAATAAAACAATTAACCCTTGAAACCATGAAAGACCTATGCGAACAGCATAAAACCAGATCAGCCTGCGAGTAACTCGCAGGTTTTACCCACCTCCCACCCTCCCCTGCAATTACAATTGGGGACATTTTCTATACTGTTGCCCCACTTGCCTCAATGCAATAACACATCCTTGATAAGTGGCATGATCACGCGACCAGTCACGACCAGCCTGACACTGTCTGAGCTAACAAGTCCCAGAAATACCCTTGCACGCTGAGCAACAAAGGGAACACTAGTACCATTTTTAAATTATTTTGGAATATTGGCGATGATTGAACCAATGACCATCCTATTACAGGGTGGGTCCTCAACATTATAATAAGCATAAAACCTCATTAGCATATATCAAATGAACTTAAAAGCAAAACAATTACAGAGTAAAATCTGATCAGACTATGAAATAACAACCCCTCTGCTGATCTGATTTCATGAAAGTTACATTGGTAACTGCAAAAATGCCATTCATAATCTAAATGGTTAATCAGACAGGTCTGACATCCATTTCCTGTTCCAATCTATCAGAAGCAGAGTGCTGGGCACACAAGATGAAGCAGCAGTAAGTGGTTATGGGAAGATAATTAAACTGTTGGTGATTGGTCGAAATATTGAGAGCTGTCCTGTTGACAAAACTGATGCTCTGTCTGTGTATTGGAATTTCTCTACTTGGTACACACCGCCATATTTAGGCATCACTTAGAGACCCATTTCGGCTCTAACCAGGGTTCAACCTCTGGTTTGTGATCAGCAGAACTGAAAAGTAGCTATATAAAATGATAGTCCTGCATTGTATCTCCCAGGCTGATATATTTAATCCAATTTTTCAATATATAGTCTATTTGCAACTTCTGCCAAATTGAGATTCTATTAGCTGATTTTAAAGTCTGGAAGTGAGTGGTTCAATGGGAAATAATTAGCCTGGGTCTTGAAAATGCTTATCATAGAGAAGAGAGATCCATCGACATAGATTTTACTGAAATTTACATAATGAAACCAATTAAAAAAACAAAAGGGCCAAGATGGCCTTGAAGACGATCTTCCGAGAAAAACTGCCTTCATTGCCTGTACAAGTTATTAAATTATAGCATAGGTGTATGAGATAATTTCAATTCAACAAACCAAACAGTACCTGTAGTCAAAATTTGAAGTCATGCTTGACTTAGAGATTATGGCTATAAACACTGTCATTAAGTTTGAAGATGATTACTTAAAAAATAAAGATGCTAGAGTGCAAATAACGTGAAATCTAGCATTTTCTAATATCAAAAGGGGCACAACTGCTGACCTAATAAGGTAAAAATAATTGAGTAAAATATCAAATACTTATCATAACACTGTGATCATGACAAAGACATTAAATATTTAGTAAAATTTAATCACAAATTAGTGTAAATGAAATGCATGTATATGTACATGCATCTCCAAAATATGTAAAGCTTTCTTTTTAGTTAAAGTTTTTTAAGTTTCATTTACCCTATCCTATTTAATTCAAAATCATAGTTCTGATTGAATTACAAAATGTTACAGAGCATTTTTGACATAACGTGTGACCTTCACATTAACAATCAGATCAGAAATATTTTTTCAATGTGTTACACTTTTTTCTCCTGCATGCTAATCAAGCTAGAATTTTTGTGGCTCAAAAAGGAATCTGAGAATAAAATTGAATAAATCAGCAAAAAATATTTTTCACTCAGCATGAGGAAGCATTTAAGAAGTTAATTTGACAGATTTCTTTCTGACAAATGGTTGTTAATTGCTTTTTTATACCACACACTGGTAGCATGTGGGTATTTTCTTTCAACAATTTAAGACACCAATATCAGATTAATGAAGCTGCACTTATGCCATTTCAAGGTTATCTACCTGATCATTTGTTTGAATATAAAACAACAAAATCAACAAACACCAAGACATGGTACAGTGATTTCGTTTATATACTGTGAAAAAGCTCAATGTTAAAGATTTTTATAAGTAATTAAGTAATACCATAGTAAGGTAAAAACACATGTCGTCATTCTCAATTCACTTATAATTTAGTAAATGAAATAAGTTAGGTACAGATATCTTACTAGATTTGCAGAATTCTCTTCTTAAAACTTTATTATTCAATCATATTACATGTATTTTAATACATGCACAAAGTGTGTGACACAAATCCAATGATATAGTTTTTTCATCCAACTTGCTGAAAATTGACTGGAAACTAATATAATAACCATTATTTAGCAACTTGAAGCATGGTAATCTTCAAGAAGCTTTGTATCACCATAACTTTACAAAATCCCTTAACGTCAACGGATGAAATTGATTTATGTTCCATTGCAAAATTTTGTGTTGAACTTAAACTATCTCCAGCCGAAACACTTAAATACATAAAAAAAAAACTTGGATAAACGTAACGTGGAGTGACTTTTGTATACAAATGGCATGAGCGACTTTTATATATAAAAAACATGAACGATTTATGGATGGTAGAACCTCAGTGCTTGATAACAAAAGACCAGGTCATTCAATTTATAGTGACAGCTGGAAACGCAGGACAAGGATAGGATCAGGCTAACAGTGTAAAGCAATTTGTAGAAGAGCAGTCTCTTACATCTACAGCTGTATATAAAATTCAGACAACTACTTAAAATGTCTAAAGATTCTGTACATTGAGTGCCACTCATTCTTTAGAATTTCAAGAAATCAAAACAGCAATCTTCAGTTTGACATTAACCCTTTCCCTCATATAGACTCATTTTGACGCACTCAGTAGGTACCACATAAAGCCTGATCTGCAGAAAACCACAGTTAAACCTTACCAAATTTAATTGTAAAATCCTCATTTCCAGACCACTGAGGAGCAGCGAACAGCATAAAACCTGATCAGCCTGCGAGTAATCAGCCTGCGAGTTACTCGCAGGCTGATCTGGTTTTATGCTGTTCGCATAGGTCTTTTCATGGTATCCTCTATGAGGGAAAGGGTTAAGGTGACGTTTCAATGACGTTGGCGTGCTTCATGTACTACACAGTGCTCTTGATCAATGTCCATGTAAAATTTACTGCTCAGTGCATCACTATGATAATCAAGATTGAAATAGAGTAATTCAGAGAGCATATGAAACAGACCTCGTATAAAATATTTGGGTATTTTTTATCTGGGGAAACAGATGTAACAAGAAAGTCAGTAGAACTGACAGATGCTCCCCGAAGAACATCATTGTTACAAATAAGGCCTCTTAACTCTCTAAACAGTAAACCATATTATATATTCTTGTTCCTTTTGATGAGACAGAAGATAAAATGGTAAATACTTTGGTGTCCCCCAAGATCACACAGGGGTCAGGCCCCACCCCCAAAATTTTACTTAGGACCTTTCAGCTCAAAGCTGTTGAAATCCCCATTCCTAAATCATATCTATTCTCCTCATCAGATGAGATGTTTTACCAACTCTAATTTGGAGACTTAGTAACAGTTTACTATTTAATATGATAATACGTGTTACTCATCAGATCTTTCATTGATTTTTTTTAAGTTTTTATACTACTGAAAATTAAGTCATACATTTCAATGTGTGCTCATATCAAAGAGGTTAACCAACACTCTTGACATATGACTGGATATTTGAAATAGTATATAATGGCCTAAACAACAATTAGCTGACATGATTATGATTGACATTACTAGCATATTGAATTTTGTGGGGTTTTGTTTAAATGATATCTCCTGTTAAATTAGGCAAATGACATGAATATCAGTCAACAACATGGTAGTAGGGGCCATAACTCTCTTAAAAATTGAGGAACCAGGTCACGTCGACGATATGCGTATCTACTCTTGGTAATAAAGTTTCATTGAATTCAAGCCATTAGTTCCTGAGAAATAGCCCGGACAAGAATCATGCAATATGAACTATAGACCAAAAAGTCAAGGGGCCATAACTCTGTGAAAACTTTAGGAACCGGGTCACGCCGACGATATGCGTATCTACTCTTGGTGATAATGCTTCCCATAAAGTTTTGTTGAATTCAAGCCATTAGTTCCTGAGAAATAGCCTGGACAAGAATCATGCAATATGTACTATAGGCCGAAAAGTCAAGGGGCCTTAACTCTTTGAAAAATTTAGGAATCAGGTCATGCTGAGGATATGCACATCTCCTCTTGGTAATAAAGCTTCCCTTAAAGTTTCGTTGAATTCAAGCTATTAGTTCCTGAGAAATAGCCTGGACAAGAATCATACAATATGTACTATAGGCCGAAAAGTCAATGGGCCATAACTCTTTGAAAAATTTAGGAACCGGGTCATGCTGAAGATATGCGCATCTCCTCTTGGTAATAAAGCTTCTCATAAAGTTTCGTTGAATTCAAGCCATTAGTTCCTGAGAAATAGTCCGGACAAGGAAAATGTGACGGACGAACGGACGGACGGATGGACGGACGAACGAAGCGGCGACTATATGCGTCACCTTCGGTGAGCATAAAAAATATTAGTTAATGCTATGTAAGTTGGTGAAGTTAATACTTAGTGTAGTATGGTGCCATTAATGTTTGCCAGAAGGAATTATGGAAGTTTCTTTTGGATGTTTGGATTAACAGAATACAAGTACAGTCTGTTGTGGGAGTCCCAACTTTAAGGATTTATATTAGGTATGGCAATAAATATTCGAATATTCACATTCATTTAGAATATTCAAATAGGTTTTATAATTAGAATATGCGGAAGAAATATATTCTTGTGATAGAAAAGTGTTATTTTTTTGTTGTTGTTGTTACCCCCCCCCCCCCCCACCCCCTTATCTTCCATTTGCCATTCATGTATCATGGTATCATTATTAGAGCATCCCTGTGTGTACAAGTGTGCTTACTTTTGCAGTACACTGGGCAGTTGTCAGTTTGTCTGCAGTATGCAGATTGTGAAATGTTTCAATAAGATGGCCACTGTCTGCTTAGGATCAAAGTTCTCAGTGGCTAATTAAGAAGCCTGCCCTCACCAAGCCATTGCACATAACTGTTTTTTTTATCTTTTATGTTGTTTGCAGATAAAATGTCCTCATCCCAAATGATTTTTGACCAGTGCCAATCAATTCCTGTTTTTCATAGCTAGCTTAAGTTGGTGCTATTCATGCCAAGTCACATAATGCTGACACTGTCCTTACACAAGGATCACCAAGTAAAGGCATAATGCTTATACCATCTTTAAATATAATGACACTGGTATTATATGTCATAGCCAAGGCTTCTGCTGGAGTTGCTAGACCTTGCAACTTCTCAAAAGATATTTTTTTAAAATTTTGTACTAACCTTCTTACTGGGATCTTCCCGCTTGGATTCACCATAAAACAGAGCTTCATCCAGCTGAAAATACAAACAGAATAAGTGAACAAGAAATTGAGGTGAAATAATTACTTCAATCAATGTGTATAATATGATTAACCCTATACCTCATGAATATTCATGGATAAATATGTGACATGGTGAAAATTAATTGACTGAATTTGAAAAGCTTACAAATCTTTGGAGTACCACTATCAATACTGAAGTGCGTTCCAGTTTTGTCATGGTATAGATCAGCTCCATATCAAACCAAGATACCACATTAAATTGAACTGAATTATTACCATGGAAATGCAACTTAACCCATTACCTTATAAATATTCATGTACAAATCTATGATTTTACAAATACTGATTTACTGGAACATTGGATGGTATGCCAGGACAATGGAGTTTTCATGTACAAATTTATGAACATCAGTTTACTGAACTTTAAATGGTATATGAAACTGGAATTTTCTTTGGCATGGTGACTGTGTAACACCTAAGCTACAATAGTGCATGAAGAAACAGGTGCCTGATCCGGGTCTGCTCTGTTTACCTCTACATCAATATGAGTCTTCTTGAAGAAAAGGGTTGAACTGGAATGTCTTATTACCATGTGAAAATGTATCTTAAGTCAACTAAACAAATCACAAAACAAGAATTGAGGATCCAGCACTTGACCCAGTAATTTTTAAGATATCTTAAAATCATGGATTTTGTTATCAATGATTTCCTCTGTATTTTAATGGCTTGTTAACTTTTAACTACTGCAGGATCCCAATTTGTTCTGTATTACAATAACAACCAAACTCATAATAAAAGCCATTATCTGTCAGCATTACACATCTTATATCAAAGACCCTATTAAAATACCCTAAATGATGTCTCTGCTGCTCAATTTTTGTTCATTTATTCCAAGATGTAGTTTTCATTTAAAAAAATCCTCATTTACTTGTTGGAATGTTTGATGTTAATGAGACTGTGTTGACAAATAACACTCAGTTAATCTAATATATGATCTTGATAATTCTTTATAAAATATCTTCAGCAGTTTAACCATCCATACACATTTATTCAGAATTTCTGTTATAGTATGAACATTTTTCCTCTTGCAAAGGTCTAAATTGAAATACCACTCAGTTATCTTTAAACAAGCCCCCCACCCCCACTCCCCCTCTTTTTCAAATGTCACCTCTTTGGAAACTTTTCCACTATCTTACAATATACTTTTACTTTTCTTTCAGATTAATTCGGATTGATTTCGTGAAAAATATTATCAGTAAATTACTACGAAAGTCACGTTTTCTGAACATTAATATATGTATCTTTAACCCATAACCTCATGAATATTCATTTATGACTAAAAGAAGCATTAAATGGTTTTTGGAACATTGGATTTGTAGTTACTATAATGACTGTGATTAGAATCTGCACTACAATATTGTATGGGTAAACAGAGGAGACCCGGGTGAGACAGGTCCAGCAAGAATCGGGATCAGCTCTGTATGCCAAGGAATCAAATCACATCTATGTGAGGCGTATTAGAGGTAAGATGAATGAAATACACTCGAAGAATTTTGATTTTAATGAAAACTTTTTTGATCTTCATGCTACAAATGTATTGTTGTGTATTATCAAAATTGAAACAAATTTAGTTTGATGTTAGAGACATCCATTATGAACTAGAGCTATCACTTAAGGTGATTTATACACCTGCATTCACCTTGTCCTCATGTGAGTGTAGGACATGACAGGAAGGGACAGTGCAGGATGTGACAAACAGGATTCTTGTATGGCCATCACTTCTGTGAAGCCAGGGTATAATAATGTATATAATTATACAACATATTTACAGAGATATTCTTGATCCTCATTAATAGAAAGGTGAATGTCACAAGCGTATAACTCAATCTTTTACTGCCAGTATATTCACCTTTTTTAATTTAATTACCTTTGAGATCTATTTAAGAATTAAGGTCATCAATCAGCTGTTGGAACATTTCTTCTGAAATCTCCTGAAGTCTTCTCTTCACACAAAGGTATTAAAATGTCAATGGCCTGCCATATCTTTATAGCTTTTAGGAGATAATTGTAGCTGAGCTAAAAGGAAGCACTAGGTAAAACTGATTACTGATTAATTACCAGCTCACATTTTTTTTCTCTTCAGATGTACCATTATTAAGAAAATTGATCAACTTATAAAGCAAGATTTCCAACTAATTAACCTTTTACATAATGAATATCCCTGTACAATTTTATGGCTTTACTGAACTGTAAATGGTAAATTAAACAATGGATTTTTCTTTGCCATGCAGGCTGTGGACAATCTGAGCTACAATTTTGTATGAGCTACTTTCTTTGCCAATGCATCAAAATGAGTCTTTATGTTGTACAGGGGTGAGTTGCTCACACAATGTGTTCCAGTAAGATTCATAATCTGGTTCTTGGCTTGAGTTCCTTCCCCTTACACCATGTTATTTATAATGTTGAGGACAAATTGGAACCATTCTACATAACTCATGAATATGCATGAACAAATTTATGACTTAAATCAACTTATTGAACTGTAAATGGTATAGGAATGGATTTTTTTAGAATGTAAGCCACAATAATGTATGACAGGAAGACCCTGATCCTGGAAGGTGCTGTTCAGTCTAGGTTTGCTCTGTTTGCTAAGGATCAGTATACGTCTATATAAAGCACAGAACACCTCCATTATAAAGCTATATTTGATGTGTAAGTCTTGTATATCCCTTTATATTGGACCACATTGTAACTACAGTCAGTAGAATTGCACTAAAGTCAAACAAACAATTCACAAAATGTTGAACCATGTTATACTGGTGTCAGTGTTGTAAAGGTGAACTCTTTACCTCATACTAGATACATACTCATCTCTAGATCAGACAGTGTCTCCAAATAGCTATCTAATTGGGGTCTCCTATTATCAAGCTCAGATTCTACACTCTGCATATCAAAGAAAAATCCATTCTAAAGTTCAGTAAAGTAATATTCATCATGAAGTCATAGATCTGTATGTGAATATTAATAAAGTAAAGGGGTTAAAAATGGATCTATACTCAATAATACATATGTCAGTGACTAAATTCAGGCTGATCTGGATTTAAAATGGTCACACTGTTCCTTTCTCTGGTATCTGGTAGAGGGTTACAAGATAGCATAGCTAAAAGAAATGCCCTCTTGAAATTCTTAACATTCAAAAAGGGCTTCCCCTGCTGAAGGGGATTTATGTTTTGTTAAAATTTGAAAGAGTGATTTATGATTTTTTTTCTGTATTTGCTTCATAAAAGTTTTGAATCTTGCAGAGTTCCTGCTCCTATGCTAATATCATTATTTCTGAATTTCTCAGGACACTATTAAAAAAAAAAAAAAAAAAAAAAAATCATTTTTACAGAACAGATTCTGAACAAATGATAAATTAAGAGTCAACTTAAAGACTGATATCAAACATTCTCCTATGAAGCTGGCTGTTTCAAATCTTGCATACTTAAACTTTCTTTTCCTCTCCCCTGTTTTCATTTCTTATAAGCATTTATCCACAGCTAAAAAGACTCTATGGTTGTTAGAACAGGTCTGAAATTCAGGAGAGATCCAGTGTTTGAGAGACATATATACAATATACTGTCTCATGTTTTACCATCCCCGTTCAAATAAGAAGAAAGCTGTCTCCACTGATTGCATTTCCTTGATTGATAGCAAGTTCCTGCATGAAGAATAATCACAAAGACTGGAGTGGTTCACCTCTCTCTGTCATAAACAGTCCGACCAGAACAATAGGAGGCAAGGTCCCCCTTAGCTTACCTCTGTGCTTACATAAACTCATTCTTTATAAAGACAAATGGGAACTTAAGACAACTGCCCGCCCAAAGTCTGACTAAGTAGCCAAATTTTTGGCTTCCAAATCTGAATCTATTGTATCTGAGAGTGCCCTTCTCAGCTGTATTTCAATGGTAAAATGCTCTTGGGATCTGCCTTGAAAAATATGTTGTTGCCATGGCAGTTGGAAATACAATGCAAAACCAAACAGCCATTTCATGGAATTGTCAAGATTTGTGACACTACTGGTGGTAACCATACTAATGTCATGTTTGAGGAATTATATATCACACCTGACGATTTATGTCAACCTTAAAAACATTGCTCTTCCAAAACAAGGGCCAGTCGCAAAAAAACCTGCATGATCTTTTAATGAAATCTACACATGAACATGTTAATTAAAAAATTCCTGCTTAGTCCTGAAATGATATATTAACCCTTTCCCTCATAGATGACACCATGAAAAGACCTATGCGAACAGCATAAAACCAGATCAGCCTGCGAGTAACTCGCAGGCTGATCAGGTTTTATGCTGTTCGTGCTCTCAGTGGTCTGGAATGAGGATTTTAATTAAATTAGTAGTTTAACTGTGGTTTTCTGCAGATCAGGCTTTATGTGGTACCTATTGAGGGCGTCAAAAGGAGTATATATGAGGGAAAGGGTTAAGACTTAAGTCTGTTTGTTTTCATATGGTTTAATTTTGTACAAATAATCATAGAAGATTTGTAATTGTTGAAGTGTCATCCCTCTACCCTACCCATCCTAATGTTAATTAATTAAAGTATATGGAGAAGGTAAGTCAAAAACAGGGCAAGTCTGCCTCACTATTTTCATAACTTTTTTGACTGACCATATGGATTTAGATAAGAAAATGCAATATCGTCATCTCTGTCTGCTAACTGTGGCAAATACATAAACCTCTGTCAGTCTACAGTCCTCCTGAAATAGGAACATCTATGAGGACTCAGATAATAGTTTTCTGTAAGTCAAAACCAATCACTAAAGATGGTTCATTCTCTTGACTGCATAAGACAACACACGCCAGGTAAGTAGGTACCTTAAGGTAAGCCTTATAAGTCTCAGGGGTACTTATGGCACCAGTTAAGAACCTGATCAGCTGACACCTGGCCAAGGTTTATTTACACTTTTGCTACTCATTAGAACTCATTGAATGAGGTGTCTCTGAAACACCCAGCTTCCAAATCAAACAACAGTAGTTTGTGCTAATAAAATTAGATAGGAACACATTCTACCATTATATTAAAATACATAACTTTGTTGACAAACCTTATTATCTTCATAACTAGCACTAATTGTTCAGAAATGAAATACTTTTGTATTTTTATGAGAGAAGCAAGAATGATGAAATACAACCCTAAGTATTTAGGTATTACTAAGTGCTATGTATTAATTGTGGTGGAATTTGAGCCTTTTCAGATCAATCAATACTGACAGTCATATCCGGCATATACATAATTAACAGAGGCTTTAAATGGTGAATCAAACAAGGTGAATGTTTAAATGATATTCATTGCTTTCCCTTAACAAGATAAAATAATCTTTTAACATGTACAGTATAGATCAATTAGGAAACACAGCACAATAAACGAGTACACACTATAACTTATAACATGGACTCTAAGTCATTTGTTTGTTAATGCTGCCATGTACTTATAACATGGTCTATTATAAAATGGTAACTAAGTTACCTGAGAATCAGTGTTATATTGGAACTGAACAGTATGAAATAAATCTTGTCCACACACAGGTTAGAAAAGTCAATCTTCAGCTATATAGAAGTACCTGTGTGAGGCAATCTCACTCAGAACTGAAGACAGTGAAATAGGATAGCAATTATCCACCACTTCCTTGCAAGTTTTAATGCCAATTCTCCCCATGATGTCTTTACAAATGAACTGTTTCTTGAACGAGAATGACAGAAAGACCCCTGACATTTCCCAGGAAAATTAAGAGAAGTAGAGGAAAAATCATCACACCGTTATTAATTGGATGTTTTTCCCCCAATTCAGGTGAAGCACCAGAGGAGCTGTTTTTTCAACTGTATGTATCAACCAAGAGCAACAATGAATTGTCTGAGAAATGAGAATCCATGCTGCCACTGTCCGTATTTCACTTATATAAAGCACTTGTTCTTTCAACACTTGAATGGTAATTTATATGTTGTTGAGATGTAGTTTCAGGCATAAAGACCCTGAGTGAACTTAATACCTGCATGACCAAATAAAAAGCTTCCTTGCATGAAATATCCAAGTAGCACTGATGGGATTCAAACCCACAGCAGTAAAGAGCTGAGCGATAATAAGAGAGCAACTTCACTTTCCCAGCCATGGCCAGACATACAACAGATGGTCCAAAATTAAACTTTTACTTAAGACTTAAATTTGATTCTTGGATACCTTGTATTAGTTCTGTATGTGTGTCATTCATTTCAATTAACCATTGTGACATGTAGGCAGCGCACACAATTAAATGATACTTGTTAAATGTGTTTATTAATATGATACAGACATGGGAAACATGCACAACTTATTGCAGTATTATGTGAACATGACATCAGTTGAGCCTTTCATTTGGGGAAAAAAAATTGTGCAGTGTCACCAATATAAACATTGTAAAAATGTTATTGTTAAAACAGACTGAAATTCATGCCATCATAAGATTCTGTCACGATCTCGAAAAAATTTAGATGTAAACACTTAAAATGATTGAAAAGATGCAGAGAACATCTTTCATGAGCAGGGGGCTTATGTTTAAGTGATACCAGAGGTATTCTAATGCCAGGAGAGAAGGAAAGTGAATGAACTTTCGCTCACCTTGACTTTTGCTGCTTTTGTATTGACGTCAATAGCATTATGACATTAGTGGCAGTGTGTGTCTGGTAGCCTGTAGGAACCATTTTTGTTTTGACTGTTGTTTTGTACATAATCGATCCTCATTATAATTTTCTATTTTTTTAAATGGTAAGAATATGCTGGGCATATACCTTTTAACATACATATAATCTTATTGTGAAAAGAGTTATAGCAAAAGTCGATGTCATTTTGGATCATTTCCCATACCAAACCAATAAGACACTTTTAAATTACAGCCCTTTTTTTTCAAAGTTACAATCCTAATGATGTCATTGTTTTTTCTTGTTGTTGTTGTCAATTTAAGTCCTATCAAAAATGGTTGTTAACAGTGTTAAATTATTTATAATAAAGGGGTCACAGTATTTTGAATACTTTGGAAAGTTTTGCAAATTAGTCACTGGTCATCCTCAGACACATATACCCTGATTTGTAGGTTGTATCGTGTGTACCCTGGCATGGCTAAGGTTATAATCATAAACTTTCCCCAATAGATATTTTGACCTCAATATGTACCACTAAAGCTGATCTGCGAAAACCACAGTTAACCTTACAAATTTAATTACAAATCTCATTCCAGACACTGAGGACAGCAAACAGCATAAACCTGATCACTGCGAGTTTGCAGGTGATCGGTTTTAGCTGTTTGGATAGGTCTTTTCATGGTGTCCTCTATGAGTGAAAGGGATAAACCTTTACCTCAGGATCAATATCCTTGTGCAGATTCAGGACTTGATGAAAAAGCTTTCTGGACATGTCACTGACATCATAATGAAACAAAGATTTTTTTTGCATTGCAGATTGTGTAGAATCTGAGCTACAATACCAGGAGCTAACTAATCTGTGGGTCTACTCTAATATGCCAATGTGTCTATATGAGGTGAAGGGTTAAAGAACTTGTACATGGTACTATCGTATTGCAGAGAAAAGAAAAGAATAAAGAAAGGAAAACTGCCTCATCATTTATGGTTGGTCATGACTCACAGATTAATTGAAAATCTTTGTGTCTCAACACTTCATCAGACAATTGTGAGATCATTTTTTCATAACAATAACAGTATGTTATCATGTCTGTTTTTCATGTAGGATTCAACAGGAACAAAATCTGTTATTACTAGAAATGTGTCTATAGGACAGGGATGCCCCCGCCATTATGTTTATTACATGTCATTTGTCAGTGAATATGAACAACTGGAAACATAAAAGATGATTTTAAGATCGAATGAGCGCTGTGACCCTGACCTCAACCAAGTGATGTGTCCTTGACCTTCAAGCTAGCAATCTGTACTTGTTTTGTGACACAGTGTTTTGTCCTAAGGATCCCTCCTAGTGCCAAGTTATTTCAAAACATGATTATACACAACAAAGATACAGTCCAGACAGGACTGCTTACACAAATTTTAAACTTAACTAACTGCTGTGATCTTGACCCTAAAGCTAGCAACTTGGTTCTTGTTTGCATTACATCATATCCTAGGGATCATTTGTGCCAAGTTATTTCAAAACAATCATTCACAACAAAGTTACAGCCGAGACTTGATTCAAAGGTCAACCAAGTGCTGTGACCTAGACCTTCAAGTTAGCAACCGGGTTCTTGCTTACACACATTGTTTTGTCCTAAGGATCACTTATGCCATTTTATTTCAAAACACCACTTGATATAACAAAGTTACAACAGGGACAAGATTTTAAGGTCAACTGAGTGCTGTGACCTTCACCTTCAAGCTAGTGAATTGGTTCTTGTTCGTGACACATCGTCTTGTCCTAAGGATCACTTGTGTCAATTTATTTCAAAACACCACTTTATATTACAAAGTTACAGCTGGGACAATATTTTAAGGTCAACTGAGTGCTGTGACCTTGACCTTAAAGCTAGCAACCTTACAGTTCTTGTTCCCAACACATCGTCTTGTCCTAAGGATCATTTGCACTAAGTTATTTGAAAAACAATTAATCAAGCTAGGAAAAGATTTTAAGGTCAACTGAGTGCTGTGACCTTGAGCTTCAAGTTAGCGACCTGGTTCTTGTTCGCGACACATCATCTTGTCCTAAGGATCACTTGTGCCAAGTTATTTTAAAAAGCGACCATACATAACAAAGTTATGAGACACTTATTCTTGCACACACACACACACACACAAAACACACACACATGGACAGGTGTAACACTATATGTCCATCACCATTTCATGGCAGGGGCATAAAAAAGTGCATGCGATGTCTCAGGTTCAAAATAATGCAACAATTAGGGCTGGACCCAAAACGCAGCCTTGGTATCTTACATTTGAGGAAAAACTGCCATCTATTCATATACCAAGTTGCATATTATCTAAATGTTTTTAAATCATCGCGGAATCCAGATATCCAGACAAACAAAGTCCCCTCTGGTGCAAACACAAGTGGGGGACTGATAGTGATTTATTGTATCCTATCAATAACAAGAAGAAAACATATTTACAAACATGTTCAGTAGGCATGGATGCCCCCACTTAATACCATTTTCACTGACTCAGGAGCCTCAAACTCCCCATGTTGGTGAATTTCAATGTAATTTGTCAATATACTTCTGGCTCTTTCTTAAAGTTTTGGAAATACAGTTGGTACTCGTTATCTGCAATTTGCGTATATCGAAATTTCGGCTATGTCAAATTAATTGACTTGGTCCAAATTTTTCCCTTCTTTGTCTATATACATTAACTTCGTGTGTCTCAAAATTTATTTATTTCAAATTACTGCTATCTCAAAGTGGAAATTTGGACCCTCGCCCTATAGTACAATGTATATTTGTTTGTTTATCCCAAATTCCACAGACACTAATTAGCCCGCCGATATTTTTCACACCTATCAGTAAACTGGTGACACTAGCTTTGCACAGGGCTATCTGTACGACAAATCGTGATTTTAGGCTTTCAATAATTACCAGCTTATGTTTTGACGAAATATTTGCATGGTAATTATATGGCCAAACACAAGGCGTTGTGCTTGACAATCTTTTCTCAAAATGTGCCAGATTTTCTTTAAATACTATCGAAGAATAAACTCAAGTCGTAATTCACAATGTCTCTAGAACCTACTTGTTCATCTATGAGCGCTGAGCAACCTGGCGTTGTGCAAAGTGCTTTGAATATTGTGCATGTGTATAAGTGCTCTTTATTAATAGAATGCAATTCGCATGTTTACGATCTATATAATTGTTGTAACCCTATTTGTTTATTTCGTTTACCTTTCTGTATTTATAGAAAGAAGCGGTTGAATAAATAAAGAAAAATATGCTTCTTATGGATTATTATTTATTAATTATATATTCTACAAAAATGTGTCATCTTCTTCATAATATCGACACAATATTAATAGAATGATACGGGTAAGATTTCTTGTTCACAAGCCGAAAATACCTCATTTCAAATTGGTCAAATTACGGACATCTCAAAGTCTCATTTTTGGTCCCATGAAATTTGAGATAACGAGTGCCGACTGTATAATATTTTCTGGCTGAGAGATGAAAGAGCAAGGGAAAATATATATACTGCCCCTTTTACAAAATAGGTGCAAAAAGTGTAGATGTGAAAGGTAAGTCTACTTACTGTTTCTTTAGTGAGCTCATGGGACAGATGTTGTTGGCTTTGGTGTTTGGAGTCAGTTTTCTAAGACCCTGGAACCACAGCTGAAAGTAGATTAACAGGATATTTGAGATTTATTGTGTCAACAGAATAAAACAATTAAGCAACATCCTGAGAACAATATGCCTATTTTTTTAGAGAAATGAAAAAGGGCATGCAATGCATATCTCTGTCTCTTGTATCGCATGCTGATCAAGTTCTACACAGTTCTTCTAAAATGTTTTCTTTTGTCTGGGTTTGATTATGAATGCAGAACTTATAGCAAAGAGATGTGAAGGTTTTAAAATTCATGAAGAAAATAAAAATTTTCCTAAAATAATGCTTTTCTCTTAACTGCTATATAATCTAATCCTCTGTAATAAAAACAATTTCTCACAGTAACTGCATTTTCTCATTTCTTCTTTTTTTTTATAATCTTACAATAAATAATCTTACAATAAAACAAACTAGTCTTTACAACACTGAAAGAGATTAGTACACCCAAATTGGTTCTTATGTAGTTATTTTAAATTTTCTTAATTAAAATTATCTTTCTATGCAGATTACAGAACATTTAATTGTTAGTTATGTGACAGTTTTTCTGTTAACTTCTGTAGATTTGAGTTTTTATTAAGTAAGTTAACAACTAAATACAGTTAATCTGATTGAATGAGGTACAATTACAGTTAACATCAGCATAAATAACCTCTCCGTTTGACCTCATTTTATTAATTAATTAATTTAACCAAAAACAATAGAAACATCCAGAGAGGAATGCAGCATGATACCGGACCCAGTAACATCATCCTGATACTGGGCCAACCAGAAATGGACCGAAATCACCCTAACTTTGTGGCCATCCAGAAACCATGAAAGCTTGATGTTTGATACTCATGAAGTATGTTGTGTGATTAAGGTGTTACATGCTTCAAAAATGCAATGAGATTATGTTTGTTTGTTTGTTGGGTTTAACGTCTCACCAACAACAGTATTTCAGTCACTTGGAGACGATGTCTACTTGAGACAAATATAGTGCTGCCACACTGCAGTTTAATGCCGCAGACATCTAGCATGATACCACACCCAGTCACATTATACTGACACCAGGCCAACCAGTCCTGGAACTACTCTTAAATGATGAATGCCAAACTAAGCATGGAACTATTATAGTACCATTTTTTATGACTTTGGTATGTTGTGGCCAGGGACCAAACTCACAACCTTCCGATTCTGGGGCAGATGTTTTAACCACTAGGCCACTGGGGACGGTATGTGATTATGTCACATAGATGTTATCATATAAAATGTTATGTGATTAAGTTGTTATAAGACAAAAAAATTATTTATTAAATATATGTGATTAAAATGTGATCAAGACAACTAACTGTCCATGGTCCACATAGAGCATGTGAAAAACACAAACAAAAAACTGATTGCCTGACTTTTTTTTTTTTAAATGAACTGAAAAGATGCGTCTTTCCAGGTCACTTTTTAGTGCATAATCAGGCTCCAGTATCATACAGGGAAAAAATAAGAAGCACTGTTAACAAGGTTAGCCCACTGAATACCCAACGGATCAGGTTCACACTGGATTACAGAGAAAGGAAATCAATACAAATTTAGGATGCTAGTTCACCACCAAACCAACATTTAGAGCCATCTAAATGGAAAGAGGTATGCTGACTATATGACAGCAGCTTAACCCTTTCCCTCATATAGACTCATTTTGACGCACTCAATAGGTACCACATAAAGCCTGATCTACAGAAAACCACAGTTAAACCTTACCAAATTTAATTACAAAATCCTCATCTCCAGACCACTGAGGAGCAGCGAACAGCATAAAACCTGATCAGCCTGCGAGTTACTCGCAGGCTGATCTGGTTTTATGCTGTTCGCATAGGTCTTTTCATGGTGTCCTCTATGAGGGAAAGGGTAAAGGAAAATCTTTAATTTCATATGCATAAAGCATTTATGCTTGTAATATCCCATGTCAGGGTATAATAAAACAAATGAATGCATGTTCATATCAAATGGAAAAGATAACAAGGATTGAGGACAGTCAGTGTGTTGACATCAAGACATGTTTGTAAACAAGACATGGATAAGCTCTCTGATCACCTGTAAACACGATATACCATACAAACATTTCAAAAACAAAAGAGTATTAACTAGTAATATAAGCAGTATGGCCTCCTCTGCATGGTTCATACATTTTACTTCAAAAAGATTCTCTGACATTTTCCTGACTTTACTCTGACATCAAACAGTTTTTCCCTAACATTTTTCTGCAGGTGGAGGGAGCATCAAAGACACATAATTTTAGAAACACCAAGATATCTAAACAAAGTCACCTCACTATTACACAGCAAAAAATAATATTTATTTAACTGAGCTGTGTAGTGGCTTTTTGTTTGTAAGTATCAAACTGTTTTTAAACATTTTTAAGCTGGCCTCCTCACTACCCCTTAAAGCCAACTCTTTCCTCCCTTTATTAATCATAAACTGTAAATAATTTTCAGCTCAATATGATGTTATAATGGCATTCAAATTGATAAATGTATAATCAAAAATTAAAAATTTTTTTTTAAAATTAAATTTATTATAAATTGTATACCATGTTGATAATCAATGTATTTAAAATCACTAACATTTACAAATACATTCTATAAAGCATGTCAGGAGGCAAGGTGCACAAGTCCCTTTCAGTTCCTTTTAGAATTGTTACAGTTTTGAACAAAATAATCTAGCTTTAAGACCTGATGTGACATAAAATTAAGAGGGCCATGATGGCCCTGGGTCGCTCACCTGAGAACCAGGTATTAGAGGGAGGAAAGAAACAGCAAATATCTTATGATAGTGTGGAAAATGGGCTCTGCCCTCTGCCAGCCATAAATCGGGTGAGTTCTATGTACATATAAGGAAAATGGGCTTAGCCCCCTGGCGGCCATGTTTTTCAGTGGATCAAAATAATTTGAACAATCTTGGTAGACAGTGACCTAGGGATCATCTGTGCCAAATAACTTTGAAACCTAGCCAGTACTTTTGGAGGGGAAGATTTTTGAAGTTTTTACTATATACATATAAGAAAACAGGCTCTGCCCCATGGCGGCCATTTTTTTCAACGGATCAAAATAATTTGAACAATCTTGGTAGAGAGTGACCTAAGGATCATTTCCACCAAATAACTTTCAAAACCATCCAGTACTTTTGAAGGAGAAGATTTTTCAAATTTGTACTATATTCATATAAGAAAACAGGCTCTGCCCCCTGGCAGCCATGTTTTTAAACGGATCAAAATAATAAAAACAATCTTGGTAGAGAGTGAAGTAAGGAATATCTGTGCCAAATAACTTTGAAATCCAGCCAGTACTTTTGGCCAAGAAGATTTTTCAAATTTGTACTATACTCATATAAGAAAACAGGCTCTGCCCCCTGGCAACCATGTTTTTTAAACGGATCAAAATAATAAAAACAATCTTGGTAGAGAGTGAAGTAAGGAATATCTGTGCCAAATAACTTTGAAATCCAGCCAGTACTTTTGGCCAAGAAGATTTTTCAAATTTGTACTATATTCATATAAGGAAAACGGGCTCCACCCTCTGGTGGCCATGTTTTTCAACGAATCAAAATAATTTAAACAATTTTGGTAGAGAGTGACCTAAGGAACATCTGTGCCAAATGACTTTGAAATCCAGCCAGTACTTTTGGCCAAGAAGATTTTTCAAATTTGTACTATATCTAAATAAGGAAAACAGGCTCCGCCCCCTGGCAGCCATGTTTTTCAACGGATCAAAATAATTTAAACAATCTTGGTAGAGAGTGACCTACGGAACATCTATGCCAAATGACTTTGAAATCCAGCCAGTACTTTTGGCCAAGAAGATTTTTCAAATTTGTACTATATCTAAATAAGGAAAACAGGCTCTGCCCCCTGGCAGCCATGTTTTTCAACGGATCAAAATAATTTAAACAATTTTGGTAGAAAGTGACCTAAGGAACATCTGTGCCAAATGACTTTGAAATCCAGCCAGTACTTTTGGAGAAGATTAATTTTACTATATCAATAAGGAAACGGGAGTTTTTCAACGGATCAAAATAATTTAAACAATCTTGGTAGAGAGTGACCTACGGAACATCTATGCCAAATGACTTTGAAATCCAGCCAGTACTTTTAGAGGAGAAGATACCTGAAGTTTTTACTATATCATATAAGGTAAACGGGCTCTGCCCCCTGGCAGCCATATTTTTCAACGGATCAAAATAAATTGAACAATCTTGGTAGAGAGTGACCCAAGGAACATCTGTGTCAAATAACTTTGAAATCTTGCCAGTGGTTTGTGAGGAGAAGATTTTCAAAATTTTCATATGTTTTTTCTTTCCGTCACCATGGCAACCAGAGTTCCACATGTAATCAAATTCTTTGAACAACTATGAAAGGGCTTCACCCAAGGAACATTCCTGTGAAGTTTCTTTAAAATTGGCCAAGTGGTTAAGGAGGAGATGTCATTTTAAGTTAAATGTTGACGATGGACGAAGGACATCAGATGACAGACATTCATCGATCACAATAGCTCACCTGTGCATTGAGATAAAACTATTTTTCAGACCCCTCCAAAAAAATTTAAGGAACTGCCTTAGCTTTATACAGAACACATTTGGAATTTCGGACTGCCAGAGCAGAAAATTCCCTGACAATTCCCTGACATTTGCATTATTCCAAAATTTCCATGACATTTTAATTTTAAAACTGAAATTGTCCTGACAATGTATGAACCCTGTTTGAAAGAAAATGTATTTTTTTTTCAAAAGTTTCTCATACATACATGTCCTGAATATAAGACAAAATTTGGTTCAGATGAAATAATATGCAAGGTCCCTTAATGAATTTATTATATAAAGTAAGCTTTACCATATACTGCTTTCATTCAAACTTCTTTTACTTGGGCATAAAAGTTCCATATTTTATGAGTTTTGACCACTGAAAACCAGAACACTCTTGATTAAATATCAGAATAAAAGATAGTTCTGGTAAAGGAGGCCTTTCAAAAATCTCTGAGAACTTCTATTTTCAAAGTTCAGCACACAAGTATTAATGACATCCATAAATCAAAAATTGAATCAAACCACTCAGTCATTTCCAGATGACCCACTGTTCTACATTATACAAACGTCTCTTCCGGATGACAGGAAGTCCATTTATCTTTGCACTCCCTTGAATAAGCATTTGAATAATCAAATAGATTGATTTCGTTCAACCTAAACTTGATCTAAGGATAGTTTGACCACATAAACAGTGAACAGTTTATAAAGTGCATGTCACATATAAACAGAATGGTAACCAGCCTGAAAGATTTTTTTGGAAGCTGTTTTCTATTTATTTGAGGAATAGGGGAGTATTATGAATTAAGTTTTAATATCAAAGACACAAATGTTTGTGGAGCAAAATGCAATTGCATGCATTGAAATTTATTATCAGATATCAATATTTGCACTAAGGTGATTTATTGATATTTTGAGACATAAAACTGCAGCAAAGCCAAGCCTAAAAACACAATGCACAACTCAGTAAACTATCTTAGCTAGATCTAAGGCCTCATTTTGATTTCAAACATGATTGTGTGATGTAATCCTCTGTATTTCAATACATTATATGAAACGGTGTGTAGTACCAATGTAGTCCAATAATTTCATATTGCTCTCAATGTCTACAATCCTATGCCTTATGTTTCATGGGTATGTCTATGACTAAAATGATTCAATTCATCATGTTTATTTTGTAGTGTCAAACACTTTAAACATATTTTAAAGTGTCAGAAACACATCAAACTACCCAATATCTAAAAAAAAAAAAATCTTGGATAAATTTTCGACCTTTCTCCCTTACACAGAATAACAAGTCTAAACTAATAAAAATTCCCATACTTCAGCCCCATAATTAGAAGTGTTAAGTAAGTAGAACACACAGCTCAGTCCAGCTACAGCGAGCCTCCCAATACCTACAGACATACTAATCCTGGTGATTTTTCTCATACCAATCCAATTTATTCATTATCAAGTCCAGTGCGGAAACCAATTAACCACCCCTGGGTTTAGCTGTTCCAAGATGTGGAGGATAAAGTGAGTTACTCCAGCCAGATTCAATACAAGTAATTCCAGCCAGATTCAATACAAATGTCAAGATACTGTTCACATTCTGGTAAATAATTATAAGGAAAAAGGGGATATAAATATTTGAAATCATTTACAATATTATGTGTGCGTTTTATTGTATAGAAATTAACTGTTATTTTCTTTCTAATCTATTTTGTGTGTGTGTGTGGGGGGGGGGACTGAATTAAAATCCAGAAGTTTTATTTTAAAAGTGTATTTTATATTCAGTTTTCAAGGTTGTTTTCTTCTTACTCCCTATTTATAGTACAGTAAGTACAGTAAGGAGAGAGGAGAACGGAAGACGTGCCACCAATTTATTTCACAGTAATTGGATGACATTTACTTAACTGATGTAGCTGGCCTTTGTACTGCATTTGTACGTCCACCACTGACTCCCACATGTTTCTTTCATGTTAAATTTTTAACAAATATTTTTTCTTGAAACTATTGATGAATTTAAAAAAAAACATACAGGTTCAATATCAGTCATAGAAATATGGGGAAAAGGGAAGCAACACAGACTTAATGATGGAAACCCCACACATTAATGGCAGTAACAGTTACAGCATAAATCTTTAATAGATAAAATCTAATATTCCCCTTCCATACAATTTTACACAGTACTATTTTCTATGCAATCCAACATTTTAGTGTTTTTTTTTTTGCAAGCAGACGGAATATATAGAATATATAGCTGTCTGACCAGGTTCTTCTGTTTGCTCATACAATATTGTACCTAAGATACTACAGTCTGATCAGGGTCTCTACTGTTTGCTTATACAATATTGTAGCTCAGATACTAGCCTGATCAGGGTCTCTACTGTCTGCTTATACAATATTGTAGCTCAGATACTAGTCTGATCAGGGTCTCTACTGTTTGCTTATACAATATTGTAGCTCAGATACTAGTCTGATCAGGGTCTCTACTGTTTGCTTATACAATATTGTAGCACAGATACTACAGTCTGATCAGGGTCTCCACTGTTTGCTTATACAATATTGTAGCTCAGATACTAGTCTGATCAGGGTCTCTACTGTTTGCTTATACAATATTGTAGCACAGATACTACAGTCTGATCAGGGTCTCTACTGTTTGCTTATACAATATTGTAGCTCAGATACTACAGTCTGATCAGGGTCTCTACTGTTTGCTTATACAATATTGTAGCTCAGATACTACAGTCTGATCAGGGTCTCTACTGTCTGCTTATACAATATTGTAGCTCAGATACTACAGTCTGATCAGGGTCTCTACTGTTTGCTTATACAATATTGTAGCTCAGATACTACAGTCTGATCAGGGTCCCCACTGTCTGCTCATACAATATTGTAGCTCAGATACTACAGTCTGATCAGGGTCTCCACTGTTTGCTCATACAATATTGTAGCTCAGATACTACAGTCTGATCAGGGTCTCCACTGTTTGCTCATACAATACTGTAGCTCAGATACTACAGTCTGATCAGGGTCTCCACTGTTTGCTCATACAATACTGTAGCTCAGATACTAGTCTGATCAGGGTCTCTACTGTTTGCTTATACAATATTGTAGCTCAGATACTACAGTCTGATCAGGGTCTCCACTGTTTGCTCATACAATATTGTAGCTCAGATTCTACAGTCTGATCAGGGTCTCCACTGTTTGCTCATACAATACTGTAGCTCAGATACTACACTGTTCAGGGTCTCTACTGTTTGCTTATACAATATTGTAGCTCAGATTCTACAGTCTGATCAGGGTCTCCACTGTTTGCTTATACAATATTGTAGCACAGATACTACAGTCTGATCAGGGTCTCCACTGTTTGCTCATACAATACTGTAGCTCAGATTCTACAGTCTGATCAGGGTCTCCACTGTTTGCTCATACAATATTGTAGCTCAGATTTTACATTAAGTCTTCATTGAAACATAAAATTCTTTGCAATTAAAATCCATAGCAACAGAGAGGTGTGATGAACAACAGTTATCTGTACGAGGATTTATCTAAATGTATGTGTTTGACAAGGCATTCAGAGTTGAAGAAGATGATCTTGTTATTTTTTGTTGTTGTTTTACATGTAACACAGATTATGACTTTTAAATAGTTGCATACAGTGACCAGACTCAAATTCCATGAACACTACTTTGTGCTAAGAAAATATAAATCCTTTAATTAGGTAGAATGCATTCCAAAAATCCTGTGATATGAAATATTGAAGGTAAATATGACTATGGTGAAAAAATTACTTCATTAATAAGTAATGCAATGTGTTAAACTATCTAGATATTTTTGTTAAAGAAACATGAAGATGAAATTCACTCCTTGCCATTTAAGCATTATCTAGAGATAATTAATTTTGGTGGAATTTAAGCAAGTGTGCATAAAAAAATCAACAACAATGTAGGCCCCCCACCCCCCTCCCCATCTTACCCGTAATGAAATATGAGTGTAGTATAAGACATGAGAAGATGCAACGTCCTGAATGCAGTCCTGAAACAGTCCTGATTCCAATGTAGCAAAAAAAAATCTGGGAAGCTAAGGCATTAGATATTTCACATTTCCTTTCAAGATCTTCGCTTATCAGACAGTATCTCGCCAGTGAGTAATTCTAATCATATCATGCTTACAATTGCAGTGTCCAAAACTTTACTCATGAGACCAATATATATACTTCTATTAAATTACATCTTCTATATCAGTCATTTCTACCTGATCTATGGCAAATCTTTATCTGACATAGGATGCTAGGAGACCAACAGGGGTACATAACTCTTACATAGTTTTAGGAGTTTGAACATGTGTTTTACATTTACTAAGTGATGTGAAATGCAGAAAACCTATAGTCACATTTTCTTTTAATTGTTTGAACAGAATCTGAAGGTACCTATGGGTACATCGAAAAAGCCTCTCAGTGATATTCACCAAAATTGCATTCTTATACGAAAGATAGCATTAAAAAAAATGCAAGTCGCAGCATTCTTGTTCTATGTTTAGCTCACAACATCAACAAGAAATTAATGATGAATGTCTCAGAATTGTTGGGACTTTTCTAATTAATTAAAAAAAATGGGATGTAAATAATTCAAAATATTCTCACATTATATTATATTATATTATATTATACACAAATTATTGATGAAGATTTTTTATTTTCTTAAGTTAAGATCAAAGAATATCTTACCATAAGATACATATATTTCAACAAAAATAAAAGTTATGAGAAAAGTCTATCAATTTCTGAAATTAGCGTTATAATGTCCACCATTACTGTGCAATATGTTCCAGAACACGCTTCACCGGGTTACACGATTTACCGGAATCCCCTTATTTACCTAAAGCTACAAGAATCCACTTAGAATTTATCGGAATCCACCTTATTTTCTTGTATTATGTATTTTTATATGCTGTTATTATAATTATTAAACTTAAATATGATATTATTAATGTAATTCATTTAATACACTTGTTTCTTTTTTTAAGTCACATTTGATGTAGACCTATGTTATTGTTTACTGAACGAAATCGACTTAGCTATTTATAGAGTGGCAAATTCTGACCTGTTAACTTTTCAAGGTTAATATTATTGTTTTTCTTCTTAAACTTACATGTCATATTGTTTTTGTCTTATAATAATCTGTGGTTGATGTGCATAGCTTTTCTTTATAATTGCTTTTTTACCCAACAAAATGGCAGTATCATTACGTGTATTATCTAGTATCAACCTAAAAGCCAGGTTCATTGTTTTTCTGTGTTTGTTGTTTGACAAGAAATTGCATTGTAGTAATTTATAAAACCAATCTCTCTCTCCCTCTCGCATATGTTTATGAAAAATAATGTTTTCATAAGTAGATACAGCAGGTGACAATTAAATAATACCAATATATAATGTAAAACATTTAGTGCAGTTTCAAAAAGTTACAAACGCAAGATTTTTTTATTTGATATTATACACACATGCAAACCTGGGGTGATTGGCATGACCATGGTGTCATGTGCCGTGTCAACTTCGATATAGGTGATAATCTAATAACTGAAAGTGTGCTGCATGGTAAAATACTGTACATGTATCAACTGTAATGCGGCATATTTCTTTACCTCTATACAGACATCGCATGGCATTATTGAAAACACTGGTAATTCATTTCCATTCGCCAAAACATTAATATTTTTATGCCAAATGTGTTCATTTAATATGACAGTGATAATAAAACTTTTTTTTTCTACTTTTGTCTGTTTTTGGACTGTCATGTAAGGCCTACTATGTACTATCTTTTATTTATACTTAAGAAGACCACAATTGACATTGTGATTTAACATAAGTCAAAAAATGCTTTATTTGGCATAAAAATAAGGTGGATTCTGGTAAAATCTAAGTGAATTCTGGTAGATTTCAGTAAAACTAGTAACCACACTTCACCTTTTTTTCTCTATATAACATTAGCATATAGTTCCATCTTAACAATGAAGGATCCTGGGGGATTTTTTCATATTTTGTCATTATAAACATAGCTCAATGTAAGAATTGTGGGGGTAAATTAAGCATGGATTGAAGAATTACCCTTATGATAAAATTAATACAATAATATATTATTCATGTAGTTTTTAAGCTTTCACTCACCCAAGTATCACTCATTTTCATAAAGATAAGTTCAGGTAGTAAATAATTTGAAGTGGATAACATATTTGGCATTAAACTAATCTTTGATAATTATGGTCCAAATGAAGAATATTTAACCCTTTCCCTCATATAGACTCATTTAACCCTTTCCCTCATATAGACTCATTTAACCCTTTTCCTCATATAGACTCATTTAACCCTTTCTCTCATATAGACTCATTTTAACCCTTTCCCTCATATAGACTCATTTAACCCTTTCCCTCATATAGACTCATTTTAACCCTTTCCTCATATAGACTCATTTAACCCTTTCCCTCATATAGACTCATTTAACCCTTTCCCTCATATAGACTCATTTTGACCACTCAAAATAAAGCCTGCTGTCTTACCCTTCCCTCAAATAAACCATTTTGACGCATAGGTACCACATAAAGCCTGATCAGTTAAACCTTACCAATTTTAATTACAAAATCCTCATTTCCAGACCACTGAGGAGCAGCGAATAGCATAAAACCTGATCAGCTTGCGAGTTATTCGCAGGCTGATCTGGTTTTATGCTGTTTGCATAGGTCTTTTCATGGTTTCCTCTATGAGGGAAAGGGTTAAAAGACAACTGCTAGAGTGTAAACAAGATGGAATCTGGTATTTTTCAATTATTCAAGTGCTATACTTCTTAAACTACAGAGTTAATATTTTAGCTACACTAAAACTTTGCTCCAGGGAAATTATGACTGTAAAAACATTATCAAAAGGTTTGAAAAAATTTGCTTGAAAAATGAAAATACTAAAGTGCATACATGTAACAAGCATTCTGAAAGTATTGCTTAAGCAATACTAAGTCTCCTACCGACAAATAGAAGACTAAGAACCCCCGCCCCTCTTCATGCTGCAAACACGTCAATTATTAGATCAATTCTTTTGATGAAAGTCGAAAAGACAATAAATATCAAAAAGTCTGGGAAACTGCTATTTTAAAGAATTTTCAAAATCCAAGACCTGTATTTTCGTCAAAAATTAGTGGACCGGAACGAAATTCAAACTTGATCTGTTTCATGGTAGTAGACTCACATACCAAATATTAATTCAAAATCTGCAAAGGTTTAGAAAACAAGAGGGCCAAGATGGCCCTGTGTCGCTCACCTGAGTAAGATGGCTGTGTTAGGCATAATGACAAAAAATCTGGCATCTAAAAGTGTTTTTCTAACATTTGACTAAGTGACCTACATATTGATCCTACCTGAATTTGCACTCAACTGGGAATTCATGCAGTCATCATTCATATTAAGTTTAATGAAGACTGGGACAAAAATGTAGGCCTCTAGAGTGTTCACAAGGTTTTTCTTAGATTTGACCTGGTGACCTAGTTTTTGACCTCATGTGACTCATTTTCAAACTCATCCAATATATCAATTAGACAAACATCCTGACCAAATCTATTGAAGATTGGGCTAAAACTGGCCTCTAGAAAGCTCACAAGGTTTTTCTTAGATTTGACCTGGTGACCTAGTTTTTAATCCCACATGACCCAATTTCAAACTCATGCAAGATATCATGTAGACAAACATCCTGACCAAGTTTCATGAAGATTGGGCCAACTGTGGCCTTAGGTTTTTACCTAGTTTTTGACCCCATATGACCCAATTTCGAACTCATCTGAGATATCATGTAGACAAACATCCTGACCAAGTTTCATGAAGATTGGGCCAAAACTGTGGCCTCTAGAGTTCACAAGGTTTTTTTAAGATTTGACCTGGTGACCTAGTTTTTGACCCCACATGACCCAATTTCGAACTCATCTGAGATATCATGTAGACAAACATCCTGACCAAGTTTCATGAAGATTGGGCCATTACTGTGGCCTGTAGAGTGTTCACAAGGTTTTTCTAAGATTTGACCTGGTGACCTAGTTTTTGACCCCACATGACCCAATTTCGAGCTCATCCGAGATATTATGTAGACAAACATTCTGATTAAGTTTCAAGATTGGGCTAAAACTGTGGCCTCTAAAGTGTTCACAAGGTTTTTCAAGGATTTGACCTAGTGACCTAGTTTTTGACCCCACATGACCCAATTTCGAGCTCATCCGAGATATTATGTAGACAAACATTCTGATTAAGTTTCAAGAAGATTGGGCCAAAACTGTGGCCTCTAGAGTGTTCACAAGCAATTGTTGACGACGGACGACTGACGACGGACGACGGACAAAAGGCGATCACAAAAGCTCACCCGAGCACAAGTGCTCAGGTAAGCTAAAAAAGTCCGGAAAGCATGTGTGTGACTGACAGATGGACAGAGTGCAAACCTATAGTCCCCTTTAGCGATGCTGGTAGGGGACAAATTAATGATTTGACAGTAATGTGACTGGAGGTGGTATTGTGCCTCTTGCATTGTCTACAGCTTCACAGTGATGAGGCAATGAATCTGTATCATGTAGACTAAGTCCCTATAATGACTGAAATAGTGTGAGATGTTAAACTCAAGCAAACAAACCAACAACTATCTCATCAGAACTTATAGAAAAGACAAAACAATACTGTATAACCATTTCAGATATTCTTGAGAGAACGATGATCAGGTTATATACCAATTCCTCGACAACTACTGTATTAAAAACTTTAATCAACAGCACTAAAACCTGACCCAAGTTTAAGTCCTTTATGCTTCTTCAGTGTTCTAGAACAGAAAGTGTTTTCATGGTGTGAGACATTACACGCCATGCTAACAACTTACTACCTTTATTGACATCATTCCAAATTGAAAGAAGATGAAGTCAGACAAAGTGAATCTGCCTCAGCACCTCACTTTGTCAAAGACCATCAATAACAACTGAAGTTTCTTTTTCCACACCATCTCTGTTTGTAGCCACTTTATGCGCAATTCACATGCAGCCCTGGCCCAAATGAACCGTCCTTTAATCATCCCGTAATCTGATTAACTGCTTGACTGTTCCTCCTTTATCACAAATTCACAACTCTGGAGGCATCAGACAGAGAAAAAAAATGGAAACCACTTTTTTTTTTTACCAAATGGGTGAATATTATATGAGTCAGGAATTCATTTTTATTGGGTGCTTCTGCCCCATCCATAATATTTTGGGTAAATTAAAAAACTGTAAGCAACAAGAGGCCCATGATGGCCCTAAATCGCTCACCTGAGATAAATAGGTTGACCCAAGGAACATCTGTACCAATTTATTTTAAAATCTGGCCAGCAGTTTTGAAGAAGATGATTTTTAAAGTTTTCATATTTTTTTTCTTTTTGTTGCCATGGCAATCAGAGTTCTACATGGATCAAGTTTATTTTAGCAGCTTTTGTGAAGGTTGACCCAAGGATCATCCCTGCCAAGTTTAATCTAAATCTGTCCAGTGGTTTCAGAGGAGATGTTGTTTAAAGGTTTCTCTATGTACATATAAGGCAAATAAGCCCCGCCCCTGGCGGCCATGTTTTTTTACGGATCAGAATAATTTTAGCAACTTTGGTAGAGGTTGGCCCAAGGAATATCTGTACCAATTTATTTTAAAATCTGGCCAGTAGTTTTGAAGAAGATGACTTTTAAAGTTTTCTTTTTTTCTTGTTTTTTTGTTGCCATGGCAACCAGAGTTCTACATGGATCAAGTTTATTTTAGCAACTTTTGTGAAGGTTGACCCAAGGATCATCCCTGCCAATTTGAATCAAATTCTGTCCAGTGGTTTCAGAGGAGATGTTGTTTAAAGGTTTCTCTATATACATATAAGGCAAATAAGCCCCGCCCCTGGCGGCCATGTTTTTTTACAGATCGGAATAATTTTAGCAACTTTGGTAGAGGTTGACCCAAGGAACATCTGTACCAATTTATTTTAAAATCTGGCCAGTAGTTTTGAAGAAGATGATTTTTAAAGTTTTCATTTTTTTTCCCTTTTTGTTGCCATGGCAACCAGAGTTCTACATGGATCAAGTTTATTTTAGCAACTTTTGTGAAGGTTGACCCAAGGATCATCCCTGCCAATTTGAATCAAATTCTGTCCAGTGGTTTCAGAGGAGATGTTGTTTAAAGGTTTCTCTATATACATATAAGACAAATAAGCCCGCCCCTGGCGGCCATGTTTTTTTACGGATCGGAATAATTTTAGCAACTTTGGTAGAGGTTGACCCAAGGAACATCTGTACCAATTTATTTTAAAATCTGGCCAGTAGTTTTGAAGAAGATGATTTTTAAAGTTTTCATTTTTTTCCCCTTTTTGTTGCCATGGCAACCAGAGTTCTACATGGATCAAGTTTATTTTAGCAACTTTTGTGAAGGTTGACCCAAGGATCATCCCTGCCAAGTTTAATCAAATTCTGTCCAGTGGTTTCAGAGGAGATGTTGTTTAAAGGTTTCTCTATATACATATAAGGCAAATAAGCCCCGCCCCTGGCGGCCATGTTTTTTTACGGATCCAAATAATTTGAACTATCTTGGTAGACACTTACCAAAGGAACATCTGTGCCAAAACATTTTGAAATTCAGTTGGTTGTTTTGGAGAAGAAGACATTTTAAGTTTTTTCTTTCCGTTGCCATGGCAACCAGAATTCCAAATGGAATTCAATTCTTTGAACAACTTTGAAAGGGGACCACCCAAGGAACATCCCTGTAAAGTTTTATCAAAATTGACCAAGCGGTTAAGGAGGAGATGTCGTTTGAAGCAAAATGTTGACGGACGACGGACGGACGGACGGACGACGGACGGACGGACGGACGGACGACGGACGAAGACCGGTCACAATAGCTCACCTTGAGCCTCTGGCTCAGGTGAGCTAAAAACAAATGCTTTGTATAACATGTCTTTTATATCGTATTTCCTACTGATATTTAAATGACTTTAAAAAAAACATTTTAATGCAATGAATTCAATGTGAATGGTAAAAAAATGTGGGTGCTTCTGCCCCATCCATAATATTTTGGGTCAATTAAACAAGAGGCCAATGATGGCCCTAAATCGCTCACCTGAGATAAATAGGTTGACCCAAGGAACATCAGTTCCAATTTATTTTAAAATCTGGCCAGTAGTTTTGAAGAAGATGATTTTTAAAGTTTTCATATTTTTTTTCTTTTTGTAGCCATGGCAACCAGAGTTCTATATGGATCAAGTTTATTTTAGGAACTTTTGTGAAGGTTGACCCAAGGATCATTCCTGTCAAGTTTAATCAAATTCTGTCCAGTGGTTTCAGAGGAAATGTTGTTTAAAGGTTTCTCTATATACATATTTTGCAAATAAGCCCCGTCCCTGGCGGCCATGTTTTTTACGGATCGGAATAATTTTAGCAACTTTGGTAGAGGTTGACCCAAGGAACATCTGTACCAAATTATTTTGAAATCTGGCCAGTAGTTTTGAAGGAGATGATTTTTAAAGTTTTCAAATTATTTTTCTTTTTGTAGCCATGGCAACCAGAGTTCTTCATGGATCAACTTTATTTTAGCAACTTTTGTAGAGCCTCCCCCAAGGAACATTCCTGCCAAGTTTCATTAAATTCTGTCCAGCGGTTTAAGAGGAGATGTCGTTTAAAGAAAATTGTTGACGACGCACGACGCGCGATCCTAAAAGCTCACTTGAGCACAAAGTGCTCAAGTGAGCTAAAAAGGAACTTAAAAAATCTGAATGCATATCTTAGTATTCTGTTGTCCCATCTCTCCCTTGCTCACACCACTTTATTTCCCCAGATAAACTTACAACTGTCTGGTTGCCTTTATTTCTCCAGATATTCTCTGCATCAGACAGCTTAAACAGAATGTCGCATTCCACAACATTTTTTTCTCATTTTTTTGCCAGATCTGGCAAATAAATCAGACTGGACAGATACAAAACCAATCAATTCTAGGAACAAGATCACATAAAAGTTCAGATCTTGCGTGCTTAAGGTCAGCTGCAACCTGTGTGGTGCATGTGAGATACTTAGCCACTGCAACCAAAATAGGCTCATTTAAATATTTGTCTTTTTTTTTTAAAGTCATCAAGAATGATAGATGTCTGTTTGCTGCAGCAAGTAATATTTCTAACTATTACTTAATTTAAAACTTATCATGATCTGACACCAACATAACTTTTAAATTCTGGTGATCTTTTTCAATTTAAATTTTCTTAATGATAATTGGTGAAAACTACAAAAATATTTTCTCAAATAATTATGCTAAAGGATAAACAGAAAGGTCAAACATATTGCTGTCAAGATAATTGGGGGAGTTCTTGGAAGCATAGGGGTATCCAGGTAGTATCACTGACCTACCACAAGCCAGTCAAAATACCTTTTTTAATTCTCTGAAACAATCAAATGATATGAAAATATCAACAAGCTTTGGTCAGGATGACTTGGGTTAAGTTACTATATCCATTCTACCAATGAGACTATCAAGTAAAAAATAAAATCCTTTGTAAAAAACAAGAGGGCCAAGATGGCCCTAAAGACGCTCACCTGAGGACATTTGTGCTGACCAAGTTTGAGGAAGATTGAATCAAAATTGTGGCCTCCAGTGTGTAAACAAGGTTTTTCTAAGATTTGACCTACTGACCTACTTTTGGATCCAACCTGACCCATTTTAGAACTGGTTCAAGATATCACCAAGACAAACATTCTGACCAAGTTCGAGGAAGATTGAATCAAAATTGTAGCCTCTAATGTGTAAACAAGATTTTTCTAAGATTTGACCTACTGACCTACTTTTCAATCGCTTTTTAGGTCTATTAGATTAATGATCTTCGATAATTCGTTGAAATTTCTGAAGAGATTCGTATACCAACCAAACTAAAACCGGAAATGTAGGGCTGAATAGTTTCCTAATTTTTCATTGGTTAATAATATTATAACCTAAAACGACCGAATGTGTTTTTATTACCAACAATACGATTATCTGTACTTTCATATCTTTCTTAAAGAAAACTTTTATTTAATATACAATTGACACAATATATTCTCTTAGTCTTTTTATCATTTTATTTAATCGTAGATACTGATTTTAATATAAAACATATATCAAGTATGTAATTTAAAGTAAAAAATGATTCAATCAAGGGCCAAATTTTAACCATTATCTAGTCATAATCTCTCAAACTAGTAATATTGCAAAATATTTTTTTTATGATTGGTCTATATGAATTATGTGGGTACGGACCACTAGACAATATTTCACATCAAATCTATAGATTAAGCTCTAGGTCTTTTCCTATGTAACTCTATGTAAAACAAGTGACCACTGGTGCGGGGTCATTTATCACCGTAAGGCTATGATTTGAACAATTTTGGTAATGAACCATTAGATGATGCTACATACCAAATATCTAAGCTCTGGGCCTTATGGATTCACAGAAGAAGATTTTTTAAGATTTTCCTATATAACTCTATGTAAAACAAGTGACCACTGGTGCGGGGTCATTTATCACTGTAAGGCTATGATTTGAACAATCTTGGTAATGAACCATTAGATGATGCTACATACCAAATATTCACAGAAGAAGATTTTTTAAGATTTTCCTATATAACTCTATGTAAAACAAGTGACCCCTGGTGCGGGGGCATTTATCACCATAGGGCTATGATTTGAACAATCTTGGTAATGGCCCATAAGATGATGCTACATACCAAATATCTAAGCTCTAGGCCTTATGGATTTATAGAAGAAGATTTTTAAAGATTTTCCTATATAACTCTATGTAAAACAAGTGACCCCTGGTGCGGGGGCATTTATCACCATAGGGCTTTGATTTGTACAATCTTGGTAATGGCCCATAAGATGATGCTACATACCAAATATCTAAGCTCTAGGCCTTGCAGTTTTGCAGAAGAAGATTTTCAAAGTTTGAGTTTTTAAAATCTATTTTTAGCTCCTGTGACCTACTTTTTCAACCAATCTGAATAATTTGTACAACTTTGATAGAGGGCATCATAAGGATGATTCCTGTGAAGTTTGGTCAAAATCCCTTCAGCGGTTCAGGAGGAGACGTTGTTTAAAGCAAATTGTTGACGACGGACGGACGCACGCACGGACGACGGACAAAAGGTGATCACAATAGCTCACCTTGAGCACTTCGTGCTCAGGTGAGCTAAAAAAGGGTCATGATGGCCCTTAATCACTAACCTGAATACTGACCGAGATATCATCAAGATAAATTCGATCAAGTTTAAGAAAGATTCAGCTATAATGGGCCACTAAGGATTGAACAGGATTATACAAGATTTGACCTAGTGACCTACTTTTTGACCCGCACCCCACCCATGATTGAAGCTGACCAAGACATTTTCAAGACAAACATCCTGAGCAAATTTGAGAAAGATTGAGCAAAAAATGTGGCCTATGGTGTAAACAAGATTTAATCAAGATTTGACCTAGTGACCAATTTTTTGACCGGCCCTGATCAAACTTGACTGAGACAGACAGCCTGAGGAAGACTGGATAAAGATTGTGGCTTCTAAAGTGTAAATTCATAAATTATTGACAATTAAAGGGCCAAAACTCCTGACCTAATATGCCTATGTCAGTCGTAATCAAACTTATCCGAGAAATTATGATCATAAACATTGTTGTAAAGTTTGAAGAAGATTGCTTAAGAAATGAAGATACTAGAGTTTAAAAATGATAAAATCTGGAATTTTGTTTATAAATAAAGGGCCATATGAAGAAATATCTGCCATGAAGACACTAATGTGTAAACAAATTGAAATCTGGCTTTTTTTTATATTATAGGGGTCATAACTATTTGGCTGATCTCAGTCACAATTAAACTCAATCAAGAGATTTTGCTCATAAACATTGTGATAAAGTTTGAAGATGATTGCTTAAGAAATGAAGATGCTAGAGTATAAGGACTTAATTGCTGACAACACATGAGGCACGACGGACACTCTAAAGATCACAATAGCTCATCCTAAGGCAATCAACACAATACAGTGGTGTCCTTTGTCCTGTTTATAATGCTTCCTAACATTTTTAACTTCATCTGGTTATCTTCAGGGTGGAGTATATCTGCCAATTTAAGCCACAATTATCAACAGCACAGAAAAACATGAGAGTCAAGATGGTCCTGTGTTGCTCACCTGAGTAAGATTGTTGTGAAAGATATCATGGTGTGATTGGTTCTCTTCAGATTTTTCCTTGACCCAACAAAAAAGAGTTTTAAACTTGTCCAGGATTTCATTCAAGCAAACATTCTGACCAGGTTCCAAGAAGATTGGGCTAAAAATGTAGTCTATAGAATGTCCACATGGATTTCTGAGATTTGAACTCATGACCAAGCATCTGACCCCACATAGCCCATTTTCAAATCATCTAAACTTTGAAGTAGACATTACTTTAACAAAGTTTCATGAAGATAAGGTGATGAATGGGGCCTCTAGAGTGTACACAATGTTTTTTTTAAGTTTTGATCAAGTGACCTTGATTTTGTAACCAATATGACCTATTTTCTATCTTCCTTGAGCTTCCTTGTAGGTAATTTGATGACGACTGGGTCAAAAATAAGGCCTCTAGATTGCTAGAATGTGAAAAACGCAAATCTGTGTGATTTTCTGGGGTCTAAATTGTGGATCATCTATCTGTACAAATTGAGCCCTAATCAAACTCAACTTAGATAATGTTGTCATTAATCTTTATAAGTTTTTTGAAGATTGCTTGATAATTACAGATGCTACAGAGTGTAGACTATGAAAAAATTGGCATGTTTTGATAATTCAAAGGCCATAACTCCAAATATTGGCCAATATTAGCCATAATCATACATGGCCAAGATATTAAATAATTATCAATATTATCATGAAGCTTCAAGATGATTGGTTTAGAAATGAAGATGCTAGAGTGTAAATAAAGTGAAATCTGGCATTTTTTCATATTTAAAGGGCCATAACTCTGACTTAATAAAACAAAATAAGACATGATAAACTTGGCCGAGAAATTATGGCTTAACATGGTCATGAATTTTAAAAACGATTGCTTAAGAAATTAAGATGCTAGAATGTAAAAAGGTAAAATCTGGCATTTTTTTTTTAATTTAAAAGGGCCATAACTCATGACCTGATAAGCCAAAATCAGAAATAATCAATTTGGCTGAGAAATTATGGCTTTACACATAGTTATGAATTTTAAAGATGACTACTTAAGGAATGAATATGCTAGAGTGTAAACAATCTACTTGTGGACAACAGACATTCAGTGGTCCTAGTAGCTCAACCTGAGCCCATTATGTGAGAAAAAGACAAGCACTACTACCCACCTTGGCTGTGTCTCCATCCCTGGCAATCATGGGAGTGTAGTTGATATTGACAAAGTCCAGGCCACTACAGATGGTCACAGTTCGAGACTCCAGGCTTCCATGGCCTTTCTGTTCCAGGTCCACGATCACTTTGGGGTCCTGTGGCAACAGACAATAACATTTATCATTTCAGTGTAACAGGCACTATTTATCACTAAGACTATTTTATATTTTTTTTGCAGTTAGACGTGTCAAGCTAAAATCAGCAGTCGGCACAAAGGTAGCCACCCTAGCTGGAAGGATTCTTAACATGAAAAAACCAAGTGAGCAAACTGAGACAAAAACAAAGCAGACAGGGGCCAAGTAGTAAGTCTAACAGAGTTTACATATATTTCAATACTACATGTATTTTAATGCATAAAAGACCAATGAAAAGCCAGATCAAACTGAAAGCACTTCTTTGTGTTAAGACATTTTGCAATAGTACTACTTTCTATAAAACTATACTTAACAAAACTTGTAAGTACTCTGATTTCAAACTTGCAGAGAAGATATATTTTTTCAAAACATATGCCAAGTAAACATTAAAATGTGCATTGGCTCAATTTGTTGTCTGCTTAAAATTTTTGAATACAACAAATGCTGTAGACAAAACTTTAGTCGGAGTACTTACAAGTTTCATCTAGTATACTTAAATCTGAGCTGTAAAAAATCAGTCTACAAATTTTACTCAAGACTGATCAAAATCATACTGTTCTGAGTACTCCTAAATACCCTGAAGATAAAGAGGGAACACTGTATAACCAGAGAAATCAGTCTGGTATGACATGACTGATCTGTAGTATATCAGGGTGTAATATGACAACTTAACCCTTTCCCTCATATAGACTCATTTTGACGCACTCAATAGGTATCACATAAAGCCTGATCTGCAGAAAACCACAGTTAAACCTTACCAAATTTAATTGTAAAATCCTCAATACCAGACCACCGAGGAGCAGCGAACAGCATAAAACCTGAGTAACTCGCAGGCTGATCTGGTTTTATGCTGTTCGTATAGGTCTTTTCATGGTATCCTCTATGAGGGAAAGGGTTAAGCCCTTATTTCATAACGACTCATCTTGACATATTGGCCAGGGTAAACTCTGTTTACAATACTTAATACTAGTCTGAAATACCATTTAAAGCAGCTTGTTCACAGATGATCTGTAAAAACAAGAGGGCCATGATGGCCCTGAATCGCTCACCTGAGTACCATTGCTTCAACTGATGTCAAGGTTTTTAAACAGACAAGGATTCTGATATAACTTAATCTAAAACATTTTACCCCTGACAATACTACACACCAAATATCTAAGCAATGGGCCATATGGTTTCAGAGAAGACTTGGGCGCAGGGTCATTTATCACCGTAGGGCCAAGACTTTGAAAATCTTTGTAATGAACCATTAGATGCTACTACATACCAAAAATCTTAGCTCTAGGCCTTATTGATTCATAGAAGAAGATTTTTTAAGATTTTCCTATTTAACTCTATGTAAAACAAGTGACCCCTGGTGTGGGGTCATTTATCACCATTGGGCTATGATTTGTACAATCTTGGTAGTGGCCCATAAGATGATGCTACATAC
>CM037793.1:43404033-43420048 GCA_021229015.1 Solen grandis
TCATAGAAAGATAACAGTTTTATTTGTTGTTTTGTCCGCATTCAGGCAGAAGTGACCTTTTACACATTGCTTTTCGTCGAACGGAGTTCTTTCTTATAAATCAATAGGTTCCGGCATTTTGGGTTAAAAAAAATTTTCAAGGGCCGGGTTCGATAAAAATTGCCGAGGAGGGATTGAAAACACAATATTATGTTCCCAGTTTTTCTGAAATAAAATCACCTCATCAAAGTGAGACTGTGTATTGTTCAGTAAAGCATTCACTGGACGTTTAGTTCTTAAATCTAGAATACAATAATGTTGAAAAAATATCGTTAACTATCATCAGTAATGTTCAGTTCATTAGATGAGCACTTCTTACTTAAATAGATAAGTAATACGCACTGAAGTAAATGATTAATATTCACATATTCTGGTGAGAAATGTTAATTAAACCAGTATTTACTGCAATACCTGTACATTATTCACTGAAGTGAGTGAGGACTGTCTACCTACTTGATAATGGGTATTGCTAAACTATTTAGCTGTAATAGATGGGTAATGTTTACAAAGTAAATTAGTAGTGATTACCCTCGATGTACTCACCTATTTTATCGAGTTAAGCTGAATAAAAAATGACTAATATTTAGAAGGCTATGCAGGAGAGTTCACTATTAAAATCATTTTTAGACTGAAACATAAAAAATGCAATAGTTAAGATATTAAGTATAATTCAAGAACTCAATTTTTGCTTAGAAATAAGTAATATTGATGACTTGTTGACCTTCGTTTAATACAAAACGTATAAACAAAAATGTAGCGAGTTACACATAATGGAGAAATATCCTGTCTGAAATAGATGGTCAAATCTGTAGATTAATTATGAGGAATATTTTCTGTATCTTCGTTCTGATATCACATTTATTTTTTCCTTTCATGTCAACATACTCAAACATAAAGCATTCATTAACTTTCTTCATATTCAGATATAAAGACAATACTAAAACTATACAGTCGATCCGATAAAAGCGACTTACATTTGCAATCAAATTGATACATCAAGTTGAAACTTAACCAAATATGTGGAAAAAGAAACCCGCACCTGTCGATCTGAAACCAATTATTCTAATTGCACACTTCGCCATCGGTCATGATTCAGCATCATTCAAATGAAAAGAAATGAACGCAACTAAGATACAAGATTTTATGGTATTACGGACATATTATTTTATGTGTAACATTATATATTTTTTTTTAATATAGAAATGTACTCTTCTATTGTCAGATATACTTTACTTTCACATTTTTTAAATAGACTAGAAGATACATGTATTTGAAAACGTGACTTTGCGAAAATGGCTTTTTTACTTGCTACAAGAGTGTAAGTTATGCAGAAACGCCAACTAGATTTTTCAAATATAATTTCACACTCATTATTGAATTTACTATACCAATATCAAATTTTTTAAAATAAAAAATGCAGATATTTCCTTCTTTTTTTTCCTCAGTAATTACTTGCCACAAAATAGTGAGAGGTAATTTTTACCGTTCTGTAGACTATGTAGATGCACTGCTAATCTTTACATGTACGGCATGTAGAACTAAGTAACGATACTCTGTAATGACTGGGGCATGATTATCCATCATAAACGGCTTCCTCGAAAAAAAGAAAATGAGGCCCGGTCGATATGTCTATTTTGTGAATATAAAACACTGATTCTAATTCATGCCTTTTAGTTTTATGCATACTTTTCATACCCAAGTAAGAACCTTTTACGCTTCACGTGAAATGTGCATTAAATTGTTGATATTATTAGCCTTACCAGACAATATTAGCCATACAATTTAGCATAGGGACCATATATAAAACTGTTCTATTTAACATCCAAAAAATCCCGAAATGTTGTACCTACGGTGACATAAAAGAGACATAGACGTTAACTTAAGTCGCCAATATATATATATATATATATATGAGATGTTTTATTTCACCAGTCAGAATGACCTTCGTTCATAATTTATTAACTTCACACGTGCTGTGTCTGATCATTGTCTAGAAATTAGCATTTTTATTTGGTTTGCCTCTTAAATGTTTTCTTTTTAATTATTTTCACAACAGGAGTCATGCAAGGTATTTTTGTAACTTTTGGGAGGGATATCTGTTTGTTGCGGTCGCTCTTACCCGAATAGTGCATGGTGAGAGAATGCCAATAAATGGTGCAGCATTTCTTACTTCGATAACCTTAATTTATCTTTTAAGGTTACCTTACCTTACAGGTGGAACCTACATGAGAAGGCAGAGGCAGTATGCAAGGCAATCGGGTACAATATCCTACTTCTTTCCGAATATACGCCTTGTTTGTTTAACGTGCCAGGTTATAGCACCGATACGCGCGAAGCATCTTCAGCACAGCGCTAGGTTTCTAGTTGGGCGGAAGACCATACATTTTCCGAGGTCCGACAGGGACCAAACTTCCGTCCCCTGGAAATTTACATGTACCACTAAGACACTAATCCGCCTTAAGTTGGATATCTAAAATGCAGCGTTTTATCAAATAATACGTTCAACGCAAATCACTAAAGTATTCCTACTATTAACTCGATCATGATTTGCAGTTAAATTTTGTAGTATGCGTCGATGAATTGAGAAATGCTGAACTAATATTATTCCCAGAGAGTTTTTTTGTTTTTTTTGTTGTGTTTTTTTGCCTTGGAAATGATCTTGAAAACGTCACATAGATTAAAGTCCAATGAATTAGGCCGATAGTTAAAGACGTGCACATTTACACACAAAAAAAATCAAGGAATTTATAGTTAACTGAGTCTTTGGAGAGACTTTATGCTTAGAAATCAATCTTTCGACTGCAGGATGTCTACAAGATGCACCGTATTTAACATCTTTATCGCAACAGCTGCGATATATGCGTTTGCATTTATTGATTGCCCAGACATGGTAATTAATGAAAATGACAAGCAAGAACGTGGTATTAAGACCCCAATTATGCGAGCGCAACACAACGGCTTCTGATTTATTGACACTTGAATGCTTGTTTGGCCCTCGTGCAGCCGCAGTACGGTGTGAAGGACAGGCTAGATGATATCTGACTGATAACCTCATGCCATGATTTGACGAACATTTTATAAAGATGTTTATATGACCTTGCGACAAGGTTTGTGAAATGAGTCTAATAAGTATATATACATCTTTACGCCACAGTTAATACCGTTTGTTGTTGTATGAAGTATATTTTGTTTTATTTAAGTTTCTTTCTTTTTTTTTCTTTTTTATTTCGTGAAAAGTTTTTGCATACTGTTCAACGGAATTCTCAAAACTCAAAACAACGATGAGTTTAAATCAGGACCTTGTAAGAGTAGCAGCGGGTTTATGAATTAATGTAAATGACCACATTTTCAAAACAGCTATGCATAAATGAAAACTATCCCCCAGTATCCCATATGTCTCGCTTGTTTCCTTATAAGGCTTACGATTTAAATGCTTGCATTACGTTCGAAATCGGTGTTCAATTCCTCATTTTGTTTTTCCTGTTTTAGCTGATATCACTGAATAAACTTGTGTTGTTTGTTAAAAGGCGACACTGAACCGTTACATTTTACAAGATTTGCAATAATTATTGACCACACGAATCATATGCCCAAGTCATAGCACGTAAGCTGTCCAGAACATGGGATGCCAGACAAATATTTCTGGCACCCAGATAACCTCGAGAAAATCATGTCCCATTTGCAAGCATATCCTGTGTATGTTTGTCTGTAACATCATGAAACCAATCGTTTGCAGGCAAGAAAATCCATTTGATATACAGATTCATTGTGTCTCGGGGGTAAAACAGATGACGTACCTTAAAAATTAGGTGTTTCATATGTTGTTCAACACTGAGCACGAAAAGAAGTAACGTGCCTGGGAGGATGGCCGATGGCCAAGGCTTCAGATAATGTGTAATAAGGGAACATAGTGAGTAGGAAATAATGATGTATTATCCTATTGCCGATCTTTATCAATGCTTATTGTGGTGCAAGATAATGATGTATATAAATACTCATATAATATGTATTTTTAGGTTATGACTGTGAGGAAATGAGAGTTTCCAGCACATCGCCAATATCACTTATCGTCTGTACTAAAGATATTGCTTTTGCTTTTTAAGTAAATTCAACTTGAAGCATTTTTTAGCTCGACGAGCTTTTACATGTACGTTCAAATCTTATTAAAATCTTTTTTTTTTCTTAAAGCTCGAAATGAAAATAATTGAAAAAAGTAATATTTGAAAACTTACTGCACGTGCACATGTATATTAAAATATATAGCCTTCACGTCTAGGAAAATGAAAAGTGAATCTACCTTAACCCTTTCCCTCATATAGACTCATTTTGACGCACTCAATAGGTACCACATAAAGCTGATCTGCAGAAAACCACAGTCAAACCTTACCAAATTTAATTATAAAGTCCTCATTTCCAGACCACTGAGGAGCAGCGAACAGCATAAAACCTGATCAGCCTGCGAGTTACTCGCAGGCTGATCTGGTTTTATGCTGTTCGCATAGGTCTTTTCATGGTGTCCTCTATGAGGGAAAGGGTTAAAAAGATTAATTGAAGTAACATTAATTTTACAAAATGTGTACTTTTTCCAATGAAAAATGTAAAATTAACTGAGCCACTGGAAATGGTTATTGCTTCAGTTGAGGGCGCCGTGGTTCAATTGTAACGTACCCGGTTACGGATCCGAAGGTTGTGGGTTTGAACTCTGTTGGGGGCATGAATCTTTCGTGACCTTTCCAGCCAGGCAAAAAGTACTGGTCTCATCGAGGATTTGTCGAGAGGGATTAGTATAAGTCGTAAGAACTTGTTTTCCCAATCGACGTGAAATAATTAAGTTAAAACTTCAATTGTTTTCAATTATAATTAGAATGATTATGGTGTTCAGTGTTATTGCAATGTACATCAAATGAACGTTTTAAATGGTATGTGTTGCAAATATTTTTGGACGATGCTATGTATTAAAATGCTATGTAGATAGTGAAAATTACCGCTTTGTATAACACACACACATTGTACTAGTCTACTAGCATGTATTATGGAACAATTGAATGTATACAAACTTATTATTTTTACGATAGTATGCAAATATTAAGTGTTTGGACGTCCTAGATTTACGATAGTATGCAAATATTAAGTGTTTGGACGTCCTAGATTTTTCCACATTTATAAGGCGTATAATGCTTGAGTTAAGTAAGTAACCCTCAAACTGGGCATACATAGTTAACCCCCCTTTTTCCCCCTTTTTTCTATCTTTTCCACATACATGTATTACAACGTTTAATTTCACCTAGTGCAGCGGTCTGAATCTATTTCTATATTGAAAATAATTGCAGTTTGAACTAAGCCAAATTTTCTATGAACAACTTTAAAGTGATTTTTCGGCGTAAGCTGTATAAAAAGAATTTTGACCTAATTCTTGAACCAACCTAATCTTGGTTAACAACCGAAGAGTTCAGAAAAACACACATTTCCTTGGTTTGCATAAATTATTCTAGGATATTTCATCATAAAAAGGAAGTTTCAGGGTGCAGATATTTGTGCATGATTGTCAAATGGCAAATGACCATTTAATCTACTTATGTAAACATAAAAAACACCAAGTTGAAAAATTCAAACATAAAAAAACACCCAGCTGAGAAGGTAAATCGTTTGAAGCTTTAGAAAAACGTAGTTAACCTTAGCAGTGGACTCATCCCTATAAGTTTTCTAGCGTTATTTAAAAACAAAACTTGCCAGCATTATTATATAAAATATTATATAGTGTAATACTTTTACTAACTTTCATAATTATCTTATTTTTTCTTACGCCAAATATCTTTTTAAATATATTTCTTGTTTCTCTTTTTTTCTTATGTTTGTTGATTTTTTTTATTTGCAACAGGCTCCCATATGATTATTACTTTAAGGTCATTATTAAGGTTCATTGAACATTTCAAATACAATAACTTGTATAAAAATCAGATAGGCAACAGCAAAGATTTAATGATCTTTTAGTCGTTTAATTACCTATTAGCTGATTGGGTGCATAAATGCAGTCATAAGTGAATTTTCAAATACCCGTACGTCTTTGATATATTAATATACTCTTACTTATTTGATCATATGAAACTAGAGTCAAGTTTACGAGGAAATTATCTGAATACGTTCCCATACATTGACCTAATGTCCCATACCGCATACCTATAAATCAAAGTTAGTTTATGTTAGCATTCCTCGTAGTTGACATCGGAAATTGTATAATGCGCTTCGTCCCCACGCATATCAGATGCTGCACTCATATATCAACTGTAATTGACACGAATAAGTTTAAGGAAGAAATAAAGTACTAGAAATATATGAAATATGATTGTAAGTAATTTATTTATTAGAGAAAATATAAGCAAATTGTCCACCACGCGTAAAAAAAGCAAACATAAAAAAGAAACAAATTAGTTCAAACATTCAAATTCTGTAATATATCAGTGGACTTTAAAAATAAGGTTGTAAAGTTAAATAGTTACTAAATAAGATCGTATTATTAAAATTACATGATTTACGTATCATTGGACTTTAATATCAAGGATCCGCTTTGAAGAATATCGGATTCTGTAACGTCGTTTCATTTTAAACGCCTGATATTCCCGCATGCTCTTTGCATGATTTTACAGTATTTAATTATTTATTATTCAGGATGATTATCACATTTATTAAGGACGTTTCAGCGGGTTACCACTGAATCTAATTTTATTTATTTTTAAATTCAAATTTATTTTAATACAGTTTAAAAGAAACGTCAAATTTTAAGATTCAAGTATTAAATATATGATGATTATAAGTGTATTTGCCAAAGTTGTGGGCCCTAAAAGTTACATAATATATATATTAATTTGGCTAAAATTACAAAAAAAAAAAAAGTTTTACTTTTAAAAAATCCTGAGATATACAGTTGTTGTTTTTCTCTGTGTGTGTGTGTGTGTGTGTGTGTGTGTGAAGAAAAACGTGTATGAAATTACATTACAAAATGTTTTTGGAGTTTCGCATTCGTTCTGGTCCTGACTCTATGCCGGTGTTTGCTCGTTTTGTATTTTTCGTGCATGTTTGACAGTATTTTATCTGTAACTCATAAAACTCATAAAAAGGTTACAACTGGTAATAACATAATCTGAAAATATAATTTAGGTATGTTATTTAAGTATTTAAAATGCAAATTTTCCAATTTTTGATGTTTTGATTTTTTTTAACAAATTTTAGCAACAGTGATGTTTTATCATAAGCTAAATCTCCAAAACGACATTGTCGACCCCCTATTTTTAATTCATATATGTTTGTTTTTTTGTTGGGTTTAACGTCCTATCGACCGTATTTCACTATTTTTGAGACGATGTCTACTTGAGAGACATATAGTGCTGCCGAACTGCAGTATCACGCCGTAGACATGCGGCATGATACCACACCCAGCTACATTATCCTGACACGGGGGCAACCAGTCCTGGAACTACCCTTATATGCTGAGCGCCAAGAAAGGGAGCCATACTTGTACCATTTTTAACGGCTATGGTATGTCGCGGCCGGGGATCGAACCAATTACCTCCGCTCCCGAGTCGGACGTTCTAACCACTCGGCATCGGGGACGGTGTCTTAAAAATAAGTTGTTTTAGCAAGCACTATATATATTAAAAAATGTATTACATACGCTTGTGAAATATCGTGAGAAACCATTCTAATCCAAGGAGGACATCAAGGTGAACACCCCCCAATCAACACTGTAAGTCATTTAAACGGTAACGGTACCATTGGCTGAGTTGTTAGAGAATACAACAAAAAAGGGGTGTGAGTTCGATCTATGTACACGACTTGGCAAGTCTGTAAGAATGTTAACAGATTTTATCTCAGTTGCGCATAGTGATTTTAGCCCAGTGTCAATAAATGCTGTTGGACTGAAATTTTCGGACTGAAGCTTCAACCAGTTTAGTCATATTATTTTGCAGTCATATATTCACAATACGCCATATCATACATTTCGCATGATACTACAGAATTACTGATGATACCCTGAGTAAATGTAAATAATGTTTTTATAGAAATGCAAAAGGATCAGGGTACAGGTTATAACATTAGTGATCCGCCCTCTCCTAATAAATTAATTGTATCAAAGCGGACTGTTTTGTTTTGCATGACATTATCTATGTGATTAAATTGAAAAAAAAATCAGAGACAGAAAGCAAAACATAATAAAAGATAAAAGGGTGCTTCGACAGCAAAATTAAAGGACGCCATGTTATAAATTTATGTCTCCTGTTGGGAACCGTTCACACGATAGAAATAAAAACAAATTAAATGGGTTTTTATTTGTTTGTTTATCCCTTGTCTAATAACTTTTCAAACTAAAAGACGGTAAGATAACAGCCTTGGAATTGCAAAAGATGTTGAAAAAAAGGGTACGAACGATAATCAATCTCCTAGATTGCTCAGTGACACAGATTACAGCCTTGTCCTGGTATTAAAGCGCAAAGAAATCTTTTTTACTTATTAAATTGAAAGTCGCCTTGAAAGAAAATGTGCAACTGCTTCTGTTCATAGCTCAAATAAAATTGGTTTCTTGAGTCGTTTTGTCACCATAAGAAGACAGACAAGAAAGGCCATTTCAAATTTCATTCCAAATTCATTTCAAATGAAAAAAATAACAGTTCAGCCTTCTTTTGGTATTATTTCTTCGCATCTTAAAATTAACCAACTGGGGACTCATTTGTACCATCTGGCGTCATTTTTGTTGATTTGGCGTGATTGATATCATTTTTGAATCCTGGTTGAAGCACCCCAGTCGGTTCTTTTGCCGACTCAATGTTCCAAGACAGTAACTGCTGGAATTTTTTTTGCAATGTCCTGTCACACTGTGTTTTGTCCAATTACATGGACCTTTTTCATAAGTAAGTTCATTTTTTATACATGTTGGTTTCTCATGGGACCTTTTTGTCCCTCTTTACTGAACACAGCTCTGTCAACGTGACGTTATATTTAAATAGGTAACCAGGAATCTATTATCAAAATAAAAATGATATTTATAATGATGAATATTTTTTTTAATTATCATAAATAGTTTAAATAGTTTATTCTTTTCAGCAGGTTTTGAATAAAAGTTTGATCTTTTGATGATTAAACATCATGTGTTGCAATTATAGCATTTGAATGACTAGTTTAATCAATCATCTTGATATAGTCTTTCTTTATTAAGTAAATGTTAACATATTTCCGTAGTTTTGTTTAACTGCTGATTTCCGACCACGGTATCTCGTAAATTTTGTTGGATGAACTTAATGAACTCTCACACAATGATAAATAAGTCCATATATGTTGTTTTGTTTTTTTAGATAGATCGGGGCATATGGTTTTGTCACAAAACTTTAACCTTGACCATAACACGGAAGTCCTTCAACCTACAGCCTCCAAACGTAACAGGTACATGCACCTTGATGAGTTCTACCCGCCATATGACCTTGACCTTCAAATGACTTAAACCCTCAGGTCTAATGCCCATCCCCACGGAGGCATGACGTTCATTCGAATATAGCACTTGCTTTTTTCTGTAGCAATCCAAACAATAGTAATAGGTTACATGGTCCTTGAAAACATAGTCTACTAGTGATAATAACAATGATGGTTATCCACATAAACGTCCGTAAAATCACAGTAACCACAGAATTAAATATCAGTTATAGTTTTCGTTTGGAAATCCTAAATAGAGGTCCTTCCTCCTAGAAAGCCGAAATTCGAATCTATCTTTTCACAAAGAAAAGTTGAGTAAACCCTGGGTAACAGACAAACCACGTGACCAGTGACGATTAATTTCGCAATGTGTTGAATGCAGACACACTAAACATGCCATGATACCCAGGCATATTATTACACTTATCAATGACAGGTAAAGAAAAAAATGCATCATTCGGGCAAAATAAAGTATACATGAACAGTAGCATAATCAATGGATCATATTTACATATCAATACTTTCACTTTCAAATTTAATCATGGTAAAATAAATCATTATAAAAATTTAAGGTGCAAAGCTACAGATAAAATATTAGAAATGTTTTACCGGTTTAGCAATTGCATCCCAGTATGAGAGATAAGTGCGTAAGTATTTCATGCTACGACATTACATCCATTAAGAAGTTGCACCGCCTCTATCCAAACGAACATGGCAACTTAAACATATAGGTCTGTGCATGCAATGTTTGCCCAGACATATTAATTAATGAAAACACCAGAAAAACACGACCCGAAGACATCAATTCTACAGGGTCATAACAGAGGCTTCTGATTTATGACGGCAAAATACATTTTGCGTTGGATGAACAAATTGGTTGGGCTGCAGTTAATAGTAAAATAGAGTGTCATGCAAACATCTAGCCAGACTCGAATCGCACCAGCAATACTTAGAGTTAAGGAATTCTTAAATATTTAGGGACGTATTCCATCATTCTTGTTTTACATTAACACGACTGTAAAATAAATAATACAAAACTTTTTGTCAAGTAGTCAGTAAGCTACGTTATATATAACGAGTGAGAGTGAAAACGGTCACACCGACAACGGCTGAGCATCAGATTGGTATATATGTGAAAAACTTCACAGATAATTTTAGACTGCTGATGTCAGAATGTTTTCTCTTTGTCTATATTATGAGGATAACACTAACATTTTTTGTACGTGCATTTTGAAGAAATACAATTTTAAGTATGATTATGTAATAACAGGATTTAAGGATGGCGTTATATATATATATTGAATTGTTAAATATAGGTATGAACATTTTCAAACATTATGATATACTGTTCAAAAGAAAGGTTAGAACTTCTATCTGTATTAAGAGGATGGAAAGCCATTATTACCTGAAAGAGAGAAATTCTTAAGATACACTGGAAAAGATAATGTTCAGTATTTTAAGTTAGATACAGATAACCTCATAAACGATCTTGTCTCAGAGATCTTCATTTATGTAGCTGTATTTGTTTCTAAATGTTGCATGAACAACAGTATCTGTAAACTCTACAGATTTTTTCAGGTTTTGTCTTGGAATTAATTTAGTGTCTTTTAAATGAGCTAAATGTAGTACTATTACTTGTGTCTAAATCAAGATTATTCGATAGTGATAGTGACATTAAAGAAGGTATGAAAGATTTTGATACAGTGATATTTTAATCGATAAGCTCTAAAAAATGATCGAGGTAAAGGAGGCATTCGATCTGTTATGTATTGTGGAGCAAGATTATTTGACACTTTATACATAGAACAAACCTTACAATTAATACTTCTGCGTGAAAGAGTTTCCAACCACATTCTCTTTAGAGATTTTCAAGAGATACTGATCTAGTGAATCCAGTTACAACTAGGACAGCTCGTTTTGTATTTGTTTCCAAATATGCGAATAAAAAAATTTCAAAACCATCCGAAACAATAAAAATATTCATAATGGGCTTTATATAATTATGATAAATAAATTTGATTTAAAGCAAAACGAAAAATATACAGGGTTCTTGATATTATTTTCTATAACAAAGTATATTTTTTTAAAGTTTATTAATGATATCTTTGTTTTCTTTTCTACATCATTTAATTGTAAAGCACTTTTGAACGTATCTTAGATCTGAAAATAGTGATATATAAATATGGCATAATAACAATACTAATGTATCCCATCCAGTCTTGTTAATCAGGTTTTCAACGAAATACCTGGTTATTAGAATGGGATAAGTCGTTGAGCAGGCGAGCGGCGTTTATCAACATTTCGTTTTCGTTGCCTGTTAGAATAGAGATACAGTGCGGCTGCACTGACGTTTCCATTGTAATTGCTTTAAAATTCACGTTTTTCCTTTATATAGCTTGTTTTGTGGAATTATTGGTACAGGGAGTCGTTGATTGGTTATTGGATATGTCAGCTAAAATGATGACACGACACGAACGATTTACAATTGACGAAGTGTTCACATTCTTATACAGTTAGCATATAGAATCATGATCATAATCAAACACACTAAAATCAACTGATGCATAAATTTAAATTAACAAGACCAATGTGCATGTTTGTCATGCCATCTCGATTTTTTAAAAACTAATCCAATTTCCGTCAGGAGAGACACAATTCTCCTTGAGACTGCAGGCATTCGTTTAAGGATCATAACCAAGTTCAACTCTGAGGTCACTGACCAAATAATATTTGGAGAACGTGGGAGGGAGTCGGGGAACATTTCCCATGAACAAAATAAACAAAATTTTATCAAATTCGATACTTGATTACAGTCTAAAAACCACATCAGAAATAATATAATATAGTTTAATCGAGGAAATAAATATGGCCATGCATGGAATCCGTATTCTTTATTTGTGGTGATAATTATTTGGGGAAAAGGTGTTTTCTCTTTTCAGAATAAATGTTGATTAAGTTATGCCAAATATTTATTGTCAAATACAAATAATGCTTAATCAAATAAGATACATTATTTATTATGTGAACGATGTATGATTACAATAAATACACGTAGGTGCCAATTATACGATGCATCCCAGTTGTGTATCGGAAAAATATAGATCTCAGTCTTTATCAATGCACGCTGAACTCGTGCGCCCCTCTCCGGCCCCAATAAATCTCAAACAAGAGGTCAAAGTTAAGAGATAAATCAACAACGTACTTCAGAGAGGGTGAGAAAATATGAAATTATTCTTAATATCACGCGAAGGATGGACACACCAATCAGATTCCTTTTTGTGGGGGCTTACATTGATTCAGAAGTTTTGTCATGAGTTAGCTGTAGCAGTTATCGATTGGCAATTTTGAGAGATGGCATTATACATTTGATGCTATATTGAAGTGTACAAAAGAGTACCCGTCGAAGAGAGTTGTTAGTATACGAAAAACAAAACAAACGTTCAGCCAATTATATATAAAAAGTACAATAAGGCTAGCTGAATATCATTACTGCCACCAGTACGTATTATCTTCATGATAAAGAAAATATGATGTAGTTCTATATAATTATTTCGTAAGTTTAAGATCATGAAATGTTGCCAGTGTTTTCTTTAACTTTCTATTAGCAAGACAAGACTAACAATACATTTACGAAGTAAACAGCATCATCATCGTTATCATCATCATCGCCGTCGTCGTTATCCTCATAATTACCAAAATAATTCAAATGAGTCATGTGTTCCTAATAGTTTAAACTTATCTATTTTACGTCGATTGTAAAACAACTGTTCCCGCTCGGCAGTTCCGGTTGGAACAGTACAAATTCGCCCGGAGGGTCATGAAAAATCCTTACCCAAACGGGATTCGAACCCACAAGTTGGATATGTTACCACTGCACCACGTTGCCCTTCGTTTCCTTATTATTCGGTAAATGTTTTAAGCAGAAGTAGGACTATGACGCGACCGTACCCAATGACATGCTGTTTGCCACCAGTATATGTCTGACTAAAATAATAATCACATGTGCGAAAGGCACAATGTTAATCAATAATTGTTCTCTGTATAGTAACTAATAACTATGAATTGTTCTCTCATTATTTACCCTGAAGATTGCGCGGTTTATATGAATCTTTTAAGGTAAAGTCCCTGTAATGGTTCCGCTGCATTTCGGACCTCATGGCCTTTCACGCAGAAAACCAAGGTTACATAATGTTTCATTAGGGTATCTTGGTTATTTTGGTATATGTTAAGTGGTCCAAGACGTAGCGGAACCACTACTGGGACTTTACCTTAAGGTAATTACAACAATGAACTCTGAATCAGTGCAGATATTAATCGCCAATAATTAGGTATTATATCTAAAATTGTTTTACATGTAAGGATAGTACCAGGACTTGTAGGTCTATGACATGGTGTGGTATCATGCCACTCGTCCTCAGCGTGATACTGCTCATCGTCGGAAACCCATAACCGATCGATCGATATCATCTTTCGGCGACCATGGAATTTTACGCCGTTATTTTGTCGTTTAAGGGTACGTCAAATTGCACCATTTCATTTGTTTCATCATGTTTTTAGCCATTCAGATAAGTTTATTTATTTGCTTTCCGATTTCCCCACGGCATGATATCATGAAGTGAAAAGGAATAAGTCAGTTGCGGATTTTCGCCGATGGTTTTTGCAGTATGGCACTATTTGTCGATGCAAATTTATTTCAACGAATGAACGAGTGAAATAAAATATTACATCTTCCTCAAATATTTTTTTCTGTATTTCATGTTGGAAAAAAGTGAAATCATATTTGTGAAATAATTAAATAATACTTTTTATTTATATAGCAAATCCACTCAAAAGCATAAAATAAAGATGTATAGTGTCAGTTTGATTTTGTTATTATAGCATTGGGAGGTGGTGAAGTTTTTCAGATTCATAATTAGTAGAATAAGCAGGCAATACAAAACCAGATGAAAAAAATAAACATATCTTGTCTTATATGTTTCATTTTATACACTATATTATGTATTCATGACGTTCATTATTAAAAGCGATAACTTATCCTGCCAATAAAGTCATATGTTTTTCCTTTATAATTGTTTTCTAGTAGGAAATAAATCCTTTCTCCTAATCACTAGCCATTGCCAAGTTTCTCTCTGTCGCAATTATCTAATATACCGTCTGTGTTTCTTAATTAAAAGATTGATTAACGCATCATTTAAGCCATTATCTAAATCATCAAATTTAATTTAGCCGATAGATTGATTGAAAAATTAATTAAAAGGAAAAACCAAAATTAAATTAAAAATTTTATTTTTTCGTATCGTAAAATTTTAAGTACTCGTAGTTATCTTCTGTAATGAAAAGGGATGGGCCTCCGTCGTGAGAGAGTGGTTATAGACGAAGTTTTAACACCACTAAGCTCGTCATCAGTGTGAATTCGAGTCCCTGTCTGGACACCCGAATTTCTATCTTTTTTTTCTTTTTTTTTTAGAAAACATAATATTTAAGTTACTAATACCAATAAGTATGTAGATTTTCCAGAGGGAAATACTACAATAAACAATTAATTTCAATTTTTACAAATATTTCGGCAAAACTAGCCTTTGACAGCAACAATATGGCGACTGTAGAAACGTTTATTATGTAGAGGATCAAGTTTTTTCCTAGGCGAAAGCAAGTTTTGCTGGAATATTGGTAAACTTAAGAGTGAAATTAATTGTGAGTCCCCCTCAGCGGTTTCTGGGTTGGACCAGTACTTGACGCCTCGGAACGTCATTTAAAATCCTTGCCCCAAACGGGGTCTGAATCCATAACCACTGGATCCGCAGTCAGGTATGTTACTACTGGACCACGACGCCCTTGAAAAGAAGAGATTAATTTGTTCCCCTGCGTGCATGATATCAACTGTTGTTATATTGAGTCCCGTTTCTGTACAGTTTCAGACGGTGACATCTTAATACACGATAAATGGATCACTGTCCGCAACAGGAAATTGTAACGTCTCCGCACGGCCTGCAATGTATTATATATACAGTGACAGACATAAGCAATATGTCTGTCTAAATGATAAATCGGCCAGTCAGACTGTTTTATAACCCTGATTCAGAATCCTAGCTTTTCATAAATTCAGTGCACGCATTTTTGCATGATCGATTTTGCTTGAATTCCGTATCCATTTTTTTTTTTGTTCTTTTTTTCATACATTTATTTGTTTTCCAATAAAAAGATGATTTGGAAATAAAAACCAAACGATATTTTTGATATCCTACATACCAGAGACAACATGAAAAGAGGATAGTTGTTGGTTTCATGGGAAGATCATTTTTAATTCTTCTTATGAGTGATATTAATATTCACTCGATAAATTAAAAGTGATATTCTAATAAAACCACATTTTTTTTTTCATTTTACGTTTTTCTGCCAAACGTTTAGTATTGTAACTAAGTTCATCTTAAATCATATACTGTTGAGCGTCATTTATTTCTGAAATTACACTCATGAATCGTCATCCAGTCTAAAAATAATTGACAATTTGTCTATT
>CM037793.1:43420148-43449375 GCA_021229015.1 Solen grandis
AATTAAATCGATAAAATAGCAGAAGGTCAAATTTTTTTTAAAGTTCATTTAAGTTATGGCCATACAAAAGCAAGTTAAAGGCTTCAATTTCATATACTCTTTTTTTGCTTTTAAGTATTTGACAAATGTAGCAGAAAGTCCTATCATTCGTATCAACGAATGAAATCTAGTTCTTCTTATTATTCTTTTTTTTCTTCCTCTTATATTTGTGTTAATTTCGAGGTGTTGCCATTGACTCAGAACAATGAAAATTTTATGGCATATATTTCAAACCATCAGTTTTCGAAAGCAATGCATTTCATATTCATATGACGTCATATAACGTCAGATTTGACGTCAGGTGAAAAAGATTGTACGCGGTCTACAGCCATTATTTCTGGGCCGATTTTCATCAAATTTTCACAAAATGCGTATGTTAGGCTTTAGTTGTGCATCCCGGTGTCAGTTTTTCCAAATTCGAAAAGGCAAAGGTTTTATGGCGAATCCAAGATTCGAACCATTGACGTCAAATTTCAAATGCGTATAAAATCGCTTACAGATGAGCTAGAAAGATGATATTTGGACAGTATATAAGTCATGTATTCTTTATATTCTCAGAAATTTTACATGTAAATTTTTATATGTTGGAAACATCCGAGCACCTTGAAAATTTAATAGCATATGCTTCAGATAGAACATTTTGTATTTCAATAATTTTAATTTGACTATGACGTGTTTCGACGTCAAACTTGACGTCGTCTAAAAATGTTTGTACGCGGTCTACAGCCATTATTTCTTGGCCGATTTTCATCAATATTTCACAGAATATGTATGTTACATTCTAGTTGTGCATCCCGGTGTCCTTTTTTCAAAATTCGAAAAGGCAAAAGTTTTATGGCGAATCCAAGATTCGAACCATTGACGTCAAATTTCAAATGCGTATAAAATCGCTTAAAGATGAGCTGGAAAGATGATATTTGGACAGTATATAAGTCTGTAGGGTTTCTTTATATTCTATTCTCAGAAGATGAATGTCGTATGACGTCATATGACGTCATGAGTTGAAAAGTAATTTCTAAATTTTACATGTAAATTTTTATATGTTGGAAACATCCGAGCACCTTGAAAATTTAATAGCATTTCAATAATTTTCATTTGACTATGACGTGTTTTGACGTCAAACCTGACGTCGTCTAAAAATGATTGTACGCTGTCTACAGCCATTATTTCTGGACCGATTTTCACCAAATGTTCACAGAATTTATATGTTACGCTCTAGTTGTGTATCGCTGTGTCAGTTTTCCAGATTTTAAAAGGCAATGGTTCTTTGGCGAATCCAAGATTCGAACCATTGACGTCAAATTTCAAATGCGTATAAAATCGCTTACAGATGAGCTGGAAAGATGATATTTGGACAGAATATAAGTCTGAAGGTTTTCTTTATATTCTCAGAAGATGAATGTCGTATGACGTCATATGACGTCATGAGTTGAAAAGTAATTTCTAAATTTTACATGTAAATTTTTATATGTTGGAAACATCCGAGCACCTTGAAAATTTAATAGCATATGCTTCAGATAGAACAATTTGCATTTCAATAATTTTCATTTGACTATGACGTGTTTTGACGTCAAACTTGACGTCGTCTAAAAATGATTGTACGCGGTCTACAGCCATTATTTCTGGGCAGATTTTCATCAATATTTCACAGAATATGTATGTTACACTCTAGTTGTGTTTCCTAGTGTCCGTTTTTCAAAATTCGAAAATAAAAAGTTTTATGGCGAATCCAAGATTCGAACCATTGACGTCAAATTTGAAATACGTATAAAATCACTTCAGATGAGTTAGGAAGCTGATATTTGGACAGTGTATAAGTCTCCTAGTGCGCTTTACATTCTTTGAAGATTATTGTCATTTGACGTTATATGACGTCATAATGTCAAAAAGAATTTCTGATATCTACTCGTTCATTTTAGTATGTTGTAAAGTTCCCAGGACCATGGAAATTTAATGGCATATACATGAAATCATGTCCTTTTGAATGCAACATATTTCATATTCATTTGGCGTCATATAACATACGGTTTGACGTCAGGACAAAAAGGTTTTACACGGTCTACAGCCATTATTTCTGGACCGATTTTCACCAAATGTTCACAGAATTTATATGTTACGCTCTATTTGTGTATCGCTGTGTCAGTTTTCCAGATTTTAAAAGGCAATGGTTCTTTGGCGAATTCAAGATTCGAATCATTGACGTCAAATTTCAAATACGTATAAAATAGCCTCCAAGTGAGTTAAAAAGCTGATAGTAGGACTGAATTTTAGTCTCTAAGGCCACTTTCTATTTTGTGAAGACGAGCGTCATTTGACGTCATATGACGTCTGAAGGTCTAAATGAATTTAAAAAAGTTGATAATTTGTCTTGGTTTTAATACCTTTAGCGACGTCACGTCACGTGGTATTGCTACACTGTAAATTAAGCATTTTCGGAAAATACCCTACTTTCACTTTTACATAATTTTTAACATTTTCGGAAAATGTAATTGGCAAAGGCCAAGAACAATGAAAATTGTATGGCAAATATTTTCGAATGCAATGATTTTCAAATTCATAGGACGTCACATAATGCTAGATTTGACGTCAGTTAAAACGTTCGTACACGCTCTGCAGAATTTTTTTGAATCGATTTCTAGTACATTTCACAGAAGATTTAAGTTAGGCTTTTCTTGTGCATCCTTACATGCCTTTTCAAAATATGACCTCGAAATTAAGTTTAAGTATTTCAGAGACCCATATGAGGTAAAAAGCTGAAATTCACAAATGTTGTAATTCAAAACGTTTTCTTTAGATTTCCATAGGCCAGAAGTTATTTGACGTAATGGGATTATAATATGTTTTCATTTTTGGTGTAATAAATTCAATATGATCCCAATGGTCAAGAATTACAAAAAAAATTATGGCATTTGTTAAATATGCTGAATTTTCATATGCAATAATATTCTTATTCATATGACATCAGAATAGATGTCAGATCAAAAAGTTTGTAAGCGCTCTGCAGGCATTATGAATAAGGACTTCTTTTAAGTTTTTCAAGAATGTATAGGTTACAATCTAGAAACCTAATATTTTCTGCGTATTCCGTATCAATATTTTTCAATTTTGAGTTTTTAACTGTTTGTAGAAAGTCCTATCGTTTGCCGTGCAAACGAAATCTAGTTTGAAATTGGTCTCTTTTCATGTTGAAGTGTAATTCTGTTAATATTCGGACAGTGACGGTGATTATCATATTGATAAACTTTTTATTTTAAACAAAATTTACATTGTCTTTAAAAGGTTATTTTGATCAATAAGTTATTGAACAGTTTTAAAATTAGAGTGACTTTCTTTAATTTTTTTTTACACACAATATTCAAATATTCTAGCGACACTGATAAACTATACATATTTGATAGATCTTTCAAATAGTATTTCCAACTATTGTCAGCAAATCTCTTTTAACAATTGTAAAAACTGGAATTTTAGAGTAAAAGAGACGTTTAGACAATATAATTGTTTTTTAATATTTGGCAATGGAAAATGTACACCTATACCACTGACACTAGAACGTAGAATTGTAAATTTCATTGGAATCTTGATTATCAAAAACTATACATGTACGATTTTTCTTCGGAACTGTATATCAATGGTAAGGATCGGAATCTGACATCATTTGATGCAATTACTTCGTTAAGGTTGTCATTGACAACGATTCGTTATTCCATGTGTTAACTGAATATCATTCTGATCGAACCGTGCATAGAATATAATGGTAGCATACACCCGTGCAATGGTACGACCTCCGTAATCAAGTGATGTCAGATTTCGTTCCTTACCATGTTCAATATACAGTACAGAGGGACAAAAATCGTAATCAACATTCCAATGAAATTGATATTTCTGCGGTTTTAATGCCAATGACCTATACAAGAAGGATTTATAAAAAAAGTTGGTATGAAATGTTACAGGTGAAAATCTAGATACATCGATTGAGTAACTTCATCTGATAAATAGTTCAAGCATTTCTCAACTTACGAACATACAATTCAGTTCAAGTATAGGCTTGAATATGTCAAAACTATTTTCAAAAAACAAAAATGGGTCTGTATATGCAAAATTCCTATGCGGGGTTGCTCCCATAAAATAGAAACTTGTAGATGTGAGAGATCTTCAGTAAATGATACATTCTGTGTTGAAAATTAAAAAGAAATATGTCTAAAGGACACTGATGACCCCGCCATTTTATTTATAAGAATGACATTTTTTGTCAGTGAATATGATGAGAAAATGGAAATATAACAGAAGATGGTTTTAAGATCAAATGAGAATCACGCTGACCTCAGCCAAGATAGTGATATGGTTCTTGTTTGCGACACAGTGGTTTATCCTAAGGATTCCTTGATAACTTAAAATCTGCAAAAATCACATTTCGCATAAATAAAAGTGGAAAGGGATACACATTATCTATCTTATTATACCAAGGAAATGGGCGTCAGTTGATGTGAGTCAGCTTCATAGAAAAAAGTTTCAAATCAAAGGGTAACCTGAAGCAGAACAATCAATTCTACAATGTTCATCCAACCGTGAAATATAGGTAACCCTGGCAGCCATTAAACTGCAAAAATACTAAATAGTTCATATTATGATGTACATGTGCACCAAGTTTCATGAAGATCACAGAAAAAAAGCTTAAACACAAAGGCAAACCTGAAAAATTACAATCAATTTGACCATGCAACCGTGAAATAAAATTCACAACCAAACAATTGCATACATACTAAATGCTTCCTATAATGATACACATGTGTACGTGTACCAAGTTTCATGGAGATGTGACATCATATAAAAAAAAAATTAAACGCAAAAGAAGACATGAGGTGTGACCGACGAACGAACGGACGCACAGACCGAAAAACTATATTCCCCACCAACGCAAATGGTTGGCCATGAAACTACTGTTTTTAGGATTGTTATATAAATGTATGGTATAATAATATTTGAGCCACGAAGAATTTAAATATAGCATACTTTTGACAGCCATTTCACTTTTGACAAATGTATTTTGATGGAATTCCCTTCCACTTTTGGACATAGTGGATTTTGAAGTTAGGTGATATTTGCATACACTAATTGCAAGAAAATTCTCAGTGCGCATAGGGCTTTGATAAATTATACAAAGACCTACTTACAGCTGGCAGTGCGAAGAAAGATATGGCAAAAACTGCAAAGCAGGATGCGACGATTTTGCCCATCCAAGTTTGAGGCACCTTGTCACCGTATCCAATTGTCATCACAGTGATCTGGAACACAAAAATGTAACCATGATATAAGGATGTCGTAAAGATTAATAGACAGTGCTTCAATCTGAGGAATTAAAAAAGATAGTGATGTTGCAATGTGGCCATATTATTGTGATGATATAATACATGCATTACGTTGAAATGTATCTGTAACAAAGTGGTGGTAATAAAGTATATACAAATATTGACTACTGAATCGGTTTGCTTCCGAACATCTATTGATAATCACGAAGAGTTCTAATAGGCTACTTGTCTCTTGAAGTGGTATGGATTACTCTATGCTTACCTATTCAAGCAAGTAAATACGCACACGAAACATACTTTAATACTTCTCTCATTGAATATTTAGTGGGAAGACAAACCTGATTACCTAACCATCAGTTCATAGGTGACAGCGAAATGAACCAAGAGTGCCCAAATGCAGTGCTTCTTTCTTTATTCTGTGGAGATGATAGGGCTTTCGAAATGAACTGAATTGTAAACCAGCCGCCGTGCAAAAATCTACTATTCTTCTTCAAATTCACTGTGAGATTAAGTATCGCAGGAAGTTATAAATTCTTGTACTGTTTCAGCCCTGCTCTACCATCTAATACCCAACTTCAAAATGCATTTTTATTCCAGGGAAACACGTGTTTAACTTGACTGATAGTATTGAATTGGATATCCGGTAATCAGTTGTAAGCATTGCAACATAAAAAAAATCCAACAATAGTCAAACATATAATTTCAACATGGCGTTAAGATGTTCGCGATAGTAATTATAAAATGAGACTGTTACAGTGTCATAAGTATGATGGACAAAATCTATTTACAGCAGTTTCCATGAAGTTTCAAAGTTTAAAGTTTTATTTCAAGCAAACCAGAAGGTCACAAGGACTCATAAGGTGACATAGCATGGCGACATTTCATAATATATACAATAAACAATAAATGAATAAATAAAATTTAAACTATCATCAACTCGAACATTAGAATTTTCCAAATCATACAGTATAGCTTAGTAAAATGAAATGTTTGTATTTAGTTACAATTTTGATAAATGTATTGCATAAAATATATCGGTATGGAGAGTGATGAGTGTGTATGGTGCATACGTGACCAAAGCGCATTATGGGCGGAACTAGTTGCGGCGGCGACTGCTTAATGTCATGTTTTGCTAGCTCAACTGTAAATGTACCCAACGACACTGTCTCTGAACTGTACTTTACACATTACGTGAAATTGTATATAAAACGAGAGGTGGGTCCATAAATGCGAGGCCAAAAGCAAAGCTGTATGGAGAAAGTGACCAACTGTAAATATATTATCGTTAATATTTTAAATTTTATGGATTTATCTCAGTGCTTCGCTTCGCGTTGCTTGAAATAAAATTCCATAAAATTTAAAATATAAACGAAAACTAATACCAGTTTATTGTAATAGTCAACAGTCTGTAATTTGCTATCAGACTGATAACATCTATTGCACTAAATTCCTCCAGTTCATACACATGTAACGTGCACCAGTCTTACTTTAGGTCATATAGAATAAATAACTTTCCTCTTGGCTATCTTGTCGTTTGATTAGGGACCAGTAATTAATGAAATAATTTGAAGAACCAATAATCAATTAAGAATTACAAAATATATGTATAAGCAAATGTTTTCTATTATAAAATGTAGTAGTCGAATCAGTTTTAATTAATGTATAATAACAGGTGTGATTTCCTATCACTTCGATAAATATAGAATTAGTTGAGCATATCCCTGCTTAACAACTATGTGGATAACTTGCCCTATCGAACCCTATTGTTTAGTAGTTCCCAGCAAATGCAATGCTTGCAGCGAACCCTCCACGAATAGGGTATCCCTTTTTCCTGCAGTTTAGTAGCTCCCGGCAAACACAATGCTTGCAGTGAGCCCTCCGCGTACAGGAATCAAACCTGCACTAATAATATAAGGCGTTCTGTAACATTCACATGATGTTGACTCGACGACGGTCAAGTACAGACTGATCCAATTCGCATCTCAATTGCGCTTATATAGGCTAAAACGGGGAACCAACTGTGGGAACCATTTATGAGCATTTGTTGATAGAGATAGTAATTCACCATCCGATATAAACGTAACTAAGTACGAAACGATTGGATGCGAATCGTCCATTTCTTGGTTTAAACATATTTATTTCCCAAACATAGTTACAAAGAAAAACATCAGTGAAGCGTATACATATATGAAATGTAAATACGTTACAGGATGTCATAAAGATATTGATATTAATACACGGGGATTTAAACGAAAGCTACCTAAAGCTTACAAAGCTTATTTCCCCTTTCGAGTTGTCGTACCATGGCATGCTCTATATATCAAGTTGGAAAAAATACTTATTAGTAGACAAATGTACTCTTTCTAAGCAAAACAAAATAGGAAATTTAGGAAGATAGAAAGAGAAGAACTAAGTAAAATATATGACATCAGTGCAATCTAGATCAAATTCAATCGAGTGAGGCCCCCTGGAAGATTGGTCTGCACACTTTAAATTTATATCAAATATATTACAAGATCAAGGCTAGTTGTGACAATATCTGCATCAATCAAACATACCACTCATGGTGAACCGTCTGAAGCCATTGAAAAGCGTGCACTATGTGCTATAAACTTTTGTACAGACGCAAATATAAACGAGTTTTCCTCAACTGATAAAGACGGATCACCATGCAGTAATGTATTTAACTGAATAATAAAATCACGTAGGTCATTTAATAAATTTAAACGAGGCTGAGCGTAGTATATACACTCAAAGAAGAAGTGATTTGAAGAAGTGTTTTTCATTTTCTATTTCTCCACATCTACAGAAAGGGTTGGTTACAAGACCCATTGAAAACAGATGCTAATTAAGTAGGCTACAACCAGTGCGAAGATATTCGATATCTTAGGAGTCTCAGTTTTATCGTCAAAAATAGTTTGACTTTGAAAGAAATTATTAAGTACATTTGTTTTTTCTTCATCATTACTAGTTAATGAATTAGTAGTAGGATTCAAGAGCGGTGGAATAGAGTTATCTGGATTTCCAAATGTAAGTGTTTTAAGTGTTTTCCACCAATCTTTGGAAGTGGGATGTCCACATTTGAGTTTGTTGCACCTTTTAGTAATATAATCATCTTTTGCTTTCGTTAAGAGTGTTATTGTTTGATTTCTTATTTCTCTAAATTTTTGCCAATAGTACGTTGAATTAGTGAGTTTAGCCTTTTTAGCTCACCTGAGCACTTGTGCTCGGGTGAGCTTTTGTGATCGCCTTTTGTCCGCCGTGCGTCGTCCGTCGTCAACAATTGCTTGTGAACACTCTAGAGGCCACAGTTTTGACACAATCTTCATGAAACTTAGTCAGGATGTTTGTCTACATGATATCTCAGATGAGTTCGAAATTGGGTCACGTGGGGTAAAAACTAGGTCAACAGGTCAAATCTTAGAAAAACCTTGTGAACACTCTAGAGGCCACATTTTCTGCCCAATCTTCAATACATTTGGTCAGGATATTTGTCAACATGATATCTCGGATGAGTTCGAAATTGGGTCATGTGGGTTCAAAAACTAGGTCACCAGGTCAAATCCTATTGGTCAGGATATTTGTCAACATGATATCTCGGATGAGTTCGAAATTGGGTCAATTGGGTCAAAAACTAGGTCACCAGTCAATCTAGAAAAACCTTGTGAACACTCTACAGGCCACAGTTTTGGCCCAACTTCATGAAACTTTCAGATGTTGTCACATAATATCTCGGATGAGTTCGAAATTGGGTCACGTGGGGTCAAAAACTAGGTCACCAGGTCAAATCCTAGAAACACCTTGTGAACACTCTACAGGCCACAGTTTTGGCCCAAACTTCATGAAACTTAATCAGGATGCTTGTCTACATAATATCTCGGATGAGTTCGAAATTGGGTCACGTGGGGTCAAAAACTAGGTCACCAGGTCAAACCAAATCTACAGGCCTTTTCCCCTTGGATTGTTTCGAAAATGGGTCATGATCGGGTCAAAAACTAGGTCACCAGGTCAAATCTTAGAAACATCTTGTGAACACTCTACAGGCCTACATTTTTGTCCCAGTCTTCATTAAACTTGATATGAATGATGACTGCATGAATTCCCAGTTGAGTGCAGGTATAGGTATAGGATCAATATGTAGGTCACTTAGTCAAATGTTAGAAAAACACTTTAGATGCCAGATTTTTTGTCATTATGCCTAACACAGCCATCTTACTCAGGTGAGCGACACAGAGCCATCTTGGCCCTCTTGTTTTATAATTGTTTACCATTTCTTAATTATTATAGCGTATAAAAAATATTAAGGTGACAAATATTACTTTCGCTACACACATAATAAGAGTTTTGATAATCAATCTTTCTCTATATTTGGAACAGATGTTTATGTGCGTAATGTGGCGAGAACTTGATGATACATACAGTGATTTGAATATGATGTTTTCATTAGACAGAAGCATCTATTTTTTTACATTAAAATTTTTACACACATACATCTGCCAAATAAGATGAGATTCACTATATGCCACTAAGATGCTTATCAATATTTGGCATGGATTGATTGTTAGCTAAAATTTAACATCCCATCACCAATACTGTTTTCATTTGATGGTTTTACTTATTCAAAGACATATTAAACAGAGATAGGACATTCATGTTGCAGTCAGTGGAAAAATTTGTTTCGGCACACAGCAGATCATTGAATATTGCAATTTTTCAAAAAAATATAAAAAAGTAAAGAAAAATCAAAGAGGAATATAAAATAATAATTTCTTTACTGCACGGACTTTTTCAGTTTGATTTATCTTAAAAGGCATATTTTAAATATTAATTTAAATTCAACCAGTATAACAGAAAAACAAGAATGCAAAGATGGGCCTGAATCGCTCACCTAAGAAACATTGCCTTCATTGCCAATTATTGTATTATGAGTCACAGTGAATACATAATCCATGCAGAAGTATACAGCAAGATCATCTAAATTACACACAACAAGAGGGCCATGATGGAACCTGGATCGCACACCTGAGTACAGGGTTACCCAAGGAACATCAGTCTGTATTAAAACATTTTGAAATCTGGCCAGTAGTTTTGAAGGAGATGATCCTTGCAAAGTTTTATCAAATTATGTCTAGCGGTTTCAGAGGAGAGGTCATTTTAATTTTTCAATATATACATATAAGGCAAATAAGTCCTGTCCCTTGCAGCCATATTTTTTCATGGATCGGAATAATTTTAGCAACTTTTGTGAAAGTTCACCAAATGATCATCCCTGCAAATTTAATCAAATTCTGTCCAACGGTTTCAGAGGAGATTTCGTTTAAAGATTTCACTATATACATATGTATATAGTGAAATCTTTGCCATATAGCCCCGCCCCTGGCGGCCATGTTTTTTTCCCGATCGGAATAATTTCATCAATCTTGGTAGAAATTTACCAAAAGAACATCTGTACCAAATTATTTTGAAATCTGGCCAATAGTTTTGAAGGAGATGATTTTCAAAGTTTTCATATTTTTTTTTTAAGTATATAATAAAAATACAGGCCAAAATTTATTTTTGTTACAATCCACTGATTCGTGATAGAGTTTTACACCCTTTACATATTTTACGTGAAATAGACGTTTCCGCAAAATAACACTTAAAAGACTTCATTCATCTATTGAATTCATATTTAGTATTCAAGTATATAATATCAAAATATAGGCTTAGTTTGATTTTGGTTACAATCCACAGCTTTGTTAGATTTGCGCCCTTTATTGGCAAAATTTATGTGAAATTACCGTTTTCGCAAAATAATGTTTTAAATGTTAATACATTGAATTCACATTTGGTATGTAAGCAGATATCAAAAAACAGTTCAAGTCTGATTTTGTTCGAATCCGCTGATTCGCAATAGAGCAAAACGCCCTTTGTTTCTACGCAATTACCTTTGAAAGCCTATTTTGATTTTGGTTACAAACTACCAATTCCTAACAGAGTTATGATTTGGAAGTGTTATGTGAAATTACCATTTCTTTGCAGAAAAAAACTTTAATATTTAGAAAAATACAGTATACTATGATACCCTCATACGAATTTGTCTTAGCCGTTTTTCTGGTTAGATATAATTTATGTTTTTTTCTATGTTCAATGTCTTTAAGAAACAATATTTGAGAGCTGAACTCTCAATTGTTATATCCGACAGGTTTTTTTTGGGTCGAAGTGAAGGATAGCTAATGCAGAGACACTTGATGGGTAATATGCATCATAATATGCACACATCACAGCAAACAATTTTTTTAAGTGGCTAGAAATTTCGTTATTGAAAAACTTGAAGTATCGAGAATTATTAGTCCCACTTTCCGAATAATAAAAATGGAGCTATTGTCATCAATGGTTAATGTTTCCGTTAAGGTCCATTTCTCATTTACCATAAAAAATAATCTCTTTAAACTTGGTATATTTGTTCCTTATCAAGATATTAGCCTATTAAGTAGGGCAGGTAATCTAATAATAATTATGACAGAGTAACTTTGCATTTCCAAGGCTGGATAAGTGTTTTGGTCTATTTGTCAAAGACTGTCAGTCATATTCACTTCAAACTTGGATAACATTTTCACTATAAAATATGGACCCATATCAAAAGAAAAGTTAACCCTAAAATCCATTTCGACACAGTTATGCCCCTTTTTTGATTTAATTATTTGTTAACGCCAATACCTCAAGAACTGTCAAACATATTCACTTCAAACTTGAAATTTTACACACATTCTGTAATGGTTAAGGCCAATTTATCAACATTTTTCAAACTTATTCACTTTAAGTTTGGAATATTTAATCACTGTCAAAGTTGAAAAAGATTTTAAAAAGGTTTCTATAAATTTATTTTTGTACAGTTTTGCCCCTTTTCAAAGGAAGTGGAAGTTGGTTGCCCTCCAGGTCAAGCTCTCCAGTATTATCTCTGATAACATAGGAACATTATCCAAATCCCTTGAAACATTAAATCTAAGCAAGCATATATGTGAAAGTTACAACGAGGTACATACAGAATATCCTTATTGTTTAAGCTTCTGTTAAAAAAAAAAAGGTTCTGATTAAAAGTATATTATTATATCATTAATATTACTTTAACCATATTTTATGAAAAAGTTTAACATTAATATATTGTATCAAATATGTGAATGATCATGATTAGTTGAATTTCAGAGTATATCTTATAAAAAAAGTTTATACACTGCAACCACATATTTGAAAGGTCATGATTCGCACATCTAACATGACTTATCTAATAAAAATAGTTTGCAAGCTTGCGACAACATAATTAAGAAGAGTTACTAAAGTCGAAGCATAATACGCCCGTAATATGTGCTGTCCTAAAATGCACCATGTTCAAACAAATCAAGGGCCATAATCCTGGTTTTCCTGGGTTGATTAGACTGGTAATCAAAATTGGCCGAGATATTATGCCCCTACACATTGCCAGCAAGTTTGAAGAGGATCAAATAAAAACACTTTAAATAGTAGTCCAGACACTGGTAATTACATAATTATATTTTCAACAAAGCAAGGGCCATAATCAAGGAGCGCTTAGGGCGATTCGACTGGAAATCAAACTTGGCTGAGATATTATGCCCATATACATTATCAGCAAGCTTGAAGAGGATCGGATCAAAACTGTTTGAAAAGGAGTCCAGACACTGTTAATTTCACATATTTTAATCATATCAAAGGCTATAATACAGGAGTGCCAATGGCGACATTATACCCATACACATTTTCACTAAGTATGAAGAGAATCGGATCAAAACTGTTTGAATAGGAGTCCGGACACTGTTAATTTCACATATTTTCAACACATCAAGGGATATAATCCAGGAGTGGCTGGGGCGATACATATTGTCAGCAAGTTTGAAGAGGACATATCATGATTGTGGATTAAATGAAGTATACTAAACCGAGATATTTATATTGTGTTCTAAATGTACTTATTTCTTGAAATATCAAATAACGCATATCACAAACACTGTGTATGTTTCTTTGTTTTGTTTGATATACAGACATATCTTGGTTAAGTAAAAACGAATTTGAACAAGAGTTTTTATCTCATTCATATCATGAAAATGCTGCAACACAATATTCTTTTAAACTGAATAATTATCATGAACGTTTTAAGCTCCTTAACTTGGTTAATTATCAAACGTGTTTAGGCTCAAGTTTATCATCATAGATTACTAAGATAACTAAGTAAGTAGCTATAGAGATTAAATATAGAAAGGAGTACAATTATGTTATGCCCATACACATTGTCAGCAAGCTTGAAGTTTGAATAGGTGTCCGGACACTGTTAATTTCACATATTTTCAACATATCTAGGGCCATAATCCAGGAGTGCCTGGGGCGATTTTCTTTAAATCGAACTTGGCCGAGATTTCATGCTCATACACATTGTCAGAAAGTTTGAAGAGGATCGGATCAAAACTGTTTGAATAGGAGTCCAGACACTGTTAATTTCACATATTTTCAACATATCAATGGCCATAATCAAGGAGTGGCTGGAGCAATTACGCTCGAAATCGAACTTGTCCGAGATATTATGTCCATACACTTTATCAGCTAGTTTGAAGAGGATCGGATCAAAATTGATTGAAAAGGAGTCCGGACACTGTTAATTTCACATATTTTAAACATATCAAGGGCCATAATCAAGGAGTGATTGGGGCGATTTGACTGCAAATCAAAGATCGGAACAAAACTGTTTGAATAGGAGTCCAGCCACTGATAATTTTTTTCACATTTTCAAAATATAAAGGGTCAAAATCCAGGAGTGCTTAAGGTGATTTGGCTTCAAATCAAACTTTGCCGATATATTATGCCCCTATACATTGTCAGCAAGTTTGAAGAGAATCGGATCAAAACTGTTTGAAAGGGAGTCCCGGACACTGTTATTTTACATATTTTCAACATATCAAGGGTCATAATCCAGGAGTGCCAGGGGCGACTTGGCTGGAAATCTAACTTGTCCAACATATTATGACCATACACATTGTCAGCAAGTTTGAAGAGAATCGGATCAACCTTTTTCAATAGGAGTCTGGACACTGTTATTTTCACATACTTTCAACATATTAAGGGCCATACTCCAGGAGTGCCTGGGGCAACTTGGCTGGAAATCAAACTTGTCCGAGATATTTTGCCCAAAACATTGTCAGCAAGTTTGAAGAAGATCGGATCAAAACTGTTTGAATAGGAGTCCACTTTGAAGGACGCCGTCTATTTTTACGCTCATTCATTGCTAGCAAATATTTGGAATGGATGAAGTGCGTCGTGTTAAAGTTTAATCTAGACACAGAACATTATAAAATTACGCATGACAAGCAACGCGATACACGACAATGCGACACGACACTCGACATTATTGCACGCAATTGTCGAGTATCTAAAGGTTTTCAAGTAAAGTTTTATATGCGCACCATTAAAACTGGTGACATAGTTAACGATATACTGTAACATATGACTAGCGCGCATGTGGACACACGGTATTTGTGTATTGTGTATTTGTATTCGAGTGTTGTGTCAAATTGCCTTATATAACCACGTGATGTATCCTTGCCTTGAGAAAATATAAAGTAGACATCTAAATATATTTACAGGAACCAAAGTTTGAAACTTGGTTGGTCATAAAATCCTTATCTTTTAAAATTTGGAAAATGGAATGCCAAAGTGCACATCTAAATCCTTACATATATACCTCCTGTGACTATTTCTAAACCATTCGACCAAAATGGAAGACTCTAAAGCGCGAAAAAAACTTTAAAAGTTGACGTCAAACCAGTCGTCATTTGACGGAATATTTGAATTTATAAATATAAACTTTTATTTCGAGGCAATTTAATTTTCATGTTGCTTGGTCATTGGCAACACATTGAAATTAATTCTTTAAGTAGATTTGGAAAGAAACGGCTTAGATGTCATTAGCTGATACAATGATAGGACTTTCTGCTAGCTTTGTCAAACGTAAAAGCTTAATATCGTTAGAAAGGATATCAAATTCCCTACCTTTTACTTGCTTTTGTATGTCTTGCATTAACTTTGCGAAAATGTTCTTGACCTTTAGCAAACCTTTAGCTACCTATCAAAAAACTAGATGCCATTCGTTTAAAGGACGTTCTGCTACCTTTGTCAAACGTAATAGCATAATACCGTTAGAATGGATATCAAATTCCCTACCCTTTACTTGCTTTTGTATGGAATTATCTTGCTTGAACTTTGAAAATAGCCGTTAAAGCTGGGGGATATGAACACGTTTCTAAAATTCAATTCTTATTTTAATATCGCTTCTCTTATAACTTGACCAATTTCAGTAATCTAGGAACCAAACCAAATGTCTTGAAAATCCTGAAAGTATTCGCCAAAGAACCTTCACTTTTTCGAATTTGGAAAAAAACGCAAACCGGGATGCACAACATAAACGTAACATACTCATTATGTGGAAATTTCATAAAATATAGACCGCGTACAAATTTTTCTATATGACGTCAAGTTTGACGACATATGACGTCATAGGCATACGAAGCTCATTAAAATAGTATGACGAATTTAGTACCGTAATCCGTTGTCATGTAAGGTTCCAACAGAACAGCCATTGTCCTTTCTTTAGAGTTACCACCCTTGTTTCCATTTGAAAAGAGAAATATCTAAATAACCGTGAGTTTTATCCTTTTTATATGAATTATTGTTTCCTTCAGTATAAATAAGTTAGTAATATTAGTTATTAGTTAAATTCCATAATTGTGTGGTGATTATTTTCATTTGCCTCGCATTTATTCTCTTATTTTCGTAATGGACTAACCTAGTTTACCGATAATTTGTAAATGGCCTCGATCCAGTCGCTAAGTGGCGCACTTGCATGAAAGGGTATAAATACCAAGATCGCGCCGTATTTTGTCAGTCTGAAATTTGCGGCTGACCAAAAAACATCGAAGAAACTAATTTTCTTAGGTATTTGGGTGTTAGATGTGCTGAAACATACACACACTCCCGGCAGCCTTGCTGTATTGAGTGTGTTGGAGTTTATTAAGCACTATCACGTTGCTCGAAACGTAAGAGTTAGTGTTGTTAGGGTGTTTGGGAGCTGCCGGGACATTCATACGTTGCTTCATACGTTGTAGAAGAGGAGCCTCGCTTCCTTCTTTCTAGCTCTCGGGCCTCGCCTGATTGCTAGGGTTGCGGTCTGCAGCTGGGGCGGAAACAGGGGTATATTTAGGAAGCTGCTGGTATAATAAGGTGCTTTGAAGCCTCGCTTCATTGCAATAGAAGAGAAGCCTCGTTTCCTTCTGGTTAGCTTTCGGGCCTCGCCTGATCGCTAGTGATTATACCAACAGCTGAGCGTGGTAGCGCTGTGAGGCACTGTCTTATTTTGCTTCTTAAGTTACTGTTAGATTGTTTATATGTATAGAGCCGATTAAGTTTTTTTTCTCTATCTTATGATTTTTCTTAACTGATTGTGTTATTACGAATCATTTGCTTAATCATTTATCCTAATCAAACGGCAAGGAAGCCAAAAGGAAAATTAATATATAGTTTGTATATATCATTATTTGACCGCTCGGATACTTTGAAAAATCGTTACAATAGAATATTCAGTATCTAAAGTATATGCCATTAAATTTTCAGGGTCCTGGGAACTTAGCAACATATAGAATTTAACGCGTAGAAAAGGAGGAAAAGAAGAATAAATAGATTTCATTCGTTTATACTGATGATAGGATTTTCTGCTTTTCATTTTCTTATAAGTTTACCAATTTCAGTAATCTAGTTACCAAAATGGCTTGAAAATGCTTTCAAGTCGGTTGTAATATATTTGGGTCTAGTTTAATAGGTTTAGATAAAAGCCATTAAAACTTAAAGAAATACGGCAAAATTACCTAAATTCTGCATGACCTGAATAATTATCGTCCATCTAACTTTCTTAAACCTTAAACTTTAATTTCAAAATACAAGATAAAAAAAAAAGGTCTTGAAATCTTTTACATTTCATTTGCGTAGTGTATCGACCGATGCCTATTAAAATATAAGCCGTTAAAATTTGAGGATTACGGCAAAATCGTTAAAATTTTACATGTTCATTTGTTTTAATTAGTACCTTATACTTCAACCATTTAAACGTCTAGGTACCAAAAAAGAAATCAGCTTAAAAGTCTTTACATTTTTCTTGGTTTATATATAGCATTATCTTCAATGGCTTTCGAGGTACAAGCTGTTTAACCTCGAATAATCGGCAAAAATCACTAAAACTATATACACGAAATTCGTTTTTATGTCATTACGCTATGATTCTTAGGTCAATCGTGATATTTTAAAGCATCAAATGAACGGACGAATATTATTCTCGGGAACTAAAGAAAACTTAAAGACTTATATTCAGTCCAAATACCGGCTTTCTAACTCATCTATCTTATACGTATTTGAAATTTGACGTCAATGATTCGAATCTTGAATTCGCCATAGAACATAAAAACAACAACAACAACAAAAAAACAACAACAAAAAAAAAACAAACGGTAATCGGGATGCACAACTAGAACGAAGTTCTTCACAGGTTATGTTGTTTATGGTTTCATAGGGATGGACATGTTCAAATTTAGAAAATTTGCAAAGGTCAATGTCATATTTCGAATTTTTTTCCCCTTTAACCTTAGATAACTCGAAAACGAAAAACATTTTATCGAGAGACTATGTGTATTATTTTAGTATTTTGAATGATCTCTCAGAATAAATTTATGTTGTGTTGCTTTGTGTTTAAACAACGAAAACATTGATACCCCTATTGTACTCAATTGGTAATATAAAAAAAATGATTTTCGCAAAAAAGAGTAAGAACACGATTTGAAGCCAGATTCCTTGCGGTTCTAATGGTATTTATATTATTAACATCTGCTTAACTATTACATAGTTAAGGGGAGGAAACGAAATGAAATGTTTATTTTTTTATCTTTTTTTTTTTAATTTCTTTTTTTTATTTTTTGTTTGTTTGTTTTCTAGAAGTTTGAGCTTAAATATCTCGACAGCTTTTCAAAATAAGTGGAGAAATGTTCTATATTTTAAATGCCTCTCCAACCGTACTTAGTTTTTAAAATCATGACGTTGTGAAAGAAAGCTATGTACAAAATATAGAATTACTTGAACTCTTCTTTCGTTAATTTTTCGCTTCTTCGTAGAGCAAAACAAACTCATTTGACTTACACTTACCCTTTAAAAACTGTTTTGATTGTTGCAAATGTTTGGCAAGATAAATAAACATAAAATATGTAAGGTTGCAATTTCAAGAAAAACATGGTCAGTTGTATAGATGCGGTCAAACTACACCAAATAATCAGAACATCAATATAAGAACAGAAAGATGCGGTCAAACTACACCAAATAATCAGAACATCAATATAAGAACAGAAAATAAAAGATAGCAGAACGATGCTAGCAGCTAATTTTCATATTTACACTTATTGTCGCATGATCTGTACTTAAATAATAACGTAAAGTTATTTTCACTTTTTACTTTTCTTCTGCTTGGGGTCTTTGCACGTCTTTGGATGAAACTGCTTTATTGTGTAACGTTTTTACCGAGCTATATGTAGATTTCCTTGGGGACTGCCTGTCCTAATGATTAGATATAATAAAAATATAAAAAGTAAATGTTGTTTCTCGTTTGCCTAATTGGCTTTAGAGGAAATGTGTGTACACAATGAACGGACAATGATTGGGGTATGAAAAGAATCACCATTAAACGCAACTAATATATATAAAAGAGGGAAAGTGCTTCAAAAACTTTCATGTTGTGAGACCAAACTAGATTAAATACAATAAACCAGGTCTTTCTGCAACCATAAGCTCCCTGGAGCTAGGCGCTGCGAGGACCTGTTCTCTGAAGTCTACGCGCTGTCCGGCTTTCTGAGGCCTACGCGCTGTGAATATAGGCTCCCTGAAGCTGTATGCGCTGTGGAGACCGGCGCTGTGAAGACCAGCTCTCTGAGGCCCAGGAAGGACATGACTGTGAAAACCAGCTCTTTGGGACTATATTATGGTCTCACTAGCGAAACATTCATTTATGTACACTTACACAAAGATCAGACAATGGTGTGGGTATGAATCGTATATATATACTATACAATCGTAATCATTTCATACAAACGGAGGCTGCTGTATGTACGAGAAATGAACTCTAGAGATGCCACATTCAAGTAATTAAGGCTCTCTGCATCCTTAATCTCTCTGATGGCCAGGCGCTCTGAAGGCTGGCAGCTTATGCGCTGTGAGGCTTGGTGCTGTGAAGACCGGCGCTGCAACGCTACCGTCGTTCGGAAGACTGTCCTATTTATCCGGTAGTAAAAATAGGCTTTCAAACCCCTAAGGTTTAAGCGGTCTCAACACTCCCATAGTCAATAAAGCGAGGCTTCCAAGACTCTGGAAGTAAGACCTGTCTTCTAAGCACCCATAGACACAGAAGGAATACAACATGCAACGCAAGTCGCACGACGATGATTTTGATTCCCAACCTCTCAATGAAACGGGGCTCCCGAGAGAAGGAAAGGAAAACATCGGTGTCTTAATAACCCAAAGTTCCACGGCTGTAACACTCAAAATTCCCACCAAACGTTTACCAAAGGCTGTACCGGTGTTACTTCCTTGGTGGATACAACTGTTCTCCTCGACTTGCTTATATACAAGACCGTGAGCCACATGACCCATAAGACTCCACCTACTGCTTATACTGCCCCTAGAGGATTCCCGAGAATACCCGATCTGATTAGGAATGTAACGAGTCACTATGATTGCTGGCAGCATTCCAATCAATCAGAAATAAAGATGGAAAACAGTCTACTTGTGGTTTATATAAACAATGATAGATAAACACTCTCAAAATAAATACGTACGCACAGATACACATATAGTTCATCCTGTTTGACTGAATTGAAAGTTGCAAGTGAACTGAGGTTATTCATTTACATGATCAAAGTACCGAAAGAACGAGGTGACATGGCTATTTTTGTCACAATTGTTTATAACTTCAGAAGTTGAAATCCGCTTAAAATGCGTTTTTCTTGTTTATGTTCCTTGTTGTTTATTGTGCCTAAATGATTAGAAATTTTCCAGCTGATCAGCTTTAATTACCAATTTAATTCACTTGATTTTACTTGATTTTGTCTTTAAATCTGAAAACATGTGATTTATTTTACGCAGTATATGGAAATAAGTTATTAAAGTGTCTGTTTTTAAACTGTTTTCAGTAGTATCTGACTGATTATAAATAAGCAGCTGCAATTGTTACAAGTTAAGCATGTAAATGTACGATGTCATGCTTTGTCGTTTTGCTCTGCACAGGCAACAGAAGTAGTGACGATGATTACATGTTGCCAGTTTTAAAGATGAATTTCAGAGAAAAAAAGTATGGAAGAATATCTACTCCATAGCGAATATTGACCTAAACGAACCCAAATCGTTTTCTTTGTCGGAAAATAAAGTGAAATCAATCAACTCGGAAACAGCGCCATAATGCGACATGAATAGCAATGTACGTTAGGTAAGCATGTCAATATGAACGAGATATACATGTATAGTGCTGCCTCACTGTGATATCAAACCGTAGACAAGTGGCATGGTGGGGCCGCCGTGGCCGAGCGGTTACAGTCGTGGACTACAAATCTCTCAGCCCCTCACCGCTGTGGGTTCGAATCCCGGTAGGGACTTCGGATTTTTCATGTGAGGAAGCCTTTCAGCTGGCTTGCGGTAGGTCGGTGGACCTACTTGGGTACCTAGGTGTACTCGGGGTCTTCCTCCACCTGTAATTAGCTGGACGTCGCTATATGATTGAAATACTATCGCAGCGACGGTAAACCCCAATACAACAACAACAACAAGTGGCATGACACTACATCTTGTCACATTATTCCGACACCGGGCCAACCAGTCTTTAAAGTTGAACTACCCTCATATACCTTATATACTTAACTACCCTTTAGTAAAACTTTACTTTGATTATTTGGGCTGGCTTCTTGAATTTATGTCTAAAGTATAGACTCAAGAGGTTGGTTAATAAGGGCTCCATAGGGCTGTGCTTGTGAAAGAACGATATTATCTGAATTTCCCCTATGCAATGCAGCATAAAGTCATAGATTTCCTTATATCTGTGCAAACAAAATGGTAGAGAATTGATGAAGCCAGTTCTAATGGGACCTTTAGAATCTTTGACATAAGGACTTGTGGTAACTCTGAGGCTGTCAATTCACATGTAATTAGCTTAATGTTCCTATATATGAAATGTATTAAGTCACAGCGACGGTTCTCTTGTTTTCTTTAAAATGTAACATATACTTAAAACAAGATGTTCGTAAAACACAAATGCCTTTTTCAAGAGATAAAAGCATCAATTTAAATGCCTTTCCAACCGTACTTAGTTGACTTGACTATTTGAGTTTGTCACTTCGACAGTATTTCAGTCATATAGCGACGTCAAGCTAATTACAGGTGGAGGAAGATCCCGAATGTACGGAGGCATCCGGGTAGAACCACCGACCTACAGCAAGCCAGCTGGAAGGCTTCCTCACATAAAAATCCGAATTACCCTGCCGGGTTTCGAACCCACGCGGTGAGGGGATGAGTGAGTGTTAAATTCAGCGATTTTATCCTCTCGGCCACGGAGGCCCCGATTGATTGCAGATTGATGCGAAAGGCTAAATTCATTTAATTTTAAATTAATTACTACATGATCTATACTTAAATCATAACGTCAAAATATTTTCAATTCAATTTCATTTTTTTTTTTTTTTTTTTTCGATTGAGGCGTTTTGCATGCCTTATTGCTTATAACTCAAGAATTAAGACGTTTCTTTTTTCACTTTGTTCTTTGTTGATGACTGTGCTTTTGACGAAATATAGTGTTCGAGCTGATCAGATTTAAAGCGAAAACCGAGATGACATTATGCGGGTCTAGTTATTACTGTTTTTACAGCTGTGTATAAACCTTAAACTTGCATGCATTAATTACAATATTTGGTAAACCCATTATAAAGCTGAGAGCATTTTTTTTTATGAAGCTGAAATTGAGGAAGACATGTGCTACAGGAAATGCATTGCATATACACATGAGAATATCTTTTAATAAACATGTTTTTTTTTAAGAATTTGCTATAATTCTCCCCTTTCTCAACACTTGAACATCCAGACACGCTTGTTAGCTTCGTATTACATAGGCAGACATTGAAATGCTTAAAGAATCGATGCCTGGAGTAAGCAATTCTTGGCATTTTAGCACAGACCATCACATAAAGGCCACCCTTGCTAACTTTCCCACAAGGACATATATTAAACGTGTCATATCAGGTAGGACTGTAGAAAATTGTTGTTTCATCAGCATTATAGACGTCATCTTTTTGGCAAAAACATGCAAAAAGCACACTATTTATTTGCTTTTTGATGGATAAAATGTGTAAAACGAATTTGTGCCCTTGGTAATTACCAATCAAATTGAAAATCAAGTAGTGGCACCAGATGTGAAAATAGACTCTGTATTTCTTTTTATTTGTATTGTGATAGTGTCTTGGTGACAAATTAAGATGCAAATGTCTCTATAAGCCTACTGACAGAAAGTCCTATTGGGTTTGTACTGTTTTTTTTTATTCTTCTTCTTTTTTTTTCTTCCTCTTATATTTGTGTTGATTTTGAGGTGTTGCCATTGACTCAGAACAATGAAAATTTTATGGCATATATTTCAAACCATGAGCTTTCGGATGCAATGAATTTCATATTCATATGACGTCATATAGCGTCAGATTTGACGTCAGGTGAAAAAGTTTGTACGCGGTCTACAGCCATTATTTCTGGACCGATTTTCATCAAAATTTCACAGAATATGTATGTTAGGCTCTAGTTGTGCATTCCGGTGTCCGTTTTTCAAAATTCGAAAAGGTAATTGTTCTATGGCGAATCCAAGATTCGAACCATTGACGTCAAATGCGTGTAAAATCGTATTTAAGATGAGATAGAAAGCTGGTATTTGAACATAATAAAAGCCTCTACGTCTTCTTCATATTCTGAGAAGATAAACGTCATCTGACGTCTTATGACGTCATGAGGTGAAAACAATTTTTTATTTTTTACGTGTTGAATTCTATATGTTGAAAACGTCCGCGCACCTTGAAAATCTATAAGCTTATGCTTACGATAGAACATTTTGCATTTCAATGATTTTCATTTGCCTATGACGTGTCTTGACGTCAAACTTGACGTCGTCTTAAAATGTTTGTACGCGGCCTAAGCCATTATTTCTGGACCGATTTTCATAAAAATTTCACAGAATGTGTATGTTAGGCTCTAGTTGTGCATTCCGGTGTCCGTTTTTCAAAATTCGAAAAGGTAATTGTTCTATGGCGAATCCAAGATTCGAACCATTGACGTCAAATGCGTGTAAAATCGTATTTAAGATGAGATAGAAAGCTGGTATTTGAACATAATAAAAGCCTCTACGTCTTCTTCATATTCTGAGAAGATAAACGTCATCTGACGTCTTATGACGTCATGAGGTGAAAACAATTTTTTATTTTTTACGTGTTGAATTCTATATGTTGAAAACGTCCGCGCACCTTGAAAATCTATAAGCTTATGCTTACGATAGAACATTTTGCATTTCAATGATTTTCATTTGCCTATGATGTGTCTTGACGTCAAACTTGACGTCGTCTTAAAATGTTTGTACGCGGCCTACAGCCATTATTTCTGGACCGATTTTCATCAAAATTTCACAGAATGTGTATATTGCGCTCTAGTTGTGCATTCCGGTGTCCGTTTATCCAAATTAGCAAAGGCAAAGATTTTATGGCGAATCCAAGATTCGAACTTTTGACGTCAAATTTCAAATGCGTATAAAAATCGCTTCCAGATGAGCTAGAAAGGTTATATTTGGAAAGATTATAAGCCTTTAAGTGTCCTATATACTCTGTGATAATTAACGTCAACTGACGTCATATGACGTCAAAAGGTCAAAAAGAATTTTTGATATCTACGCGTTAATTTTGATATGTTGTAAAGTTTTAAGGAAAATTTTAAAGCATTGTATTTATATTAAAGGTTTTATGCAGTATACAGCCATTATTTCTGGACCGATTTACATTAAAATTTCACAGAAGGCATATATAATGCTCTAGTTGTGTATCCTGGTGTCCGTTTTCCAAATTAAAAAAGGCAATGGTTCTATGGCGAATCCAAGATTCGAACCATTTACGTCAAATTTCAAAAACGTATAAAATCGCTTCTAGATGACTTAGAATGCTGATATTTGGACTGAATATTAGTCTCTATGACTTCCTTCTATTCTGTTAGGGCGAACGTCATTTGACGTCATATGACGTCATAAGGTCAAAAATAATTTCTGATAACTACGTGTTAATTTCTATATATTGCTAAGGTCCCAGGGGCATGACAAATTTTCTGCATATATTTAAGGTAATGAAGATTTCATTTTATTGATTTTCTTATATCTATGACATCATATGACATCAAACTTGACGTTGTCTACACAAGTTTGTACGCGGTCTACAGACATTTTTTTCTGGACGGATTTTCATCAAAATTTCACAGAATGTGTATGTTACGCTCTAACCGGTGTCCATTTTATTTTAAATTCGAAAAGGCAAAGGTTTTATGGCTAATCCAAGATTAGAGGCATTGACGTCAAATTTCAGTATACGTCTCCAAGTCTTCTTTATATTCAGAGAAGATGAACGTCATATGACATCATGTGACATCTAAGGCCAACGTTTTTTTTCTGTTGAAATTAAACGGTTTTAAGACCTGAAGGCCTTATTTTTTGTTTGATTTGCATGAATTCTTATTGAAGGTGTAGGATTTGATCCTGTGGAACAATGTCATTTCCATTTTGATAAAAATGTTAAGTTCAATCATAGTTAATATCTTGAAAACCTCTAAAGCTGGACCGAATTATGTGACAATCGAATTGTAAGCATTTACAATAAATTTGTTTTGTTACATAGATTATAAGAAAAGTTAAATGAAATTTAAAAAAACCCAATGATTTTCAGTTATTTTTGCCACACCCTCCAAGTTAATCTGTTTATTTTCAAAGTTTATGGAGTTATGTCCCTACAAAAATATGTTAAAAGTAGAAATTTGATATCCTTTTACTTTCTTCGCTTTTAATATTTGACAACTGTAGCAGAAAGTCCTTTCATTCGTATCAACGAATGAAATCTAGTTATTCTTATTATTATTCTTTTTTTCTTCCTCTTATATTTGTATTAACTTCGGGGTGTTGCCATTGACTCAGAAGAATGAAAATTTTATGGTATATATTTCAAACCATGAGGTTTCGGATGCAATGAATTTCATATTCATATGACGTCATATAACGTCAGATTTGACGTCAGGTGAAAAAGTTTGTACGCGGTCTACAGCAATTATTTCTGGACCGATTTTCATCAAAATTTCACAGAATATGTATGTTAGGGTCTAGATGTGCATCCCTGTGTCCGTCTTTCCAAATTCGAAAAGGCAATGGTTTTATGGCGAATCCAAGATTCGAACCATTGACGTCAAATTTCAAATGCGTATAAAATCGCTTACAGATGAGCTAGAAAGATGATATTTGTAAAGGATATAAGTCTCTATGGTTTCTTTATATTATCAGAAGATAAATGTCGTATGACGTCATATGACGTCATGAGTTGAAAAGAAATTTCTAAATTTTACATGTAAATTTTTATATGTTGAAAACATCCGAACACCTTGAAAATTTAAAAGCATATGCTTCAGATAGAACGTTTTGCATTTCAATAATTTTTATTTGACAATGACGTGTTTTGACATCAAACTTGACGTCGTCTAAAAATGTTTGTACGCGGTCAACAGCCATTATTTCTGGGCCGATTTTCATCAAAATGTCACAGAATATGTATGTTGGCTTTTTCGGATCCAAGATTCGAATCATTGACGTCAAATTTCAAATGCGTATAAAATCGCTTACAAATGAGCTAGAAAGATGATATTTGGATAGAATATAAGTCTCTATGTTTTCTTTATATTCTCAGAAGATGAATGTCGTATGACGTCATACGACGTCATGAGGTGAAATATAATTTCTAATTTTACGTATTATTTTTTATATTCTGAAAACGTCCGAGTACCTTGATTGTTTAATACCATATGCTTCAGATGTAACATTTTGCATTTCAATAATTTTCATTTGACTATGACGTGTTTTGACGTCAATCTTGACGTAGTCTAAGAATGTTTATACGCAGTCTACAGCCATTATTTCTGGGTCGATTTTCATCAAAATTTCACAGAATGTTTATGTTACACTCTAGTTGTGCATCCCAGTTTTTCAAAATTCGTAAATACAAAGCTTTTATGGCGAATCCAAGATTCGAACCATTGACGTCAAATTTCAAATACGTATACAATCACTTCCAGATAAGTTAGAAAGCTGATATTCTGACAGTATATAAGTCTCCTAGTGGGGGCTTTCCATTCTGTGAAGATGATTGTCATTTGACGTTATATGACGTCATAATGTCAAAAAAATCTGATATCTACGCGTTAATCTTAGTATGTTGTAAAGTTCCCAGGACCATGGAAATTGAATGGCTTATACATCCAATCATGTCCTTTTGAATGCAATATATTTCATATTCATTTGGCGTCATATAGCATAAGGTTTGACGTCAGGACAAAAAGGTTTTACACGGTCTACAGCCATTATTTCTGGACCGATTTTCACCAAATTTTCACAGAATGTTTATGTTTTGCTCTAATTGTGTATCGCTGTGTCAGTTTTCCATATTTGAAAAGGTAATAGTTCTTTGGCGAATCCAAAATTGGAACCATTGACGTCAAATTTCAAATACGTATAAAATTGCCTCCAAGTGAGTTAAAAGGCTGATATTTGGACTGAATATTAGTCTCTAAGACCTCTTTCTATTTTGTTAAGACGAGCGTCATTTGACGTCATATGACGTCTGAAGGTCTAAATGAATTTAAAAAAGTTGATAATTTGTCTTGGTTTTAATACCTCCAACGACGTCACGATCACGTGGTATTGCTACACTGTTAATTAAGCATTTTCGGAATATACCCTACTTTCACTTTTACATAATTTTTAACATTTTCGGAAAATATAATTGGCAAAGGCCAAGAACAATAAAAAATGTATGGCAAATATTTTCGAATGCAATGATTTTCATATTCTCATAGGACGTCATCTGATGCTAGATTTGACGTCAGTTAAAAGATTCGTACACGCTCTGCAGAATTTTTTTTTGAATCGATTTTCTAGTACATTTAACAGAAGGTTTAAGTTAGGCTTTTCTTGTGCATCCTTACTTTCCTTTTCAAAATATGACCTCGAAATTAAGTTTAGTATTTCAGCGACTCATATGAGGTAAAAAGCTGAAATTCACACATGTTGTAATTCAAAACGTTTTCTTTAGATTTCCATAGGCCAGACGTTATTTGACGTAATGGGATTATAATATGTTTTCATTTTTTGTGCAATAAATTCAATGTGATCCCAATGGTCCAGAATTACAAAAAAATTATGGCATTTGTAAACATATGATGAATTTTCATATGCAATAATATTCTTATTCATATGACATCAGAATAGATGTCAGATCAAAAAGTTTGTAAGCGCTCTGCAGGCATTATGAATTGATGAATTCTTTTAAGTTTTTCAAAGAATATATAGGTTACACTCTAGAAACCTAATATTTTCTGCGTATTCCGTATCAATAATTTTCAGATTAATTGAGTATTTTACTGTTTGCAGAAAGATCTATCGCTTGCCGTGCAAATGTTATCTAGTTATTATTATTAGGACTTTCTGCCCTTTCGGCAGAAAGTCCTATTGGGTTTGTTATGTTTTTTTATTATTCTTATTCTTTTTCTTCCTCTTGTATTTGTGTTAATTTCGATGTGTTGCCAATGGCCCAGAACAATGAAAATTTTATGGCATTTATTTCAAAGCATGAGCTTTCGAATGCGATGAATTTCATATTCATATTACGTCATACAACGTCAGATTTGACGTCAGGTGAAATAGTTTGAACGCGGTCTACAGCCGTTATTTCTGGGCCGATTTTCATCAAAATTTCACAGAATGTGTATGTTAGGCTCTAGTTGTGCCTTCTGGTGTCCTTTTTTTCAAATTCGAAAGGCAATGGTTCTATGGCGAGTCAAATATTCGAACCATTGACATCAAATTTCAAATGCGTATAAAATCGCTTCCAGATAAGCTAGAAAGCTAATATTTGAATAGGATATAAGTTTCTAAGATTTCTTTAGATACTGAGAGAATGAAGTTCATATGACGTCATAGACCTTTCAGATGATATTTAGTTTTTGATGATCGGGGTTGAATCGGTTGAGTTATGGCGGAAAAACGAAAATTTGGTAACACTCAGTGTGTTTACCGTTTATATCTCGAAAGCCTTTGATTTTTGAAAATATGATGTTGAATATTATTTGTAGAGCAATGTTTGGCCGTTATTTTAATGCTTAAAGTTTAATGATTGACCCAAGATTTATGGAGTAATGGGGAAAAAAACGAAATTCGTGCATATAGATTTGCTTTATCTCAAAAAGTATTAAAAATTTTCTTGTACATAAAGCATGTGAAATGTAGAGAATATTAAGACGATTACTTTGGTACCTACAGTTTTGAAATTGGTCAAAGAATAAGTAAGTTACATCAAAAATAAGAATTTAAACATGTAGGATTTCAGCGATTTTGCCGTTATGTAAGAGTTTCACGGCTTATATCTTTATACTCATATGAAATAAGTCAACACATTAAGCAAGTGAGATGTAGAGAATTTTAAGACGATTATTTTGGTACCTAA
>CM037793.1:43449475-43469630 GCA_021229015.1 Solen grandis
TATGGTTATGCACCGTGTAAATGCTACCATGCAATAGAATCGTCGACGCGTGTAGCCTCGTGAGTTAAATTCCAATAACGCTTGTACATACGATCGAGACGACTGTATTACATAAAGTTACTTTATTTTGCGCTTTTAGCTAACGGACAAATTAGCTTGCAGCGTCTTGAACGGATGACATGTGTTGATCATTTTGTTTCAAAGGTCTACACTTATACATGCTCATTGTATCTCAAGCTGGCAATTAAATTACATTGTACTATAACATATATTTTCACATAGGTTATCATTTATCATAAAGTTGGAATATAGCTTGTACAACATTTATCGATTGAGGCAACAGTAAAGTCGGGAAATTGCAATGTTTCAACAACGGTCTAAATGACATGTGTCAAAACGCTCAAAGGATTATGGATAACGCAATGCTGCAACTGATATGTATAAGTAACGTAAGTAAAATGATTTGACAAAACATTAAATCATTGTCAACACTTGTTTAGTTTGTTTGTTTGTTTGTTTATTGGGTTTAACGTCAAACCGACAGTATTTCAGTCATTTGGAGACGATGTCTACTTAATGCAGTTATAGTGCTGCCACACTGCAGGTATCACGGCGTAGACATGTCGCATGATACCACACCCAGTCACATTATCCTGATACAGAGCCAACCAGTCTTGCAACTACCCTGAGCACCAAGCAAGGGAGCTATAACAGTACCAATTTTTACGACTTTGGTATCGAACCCACGACCTCCCGCTCCCGAGGCGGACGCTCTAACCACTCGGCCACCGGGAACGGTACGCTTGTTTAGCTAGTAATATCAATATGATATAAGTAAAAAGTATTTTTTTGCAATTTATATGACTACTACATATCTATAAATGCTTCAATTAAGGTGAAAGCGAAAGTAGGATATTTTCTGATAATTCTTACAATTGGCTTTAAATTCGTATTTTTTATGTAACTTCCTTATTTTTTGATCAATTTCAAAACTCTATGTGCCAAAATAATCGTCTTAAAATTCTCTACATCTCACTTTCTTAATGTATGGACTTATTTCTAATGATTCTTAAGATATAAGCCGTAAAACTCTGACATTACGACAAAATCGCTGAAATTATACATGTTTAAATTCTTATTTTTGATGTAACTTCCTTATACTTTGATCAATTTCAAAACTTTAGGTACCAAAATAATCGTCTTAAAATTCTCTACATCTCACTCGCTTAATGTGTTGACTTATTTCATATGAGTATAAAGATATAAGCCGTGAAACTCTTACATAACGGCAAAATCGCTGAAATCCTACATGTTTAAATTCTTATTTTTGATGTAACTTACTTATTCTTTGACCAATTTCAAAACTGTAGGTACCAAAGTAATCGTCTTAATATTCTCTACATTTCACATGCTTTATGTACAAGAAAATTTTTAATACTTTTTGAGATAAAGCAAATCTATATGCACGAATTTCGTTTTTTTCCCCATTACTCCATAAATCTTGGGTCAATCATTAAACTTTAAGCATTAAAATAACGGCCAAACATTGCTCTACAAATAATATTCAACATCATATTTTCAAAAATCAAAGGCTTTCGAGATATAAACGGTAAACACACTGAGTGTTACCAAATTTTCGTTTTTCCGCCATAACTCAACCGATTCAACCCCGATCATCAAAAACTAAATATCATCTGAAAGGTCTATGACGTCATATGAACTTCATTCTCTCAGTATCTAAAGAAATCTTAGAAACTTATATCCTATTCAAATATTAGCTTTCTAGCTTATCTGGAAGCGATTTTATACGCATTTGAAATTTGATGTCAATGGTTCGAATATTTGACTCGCCATAGAACCATTGCCTTTTCGAATTTTGAAAAAAAGGACACCAGAAGGCACAACTAGAGCCTAACATACACATTCTGTGAAATTTTGATGAAAATCGGCCCAGAAATAACGGCTGTAGACCGCGTTCAAACTATTTCACCTGACGTCAAATCTGACGTTGTATGACGTAATATGAATATGAAATTCATCGCATTCGAAAGCTCATGCTTTGAAATAAATGCCATAAAATTTTCATTGTTCTGGGCCATTGGCAACACATCGAAATTAACACAAATACAAGAGGAAGAAAAAGAATAAGAATAATAAAAAACATAACAAACCCAATAGGACTTTCTGCCGAAAGGGCAGAAAGTCCTAATAATAATAACTAGATAACATTTGCACGGCAAGCGATAGATCTTTCTGCAAACAGTAAAATACTCAATTAATCTGAAAATTATTGATACGGAATACGCAGAAAATATTAGGTTTCTAGAGTGTAACCTATATATTCTTTGAAAAACTTAAAAGAATTCATCAATTCATAATGCCTGCAGAGCGCTTACAAACTTTTTGATCTGACATCTATTCTGATGTCATATGAATAAGAATATTATTGCATATGAAAATTCATCATATGTTTACAAATGCCATAATTTTTTTGTAATTCTGGACCATTGGGATCACATTGAATTTATTGCACAAAAAATGAAAACATATTATAATCCCATTACGTCAAATAACGTCTGGCCTATGGAAATCTAAAGAAAACGTTTTGAATTACAACATGTGTGAATTTCAGCTTTTTACCTCATATGAGTCGCTGAAATACTAAACTTAATTTCGAGGTCATATTTTGAAAAGGAAAGTAAGGATGCACAAGAAAAGCCTAACTTAAACCTTCTGTTAAATGTACTAGAAAATCGATTCAAAAAAAAATTCTGCAGAGCGTGTACGAATCTTTTAACTGACGTCAAATCTAGCATCAGATGACGTCCTATGAGAATATGAAAATCATTGCATTCGAAAATATTTGCCATACATTTTTTATTGTTCTTGGCCTTTGCCAATTATATTTTCCGAAAATGTTAAAAATTATGTAAAAGTGAAAGTAGGGTATATTCCGAAAATGCTTAATTAACAGTGTAGCAATACCACGTGATCGTGACGTCGTTGGAGGTATTAAAACCAAGACAAATTATCAACTTTTTTAAATTCATTTAGACCTTCAGACGTCATATGACGTCAAATGACGCTCGTCTTAACAAAATAGAAAGAGGTCTTAGAGACTAATATTCAGTCCAAATATCAGCCTTTTAACTCACTTGGAGGCAATTTTATACGTATTTGAAATTTGACGTCAATGGTTCCAATTTTGGATTCGCCAAAGAACTATTACCTTTTCAAATATGGAAAACTGACACAGCGATACACAATTAGAGCAAAACATAAACATTCTGTGAAAATTTGGTGAAAATCGGTCCAGAAATAATGGCTGTAGACCGTGTAAAACCTTTTTGTCCTGACGTCAAACCTTATGCTATATGACGCCAAATGAATATGAAATATATTGCATTCAAAAGGACATGATTGGATGTATAAGCCATTCAATTTCCATGGTCCTGGGAACTTTACAACATACTAAAATTAACGCGTAGATATCAGATTTTTTTTTACATTATGACGTCATATAACGTCAAATGACAATCATCTTCACAGAATGGAAAGCCCCCCACTAGGAGACTTATATACTGTCAGAATATCAGCTTTCTAACTTATCTGGAAGTGATTGTATACGTATTTGAAATTTGACGTCAATGGTTCGAATCTTGGATTCGAAAATTTGAATTTTGAAAAACTGGGATGCACAACTAGAGTGTAACATAAACATTCTGTGAAATTTTGATGAAAATCGACCCAGAAATAATGGCTGTAGACTGCGTATAAACATTCTTAGACTACGTCAAGATTGACGTCAAAACACGTCATAGTCAAATGAAAATTATTGAAATGCAAAATGTTACATCTGAAGCATATGGTATTAAACAATCAAGGTACTCGGACGTTTTCAGAATATAAAAAATAATACGTAAAATTAGAAATTATATTTCACCTCATGACGTCGTATGACGTCATACGACATTCATCTTCTGAGAATATAAAGAAAACATAGAGACTTATATTCTATCCAAATATCATCTTTCTAGCTCATTTGTAAGCGATTTTATACGCATTTGAAATTTGACGTCAATGATTCGAATCTTGGATCCGCCATTAAACCTTTGCCTTTTGGAATTTGGAAAAACGGACACCGGGATGCACAACAAGAGCCTAACATACATATTCTGTGACATTTTGATGAAAATCGGCCCAGAAATAATGGCTGTTGACCGCGTACAAACATTTTTAGACGACGTCAAGTTTGATGTCAAAACACGTCATTGTCAAATAAAAATTATTGAAATGCAAAACGTTCTATCTGAAGCATATGCTTTTAAATTTTCAAGGTGTTCGGATGTTTTCAACATATAAAAATTTACATGTAAAATTTAGAAATTACTTTTCAACTCATGACGTCATATGACGTCATACGACATTTATCTTCTGATAATCTAAAGAAACCATAGAGACTTATATCCTTTACAAATATCATCTTTCTAGCTCATCTGTAAGCGATTTTATACGCATTTGAAATTTGACGTCAATGGTTCGAATCTTGGATTCGCCATAAAACCATTGCCTTTTCGAATTTGGAAAGACGGACACAGGGATGCACATCTAGACCCTAACATACATATTCTGTGAAATTTTGATGAAAATCGGTCCAGAAATAATTGCTGTAGACCGCGTACAAACTTTTTCACCTGACGTCAAATCTGACGTTATATGACGTCATATGAATATGAAATTCATTGCATCCGAAACCTCATGGTTTGAAATATATACCATAAAATTTTCATTCTTCTGAGTCAATGGCAACACCCCGAAGTTAATACAAATATAAGAGGAAGAAAAAAAGAATAATAATAAGAATAACTAGATTTCATTCGTTGATACGAATGAAAGGACTTTCTGCTACAGTTGTCAAATATTAAAAGCGAAGAAAGTAAAAGGATATCAAATTTCTACTTTTAACATATTTTTGTAGGGACATAACTCCATAAACTTTGAAAATAAACAGATTAACTTGGAGGGTGTGGCAAAAATAACTGAAAATCATTGGGTTTTTTTAAATTTCATTTAACTTTTCTTATAATCTATGTAACAAAACAAATTTATTGTAAATGCTTACAATTCGATTGTCAGAGGTTTTCAAGATATTAACTATGATTGAACTTAACATTTTTATCAAAATGGAAATGACATTGTTCCACAGGATCAAATCCTACACCTTCAATAAGAATTCATGCAAATCAAACAAAAAATAAGGCCTTCAGGTCTTAAAACCGTTTAATTTCAACAGAAAAAAAACGTTGGCCTTAGATGTCACATGATGTCATATGACGTTCATCTTCTCTGAATATAAAGAAGACTTGGAGACGTATACTGAAATTTGACGTCAATGCCTCTAATCTTGGATTAGCCATAAAACCTTTGCCTTTTCGAATTTAAAATAAAATGGACACCGGTTAGAGCGTAACATACACATTCTGTGAAATTTTGATGAAAATCCGTCCAGAAAAAAATGTCTGTAGACCGCGTACAAACTTGTGTAGACAACGTCAAGTTTGATGTCATATGATGTCATAGATATAAGAAAATCAATAAAATGAAATCTTCATTACCTTAAATATATGCAGAAAATTTGTCATGCCCCTGGGACCTTAGCAATATATAGAAATTAACACGTAGTTATCAGAAATTATTTTTGACCTTATGACGTCATATGACGTCAAATGATGCCCCTAAAATGGTTCGAATCTTGGATTCGCCATAGAACCATTGCCTTTTTTAATTTGGAAAACGGACACCAGGATACACAACTAGAGCATTATATATGCCTTCTGTGAAATTTTAATGTAAATCGGTCCAGAAATAATGGCTGTATACTGCATAAAACCTTTTGGACCTGACGTCAAATCTGACGTTATATGACGTCACATTAATATGAAATACAATGCTTTCAAACGCATATGGATTAATGTATATGCCATAAAATTTTAATGGTCCTTAAAACTTTACAACATATCAAAATTAACGCGTAGATATCAAAAATTCTTTTTGACCTTTTGACGTCATATGACGTCAGTTGACGTTAATTATCACAGAGTATATAGGACACTTAAAGGCTTATAATCTGTCCAAATATAACCTTTCTAGCTCATCTGGAAGCGATTTTTATACGCATTTGAAATTAGACGTCAAAAGTTCGAATCTTGGATTCACCATAAAATCTTTGCCTTTGCTAATTTGGATAAACGGACACCGGAATGCACAACTAGAGCGCAATATACACATTCTGTGAAATTTTGATGAAAATCGGTCCAGAAATAATGGCTGTAGGCCGCGTACAAACATTTTAAGACGACGTCAAGTTTGACGTCAAGACACATCATAGGCAAATGAAAATCATTGAAATGCAAAATGTTCTATCGTAAGCATAAGCTTATAGATTTTCAAGGTGCGCGGACGTTTTCAACATATAGAATTCAACACGTAAAAAATAAAAAATTGTTTTCACCTCATGACGTCATAAGACGTCAGATGACGTTTATCTTCTCAGAATATGAAGAAGACGTAGAGGCTTTTATTATGTTCAAATACCAGCTTTCTATCTCATCTTAAATACGATTTTACACGCATTTGACGTCAATGGTTCGAATCTTGGATTCGCCATAGAACAATTACCTTTTCGAATTTTGAAAAACGGACACCGGAATGCACAACTAGAGCCTAACATACACATTCTGTGAAATTTTTATGAAAATCGGTCCAGAAATAATGGCTTAGGCCGCGTACAAACATTTTAAGACGACGTCAAGTTTGACGTCAAGACACGTCATAGGCAAATGAAAATCATTGAAATGCAAAATGTTCTATCGTAAGCATAAGCTTATAGATTTTCAAGGTGCGCGGACGTTTTCAACATATAGAATTCAACACGTAAAAAATAAAAAAATTGTTTTCACCTCATGACGTCATAAGACGTCAGATGACGTTTATCTTCTCAGAATATGAAGAAGACGTAGAGGCTTTTATTATGTTCAAATACCAGCTTTCTATCTCATCTTAAATACGATTTTACACGCATTTGACGTCAATGGTTCGAATCTTGGATTCGCCATAGAACAATTACCTTTTCGAATTTTGAAAAACGGACACCGGAATGCACAACTAGAGCCTAACATACATATTCTGTGAAATTTTGATGAAAATCGGTCCAGAAATAATGGCTGTAGACCGCGTACAAACTTTTTCACCTGACGTCAAATCTGACGCTATATGACGTCATATGAATATGAAATTCATTGCATCCGAAAGCTCATGGTTTGAAATATATGCCATAAAATTTTCATTGTTCTGAGTCAATGGCAACACCTCAAAATCAACACAAATATAAGAGGAAGAAAAAAAAAGAAGAAGAATAAAAAAAAACAGTACAAACCCAATAGGACTTTCTGTCAGTAGGCTTATAGAGACATTTGCATCTTAATTTGTCACCAAGACACTATCACAATACAAATAAAAAGAAATACAGAGTCTATTTTCACATCTGGTGCCACTACTTGATTTTCAATTTGATTGGTAATTACCAAGGGCACAAATTCGTTTTACACATTTTATCCATCAAAAAGCAAATAAATAGTGTGCTTTTTGCATGTTTTTGCCAAAAAGATGACGTCTATAATGCTGATGAAACAACAATTTTCTACAGTCCTACCTGATATGACACGTTTAATATATGTCCTTGTGGGAAAGTTAGCAAAGGTGGCCTTTATGTGATGGTCTGTGCTAAAATGCCAAGAATTGCTTACTCCAGGCATCGATTCTTTAAGCATTTCAATGTCTGCCTATGTAATACGAAGCTAACAAGCGTGTCTGGATGTTCAAGTGTTGAGAAAGGGGAGAATTATAGCAAATTCTTAAAAAAAACATGTTTATTAAAAGATATTCTCATGTGTATATGCAATGCATTTCCTGTAGCACATGTCGTCCTCAATTTCAGCTTCATAAAAAAAATGCTCTCAGCTTTATAATGGGTTTACCAAATATTGTAATTAATGCATGCAAGTTTAAGGTTTATACACAGCTGTAAAAACAGTAATAACTAGACCCGCAAAATGTCATCTCGGTTTTCGCTTTAAATCTGATCAGCTCGAACACTATATTTCGTCAAAAGCACAGTCATCAACAAAGAACAAAGTGAAAAAAGAAACGTCTTAATTCTTGAGTTATAAGCAATAAGGCATGCAAAACGCCTCAATCGAAAAAAAAAAAAAAAATGAAATTGAATTGAAAATATTTTGACGTTATGATTTAAGTATAGATCATGTAGTAATTAATTTGAAATTAAATGAATTTAGCCTTTCGCATCAATCTGCAATCAATCGGGGCCTCCGTGGCCGAGAGGATAAAATCGCTGAATTTAACACTCACTCATCCCCTCACCGCGTGGGTTCGAAACCCGGCAGGGTAATTCGGATTTTTATGTGAGGAAGCCTTCCAGCTGGCTTGCTGTAGGTCGGTGGTTCTACCCGGATGCCTCCGTACATTCGGGATCTTCCTCCACCTGTAATTAGCTTGACGTCGCTATATGACTGAAATACTGTCGAAGTGACAAACTCAAATAGTCAAGTCAACTAAGTACGGTTGGAAAGGCATTTAAATTGATGCTTTTATCTCTTGAAAAAGGCATTTGTGTTTTACGAACATCTTGTTTTAAGTATATGTTACATTTTAAAGAAAACAAGAGAACCGTCGCTGTGACTTAATACATTTCATATATAGGAACATTAAGCTAATTACATGTGAATTGACAGCCTCAGAGTTACCACAAGTCCTTATGTCAAAGATTCTAAAGGTCCCATTAGAACTGGCTTCATCAATTCTCTACCATTTTGTTTGCACAGATATAAGGAAATCTATGACTTTATGCTGCATTGCATAGGGGAAATTCAGATAATATCGTTCTTTCACAAGCACAGCCCTATGGAGCCCTTATTAACCAACCTCTTGAGTCTATACTTTAGACATAAATTCAAGAAGCCAGCCCAAATAATCAAAGTAAAGTTTTACTAAAGGGTAGTTAAGTATATAAGGTATATGAGGGTAGTTCAACTTTAAAGACTGGTTGGCCCGGTGTCGGAATAATGTGACAAGATGTAGTGTCATGCCACTTGTTGTTGTTGTTGTATTGGGGTTTACCGTCGCTGCGATAGTCTTTCAATCATATAGCGACGTCCAGCTAATTACAGGTGGAGGAAGACCCCGAGTACACCTAGGTACCCAAGTAGGTCCACCGACCTACCGCAAGCCAGCTGAAAGGCTTCCTCACATGAAAAATCCGAAGTCCCTACCGGGATTCGAACCCACAGCGGTGAGGGGCTGAGAGATTTGTAGTCCACGACTGTAACCGCTCGGCCACGGCGGCCCCACCATGCCACTTGTCTGCGGTTTGATATCACAGTGAGGCAGCACTATACATGTATATCTCGTTCATATTGACATGCTTACCTAACGTACATTGCTTTTCATGTCGCATTATGGCGCTGTTTCCGAGTTGATTGATTTCACTTTATTTTCCGACAAAGAAAACGATTTGGGTTCGTTTAGGTCAATATTCGCTATGGAGTAGATATTCTTCCATACTTTTTTTCTCTGAAATTCATCTTTAAAACTGGCAACATGTAATCATCGTCACTACTTCTGTTGCCTGTGCAGAGCAAAACGACAAAGCATGACATCGTACATTTACATGCTTAACTTGTAACAATTGCAGCTGCTTATTTATAATCAGTCAGATACTACTGAAAACAGTTTAAAAACAGACACTTTAATAACTTATTTCCATATACTGCGTAAAATAAATCACATGTTTTCAGATTTAAAGACAAAATCAAGTAAAATCAAGTGAATTAAATTGGTAATTAAAGCTGATCAGCTGGAAAATTTCTAATCATTTAGGCACAATAAACAACAAGGAACATAAACAAGAAAAACGCATTTTAAGCGGATTTCAACTTCTGAAGTTATAAACAATTGTGACAAAAATAGCCATGTCACCTCGTTCTTTCGGTACTTTGATCATGTAAATGAATAACCTCAGTTCACTTGCAACTTTCAATTCAGTCAAACAGGATGAACTATATGTGTATCTGTGCGTACGTATTTATTTTGAGAGTGTTTATCTATCATTGTTTATATAAACCACAAGTAGACTGTTTTCCATCTTTATTTCTGATTGATTGGAATGCTGCCAGCAATCATAGTGACTCGTTACATTCCATAATCAGATCGGGTATTCTCGGGAATCCTCTAGGGGCAGTATAAGCAGTAGGTGGAGTCTTATGGGTCATGTGGCTCACGGTCTTGTATATAAGCAAGTCGAGGAGAACAGTTGTATCCACCAAGGAAGTAACACCGGTACAGCCTTTGGTAAACGTTTGGTGGGAATTTTGAGTGTTACAGCCGTGGAACTTTGGGTTATTAAGACACCGATGTTTTCCTTTCCTTCTCTCGGGAGCCCCGTTTCATTGAGAGGTTGGGAATCAAAATCATCGTCGTGCGACTTGCGTTGCATGTTGTATTCCTTCTGTGTCTATGGGTGCTTAGAAGACAGGTCTTACTTCCAGAGTCTTGGAAGCCTCGCTTTATTGACTATGGGAGTGTTGAGACCGCTTAAACCTTAGGGGTTTGAAAGCCTATTTTTACTACCGGATAAATAGGACAGTCTTCCGAACGACGGTAGCGTTGCAGCGCCGGTCTTCACAGCACCAAGCCTCACAGCGCATAAGCTGCCAGCCTTCAGAGCGCCTGGCCATCAGAGAGATTAAGGATGCAGAGAGCCTTAATTACTTGAATGTGGCATCTCTAGAGTTCATTTCTCGTACATACAGCAGCCTCCGTTTGTATGAAATGATTACGATTGTATAGTATATATATACGATTCATACCCACACCATTGTCTGATCTTTGTGTAAGTGTACATAAATGAATGTTTCGCTAGTGAGACCATAATATAGTCCCAAAGAGCTGGTTTTCACAGTCATGTCCTTCCTGGGCCTCAGAGAGCTGGTCTTCACAGCGCCGGTCTCCACTCTCAGCGCCGGTCTTCACAGAGCCTCAGGGAGCCGGTCTTCACAGCGCGTAGACTTCAGAGAACAGGTCCTCGCAGCGCCTAGCTCCAGGGAGCTTATGGTTGCAGAAAGACCTGGTTTATTGTATTTAATCTAGTTTGGTCTCACAACATGAAAGTTTTTGAAGCACTTTCCCTCTTTTATATATATTAGTTGCGTTTAATGGTGATTCTTTTCATACCCCAATCATTGTCCGTTCATTGTGTACACACATTTCCTCTAAAGCCAATTAGGCAAACGAGAAACAACATTTACTTTTTATATTTTTATTATATCTAATCATTAGGACAGGCAGTCCCCAAGGAAATCTACATATAGCTCGGTAAAAACGTTACACAATAAAGCAGTTTCATCCAAAGACGTGCAAAGACCCCAAGCAGAAGAAAAGTAAAAAGTGAAAATAACTTTACGTTATTATTTAAGTACAGATCATGCGACAATAAGTGTAAATATGAAAATTAGCTGCTAGCATCGTTCTGCTATCTTTTATTTTCTGTTCTTATATTGATGTTCTGATTATTTGGTGTAGTTTGACCGCATCTTTCTGTTCTTATATTGATGTTCTGATTATTTGGTGTAGTTTGACCGCATCTATACAACTGACCATGTTTTTCTTGAAATTGCAACCTTACATATTTTATGTTTATTTATCTTGCCAAACATTTGCAACAATCAAAACAGTTTTTAAAGGGTAAGTGTAAGTCATATGAGTTTGTTTTGCTCTACGAAGAAGCGAAAAATTAACGAAAGAAGAGTTCAAGTAATTCTATATTTTGTACATAGCTTTCTTTCACAACGTCATGATTTTAAAAACTAAGTACGGTTGGAGAGGCATTTAAAATATAGAACATTTCTCCACTTATTTTGAAAAGCTGTCGAGATATTTAAGCTCAAACTTCTAGAAAACAAACAAACAAAAAATAAAAAAAAGAAATTAAAAAAAAAAAGATAAAAAAATAAACATTTCATTTCGTTTCCTCCCCTTAACTATGTAATAGTTAAGCAGATGTTAATAATATAAATACCATTAGAACCGCAAGGAATCTGGCTTCAAATCGTGTTCTTACTCTTTTTTGCGAAAATCATTTTTTTATATTACCAATTGAGTACAATAGGGGTATCAATGTTTTCGTTGTTTAAACACAAAGCAACACAACATAAATTTATTCTGAGAGATCATTCAAAATACTAAAATAATACACATAGTCTCTCGATAAAATGTTTTTCGTTTTCGAGTTATCTAAGGTTAAAGGGGAAAAAAATTCGAAATATGACATTGACCTTTGCAAATTTTCTAAATTTGAACATGTCCATCCCTATGAAACCATAAACAACATAACCTGTGAAGAACTTCGTTCTAGTTGTGCATCCCGATTACCGTTTTTTTTTTGTTGTTGTTGTTTTTTTGTTGTTGTTGTTGTTGTTTATGTTCTATGGCGAATTCAAGATTCGAATCATTGACGTCAAATTTCAAATACGTATAAGATAGATGAGTTAGAAAGCCGGTATTTGGACTGAATATAAGTCTTTAAGTTTTCTTTAGTTCCCGAGAATAATATTCGTCCGTTCATTTGATGCTTTAAGATATCACGATTGACCTAAGAATCATAGCGTAATGACATAAAAACGAATTTCGTGTATATAGTTTTAGTGATTTTTGCCGATTATTCGAGGTTAAACAGCTTGTACCTCGAAAGCCATTGAAGATAATGCTATATATAAACCAAGAAAAATGTAAAGACTTTTAAGCTGATTTCTTTTTTGGTACCTAGACGTTTAAAACTGGTTGAAGTATAAGGTACTAATTAAAACAAATGAACATGTAAAATTTTAACGATTTTGCCGTAATCCTCAAATTTTAACGGCTTATATTTTAATAGGCATTGGTCGATACACTACGCAAATGAAATGTAAAAGATTTCAAGACCTTTTTTTTTTATCTTGTATTTTGAAATTAAAGTTTAAGGTTTAAGAAAGTTAGATGGACGATAATTATTCAGGTCATGCAGAATTTAGGTAATTTTGCCGTATTTCTTTAAGTTTTAATGGCTTTTATCTAAACCTATTAAACTAGACCCAAATATATTACAACCGACTTGAAAGCATTTTCAAGCCATTTTGGTAACTAGATTACTGAAATTGGTAAACTTATAAGAAAATGAAAAGCAGAAAATCCTATCATCAGTATAAACAATGAAATCTATTTATTCTTCTTTTCCTCCTTTTCTACGCGTTAAATTCTATATGTTGCTAAGTTCCCAGGACCCTGAAAATTTAATGGCATATACTTTAGATACTGAATATTCTATTGTAACGATTTTTCAAAGTATCCGAGCGGTCAAATAATGATATATACAAACTATATATTAATTTTCCTTTTGGCTTCCTTGCCGTTTGATTAGGATAAATGATTAAGCAAATGATTCGTAATAACACAATCAGTTAAGAAAAATCATATGATAGAGAAAAAAAACTTAATCGGCTCTATACATATAAACAATCTAACAGTAACTTAAGAAGCAAAATAAGACAGTGCCTCACAGCGCTACCACGCTCAGCTGTTGGTATAATCACTAGCGATCAGGCGAGGCCCGAAAGCTAACCAGAAGGAAACGAGGCTTCTCTTCTATTGCAATGAAGCGAGGCTTCAAAGCACCTTATTATACCAGCAGCTTCCTAAATATACCCCTGTTTCCGCCCCAGCTGCAGACCGCAACCCTAGCAATCAGGCGAGGCCCGAGAGCTAGAAAGAAGGAAGCGAGGCTCCTCTTCTACAACGTATGAAGCAACGTATGAATGTCCCGGCAGCTCCCAAACACCCTAACAACACTAACTCTTACGTTTCGAGCAACGTGATAGTGCTTAATAAACTCCAACACACTCAATACAGCAAGGCTGCCGGGAGTGTGTGTATGTTTCAGCACATCTAACACCCAAATACCTAAGAAAATTAGTTTCTTCGATGTTTTTTGGTCAGCGGCAAATTTCAGACTGACAAAATACGGCGCGATCTTGGTATTTATACCCTTTCATGCAAGTGCGCCACTTAGCGACTGGATCGAGGCCATTTACAAATTATCGGTAAACTAGGTTAGTCCATTACGAAAATAAGAGAATAAATGCGAGGCAAATGAAAATAATCACCACACAATTATGGAATTTAACTAATAACTAATATTACTAACTTATTTATACTGAAGGAAACAATAATTCATATAAAAAGGATAAAACTCACGGTTATTTAGATATTTCTCTTTTCAAATGGAAACAAGGGTGGTAACTCTAAAAGAAAGGACAATGGCTGTTCTGTTGGAACCTTACATGACAACGGATTACGGTACTAAATTCGTCATACTATTTTAATGAGCTTCGTATGCCTATGACGTCATATGTCGTCAAACTTGACGTCATATAGAAAAATTTGTACGCGGTCTATATTTTATGAAATTTCCACATAATGAGTATGTTACGTTTATGTTGTGCATCCCGGTTTGCGTTTTTTCCAAATTCGAAAAAGTGAAGGTTCTTTGGCGAATACTTTCAGGATTTTCAAGACATTTGGTTTGGTTCCTAGATTACTGAAATTGGTCAAGTTATAAGAGAAGCGATATAAAAATAAGAATTGAATTTTAGAAACGTGTTCATATCCCCCAGCTTTAACGGCTATTTGCAAAGTTCAAGCAAGATAATTCCATACAAAAGCAAGTAAAGGGTAGGGAATTTGATATCCATTCTAACGGTATTATGCTATTACGTTTGACAAAGGTAGCAGAACGTCCTTTAAACGAATGGCATCTAGTTTTTATTATTTCTTTCTTCAAAATAAGGTTGTTATTTCGATAGGTAGCTAAAGGTTTGCTAAAGGTCAAGAACATTTTCGCAAAGTTAATGCAAGACATACAAAAGCAAGTAAAAGGTAGGGAATTTGATATCCTTTCTAACGATATTAAGCTTTTACGTTTGACAAAGCTAGCAGAAAGTCCTATCATTGTATCAGCTAATGACATCTAAGCCGTTTCTTTCCAAATCTACTTAAAGAATTAATTTCAATGTGTTGCCAATGACCAAGCAACATGAAAATTAAATTGCCTCGAAATAAAAGTTTATATTTATAAATTCAAATATTCCGTCAAATGACGACTGGTTTTTCCATTTTGGTCGAATGGTTTAGAAATAGTCACAGGAGGTATATATGTAAGGATTTAGATGTGCACTTTGGCATTCCATTTTCCAAATTTTAAAAGATAAGGATTTTATGACCAACCAAGTTTCAAACTTTGGTTCCTGTAAATATATTTAGATGTCTACTTTATATTTTCTCAAGGCAAGGATACATCACGTGGTTATATAAGGCAATTTGACACAACACTCGAATACAAATACACAATACACAAATACCGTGTGTCCACATGCGCGCTAGTCATATGTTACAGTATATCGTTAACTATGTCACCAGTTTTAATGGTGCGCATATAAAACTTTACTTGAAAACCTTTAGATACTCGACAATTGCGTGCAATAATGTCGAGTGTCGTGTCGCATTGTCGTGTATCGCGTTGCTTGTCATGCGTAATTTTATAATGTTCTGTGTCTAGATTAAACTTTAACACGACGCACGAACATTCAACATTTGCACACTATAATGAGTGTTATGTCGGGTTGTCTTTTCATATTGTTGTGTATTGTTTACAATTGTCGCGCGTCGACCTTTTCATCCATTCCAAATATTTGCTAGCAATGAATGAGCGTAAAAATAGACGGCGTCCTTCAAAGTGGACTCCTATTCAAACAGTTTTGATCCGATCTTCTTCAAACTTGCTGACAATGTTTTGGGCAAAATATCTCGGACAAGTTTGATTTCCAGCCAAGTTGCCCCAGGCACTCCTGGAGTATGGCCCTTAATATGTTGAAAGTATGTGAAAATAACAGTGTCCAGACTCCTATTGAAAAAGGTTGATCCGATTCTCTTCAAACTTGCTGACAATGTGTATGGTCATAATATGTTGGACAAGTTAGATTTCCAGCCAAGTCGCCCCTGGCACTCCTGGATTATGACCCTTGATATGTTGAAAATATGTAAAATAACAGTGTCCGGACTCCCTTTCAAACAGTTTTGATCCGATCCTCTTTAAACTTGCTGACAATGTGTACTGGCATGATATCTCGGACAAGTTCGATTTCTAGCCAAATTGCCTCAGGCATACTTTGATTATGGCCATTGATTTGTTAAAAATATGTTAAATAACAGTGTCAAGACTCCTTTTCAAAACCGTTTTGATCCGGTCCTCTTGAAACTTACTGACAATGTGTATGGCCATAATACCTCGGACAAGTTCCATTTCCAGCCTAATCGCCCGAGCCAATCCTTGATTATGGCCCGTGATATGTTGAAAATATGTGAAATTAACAGTGTCTGGACTCCTATTCAAGAAATTTTGACCCGATTATCTTCAAACTTGCTGAAATTGTGTATGAGCATAATCTCTCAGCCAAGTTTGATTTCCAGTCGAATCGCTCCAAGGGCTCCTGGATTATGGCTCTTGCTTTCTTGAAAATATATTTAATTACATATCTCTGGCCTACCATTTTAAGTGTTTTTATTTGATCCTCTTCAAACTTACTGACAATGTTTATGGGCATAATATCTCGACCGTTCCATTTCCAGCCAAATCGCCCCAGCCACTCCTGGATTATATCCCCCCCCCTTTTTTTTTAAATAAAAAATGTGAAATTAACAGTGTCCGGACTCCTATTCCAACATTTTTGATTCGATCCTCTTCAAACTGACAATGTGTATGGGCATAATCGCTCAGCCAAGTTTGATTTCCAGCCAAATCGCCCCCAGCGCTCCTTGATTATAGGTCTTGCTTTGTTGAAAATATATTTAATTAACAGTGCCCGGACTCCTATTCAAGTTTTGATCCGATTCTCTTAAAACTTGCTGACAATGTGTATGGACATAATATGATGAGCAAGTTCGATTTCCAGCCAAGTCGCCCAAGCACTCCTGGATTATGGCCCTAGATATGTTGAAAATATGTGAAATTAACAGTGTCCGGACACCTATTCAAACTTCAAGCTTGCTGACAATGTGTATGGGCATAACATAATTGTACTCCTTTCTATATTTAATCTCTATAGCTACTTACTTATTATCTTAGTAATCTATGATGATAAACTTGAGCCTAAACACGTTTGATAATTAACCAAGTTAAGGAGCTTAAAACGTTCATGATAATTATTCAGTTTAAAAGAATATTGTGTTGCAGCATTTTCATGATATGAATGAGATAAAAACTCTTGTTCAAATTCGTTTTTACTTAACCAAGATATGTCTGTATATCAAACAAAACAAAGAAACATACACAGTGTTTGTGATATGCGTTATTTGATATTTCAAGAAATAAGTACATTTAAATATAAAATTTATGCTCTTATATAAAAACCCCAGCCACTCCGGTTATACCCTTGATTGTTAAAATATGTGAAATTAACAGTGTCGGACTCCTTTCAAACAGTTTTGATCCGATCTCTTCAACTTGTGAAAATGTTATGGGATAATTCCCATTGGCACTCCTGTATTATAGCCTTTGATATGATTAAAATATGTGAAATTAACAGTGTCTGGACTCCTTTTCAAACAGTTTTGATCCGATCCTCTTCAAGCTTGCTGATAATGTATATGGGCATAATATCTCAGCCAAGTTTGATTTCCAGTCGAATCGCCCTAAGCGCTCCTTGATTATGGCCCTTGCTTTGTTGAAAATATAATTATGTAATTACCAGTGTCTGGACTACTATTTAAAGTGTTTTTATTTGATCCTCTTCAAACTTGCTGGCAATGTGTAGGGGCATAATATCTCGGCCAATTTTGATTACCAGTCTAATCAACCCAGGAAAACCAGGATTATGGCCCTTGATTTGTTTGAACATGGTGCATTTTAGGACAGCACATATTACGGGCGTATTATGCTTCGACTTTAGTAACTCTTCTTAATTATGTTGTCGCAAGCTTGCAAACTATTTTTATTAGATAAGTCATGTTAGATGTGCGAATCATGACCTTTCAAAATGTGGTTAAAACAATTTGATACAATTAAGTTAAACTTTTTCATAAAATACACATTGTCGTTGAATACAGTTGATACAGACTTCTCAATTATTCAGTCGCAGTTAAAGTAATATTAATGATATAATAATATACTTTTAATCAGAACCTTTTTTTTTTTACAGAAGCTTAAACAATAAGGATATTCTGTATGTACCTCGTTGTAACTTTCACATATATGCTTGCTTAGATTTAATGTTTCAAGGGATTGGGATAATGTTCCTATGTTATCAGAGATAATACTGGAGAGCTTGACCTGGAGGGCAACCAACTTCCACTTCCTTTGAAAAGGGGCAAAACTGTACAAAAATAAATTTATAGAAACCTTTTTAAAATCTTTTTCAACTTTGACAGTGATTAAATATTCCAAACTTAAAGTGAATAAGTTTGAAAAATGTTGATAAATTGGCCTTAACCATTACAGAATGTGTGTAAAATTTCAAGTTTGAAGTGAATATGTTTGACAGTTCTTGAGGTATTGGCGTTAACAAATAATTAAATCAAAAAAGGGGCATAACTGTGTCGAAATGGATTTTAGGGTTAACTTTTCTTTTGATATGGGTCCATATTTTGATAGTGAAAATGTTATCCAAGTTTGAAGTGAATATGACTGACAGTCTTTGACAAATAGACCAAAACACTTATCCAGCCTTGGAAATGCAAAGTTACTCTGTCATAATTATTATTAGATTACCTGCCCTACTTAATAGGCTAATATCTTGATAAGGAACAAATATACCAAGTTTAAAGAGATTATTTTTTATGGTAAATGAGAAATGGACCTTAACGGAAACATTAACCATTGATGACAATAGCTCCATTTTTATTATTCGGAAAGTGGGACTAATAATTCTCGATACTTCAAGTTTTTCAATAACGAAATTTCTAGCCACTTAAAAAAATTGTTTGCTGTGATGTGTGCATATTATGATGCATATTACCCATCAAGTGTCTCTGCATTAGCTATCCTTCACTTCGACCCAAAAAAAACCTGTCGGATATAACAATTGAGAGTTCAGCTCTCAAATATTGTTTCTTAAAGACATTGAACATAGAAAAAAACATAAATTATATCTAACCAGAAAAACGGCTAAGACAAATTCGTATGAGGGTATCATAGTATACTGTATTTTTCTAAATATTAAAGTTTTTTTCTGCAAAGAAATGGTAATTTCACATAACACTTCCAAATCATAACTCTGTTAGGAATTGGTAGTTTGTAACCAAAATCAAAATAGGCTTTCAAAGGTAATTGCGTAGAAACAAAGGGCGTTTTGCTCTATTGCGAATCAGCGGATTCGAACAAAATCAGACTTGAACTGTTTTTTGATATCTGCTTACATACCAAATGTGAATTCAATGTATTAACATTTAAAACATTATTTTGCGAAAACGGTAATTTCACATAAATTTTGCCAATAAAGGGCGCAAATCTAACAAAGCTGTGGATTGTAACCAAAATCAAACTAAGCCTATATTTTGATATTATATACTTGAATACTAAATATGAATTCAATAGATGAATGAAGTCTTTTAAGTGTTATTTTGCGGAAACGTCTATTTCACGTAAAATATGTAAAGGGTGTAAAACTCTATCACGAATCAGTGGATTGTAACAAAAATAAATTTTGGCCTGTATTTTGATATTATATACTTACATTCTTATTATAATTTCAGAATATGGCAACAGAAAGAAAAAAATATGAAAACTTTGAAAATCATCTCCTTCAAAACTATTGGCCAGATTTCAAAATAATTTGGTACAGATGTTCTTTTGGTAAATTTCTACCAAGATTGATGAAATTATTCCGATCGGGAAAAAAACATGGCCGCCAGGGGCGGGGCTATATGGCAAAGATTTCACTATATACATATGTATATAGTGAAATCTTTAAACGAAATCTCCTCTGAAACCGTTGGA
>CM037793.1:43487306-43497867 GCA_021229015.1 Solen grandis
TTCCGCCAAAAGATCATTCCCGTTTTTTTTTCCAAACTTAGATCATTCCCGTGTTTTTTCCCGTGTTTTTTCCGACTTAGATCATTCCCGTTTTTTTTTCCGCCTTAGATCTTTCCCCGGGTGTTTTTTCCGCCTTAGATCATTCCCGGTTTTCCCCCCTTAGATCTTTCCCCCTTTGTTTTTTCCGCCTTAATCATTCCCGTTTTTTTTCCGACTTAGATAAATTCCCGTTTTTTTTTCCGCCTTAGATCATTCCCGTTTTTTTTTTCCGTTTGATCATTCCCGTTTTTTTTTTTCCCGCCTTTGATCATTCCTGTGTTTTTTCCCCCTTAGATCATTCCCGTTTTTTTTTCCGCCTTAGAAAATTCACGTTTTTTTCCGCCTTGGGATCATTCATTTTTTTATTTTTAGCTTTATCAAAATTTAAATACTTTGATCTACGACTTTTGATTTTTATAATTCTTTTTACAAGAAACATTGTATTTCTTTTTTCCCGCCTTTTGGTTTTCTGTTAAAATTGATTTAATGCATTTCTATAAACTTGTCGTTTTTTTTTTTAAACATTCATCACCCGAACCATTTTTTACTACAGGTTTTTTGTTTTCAGCACAACTTTCTTCCTATTTTTTCTTTTTTTAAATTAAAAAAAAAAAATAGGGTTTTCCCTCTTCATCTAAGAAATCAGTGAAAATGTTGTAAGTTTGTAAACACTCCCTTTAAATTTCTTTTTTTGGGGATATTAATTCTTTTTCAAGGTTATGTATATCGTTCTTTACCGCCCCTGTCAAAAAAAAGCGTCTCTTTATTTTGCATTAAATTTATAATAGCTTCTGTACATTTTTTTAATCATATAAAGTATCAACATTCTTTTTTTGTTCGAAAAGAAAATGTTAACGGCCCCGTGTTTAAAGAAATTCATTGAACTTGTGTACCTAAAAAACCTTTTAAAATAGAAAAAAAAAATCATGGCCGTAACAAATAATCTACAACACTTTGACCGTTATGTGTAACGCATGTCCACAAGGGGGGGGGGGGGGGGGATATAGGAGTCCCCCCGGGGGGTCGGTCCCGGGTTGGGCCGGGCGGGCGGTCGGTCCAGCGGTCCGTTGCATTATTTGGGAAATTTAATACAAAATTTATGCAATGATCAAGCACATGGAGAGGAAGTGCAGTGCACAAGAACCATAGCTCCATCTTGACTTTTTACAGAGTTATTGCCCTTTGTTACTTTTCCTTTTCCGGAGGGATAACTTGAAAAGGGACAAAATTGGATTTCAAAACAATTTCCCTACAATGGTCAACCCCAATATGAGGAAGTGAGTGCACAGGAAAACCCTAAAATCATCTAGAGTAATTACAGAAATTTTTGCCCTTTGAATTTTTTTCCCTTTTCCGGGGTATAACTTGTAACCTTGTCCAGTATAATTTTTAAAGTACTGATTGGATTTCAAAACAATTTCATACAATGGTCAAGCACAAAGAGAGGAAGTGCATGACCAGAACCATAACTATATCTATAGGGGAAATTTCAGAGTTATTGCCCTTTGTTACTTTTTCCCTTTTCCCCCGGGATAACTTTTAAAAATACTGGTTGGGTTTCAAAAAAAATTTCATACAATTGGCAACCAAAATAGAGGAAGTGCAGTGCACAAGAACCATAACCCCTATCTAGAGTAATTACAGAGTTAAATTTTCCCCTTTTTTTACTTTTCCTTGTCCATAGCTTAACTTGAAAAGAAATGGTTGGAATTCGAAAAAAATTTCATACAATTGTCAACCACAATAAAAGGGAAATGCAGTGCACAAGAACCATAACCCTATCTATTGTTTAAATTTCCCGAGTTATTTCCCCCTTTTTTACTTTTCCTTGCCGGAGCTTAACTTTAAAACTACTGGTTGGATTTTTAAAACAATTTCATACAATGGTCAAGCACAACCTGTGTAACCCGGCCAAAAATCTGGAAAAAAAAACTAATGTAAAAATGTCTTTTTCATACTCTTCTTCTTAATCCTAATAACTTCATCATTTCTAAAGCAGTATTGCGGGGGTATTAATCACATTTAGTGATAGTTCTAGTTTTTTATTACTTTGATATCATTTATTAACTCATTTCTGATATAAATTATAATGCCACCACTATAACGTTTAGCCCTACGATTTTGGTATTTACGAAAACAAATGTATACTTTCAAACCCAGCTAATTCAACATCTGAAAACTTATTAGTCCAAGTCTCACTTAAACATATTATGTATTACCCGCAACTAGTGTCCAGAAAATCTTGCGATGATTTTTAAGACTCGAAAGTCTTTTAAGACTGGATAGTATGCAAATTTGGCCACTATTGGTCGAATTTTGTCCGTTTTGAACAATCGCACACGATGTACGCGATGTAGCTTTTTATATTCTGAGATGCACCCTCAACTGATAGTTTTTCTTCTATGAATATTAGTATTTTTTGCTCACAATTTTCGTCCTTTTTTTCTGGTATTCTATAAAACAACAAATTGTCCCGCATGCTGCGATATTTTTAGTCCTGTACCTCTTTTCTCATTAAAGATTCCCTCTCTTTCTGTTAATAGTAATAAATTTCATTTTCTTCAATAGGTCATCTATCTGCTTTTTGATTTTGTTTACATCCTCCAGTATACTGCTATCAAAACATTGGCTCTGATCTAAATCCTGGACTTTCTGTTCCACTGTTTTGACTCTTTGATCTAAGCAGTCCATTGTTTTCGTAATAGTGTTTGTACAAGATTGGATATATTCCAGCTGGTTCATTTTTGTGTCCATGGCATCTAGTTTACTCATGATAACGGACAGTATGTCACTCTGTTGTCCTCCCGGGGGACTGGGTGTGGCACACATGGCAGGGTTCCACATAAGGATAGTGATGTTACCAATCTGTCCATTCTGATTAAAATTACCCATAGGAGACATAGGAAGTAGAGGGCTCCCTTGATAGGTGAATTGTTGGCCTACCTGGCTTTGTTTTTCCGGAGCTATCCGACATCTCGTCTTCTTTATTCACCTCTGTCCGTTTCCCGCCTTTTAAGTGGGGTTTGATCCCTTTGTTATCCAGGTGACAGTTTACCTTTTTTCCGTTTTTTTTTTTTTTTGTCATTTGTGCCCATATTAGTCCATCTGTCCATTAACCGTTTACACTAAACACTCCTCCTCACTAAACATACTACTTATTCCACATTTTTTGTTTCACAAACCTTATTATATCCGTATTTTCCGTTTTTTTTTATTTTTCACAATAAAGATTTAACGTCTATACTCTGCGCATGCGCAATACAAGGTAGTGATCAATATACATGTAGATGATAATGATGTAGTGATCAATATAGGTGTAGATGATAATGAGGTAGTGATCAATATAGTGTAGATGATAATGAGGTAGAGATCAATATAGATGTAGATGATAATGATGTAGTGATCAATATAGGTGTAGATGATAATGAGGTAGGATCAATAGGTGTAGATGATAATGAGGTAGTGATCAATATAGGTGTAGATGATAATGAGGTAGAGATCAATATAGATGTAGATGATAATGATGTAGTGATCAATATAGGTGTAGATGATAATGAGGTAGTGATCATTATACATGTAGATGATAATGTGGTAGTGATCAATATAGATGTAGATGATAATGATGTAGTGATCAATATAGGTGTAGATGATAATGAGGTAGTGATCATTATACATGTAGATGATAATGTGGTAGTGATCAGTATAGATGGTACTGATGTAGTAATCAATATTCTATCTCGTGCCATTCCACCTTTGTCTGTGTCGTAAGTTATTTGAAACCGGACGGTTTTTCTTCTTAGTACTCAATGATATTTTTCCGAATATATCGACTGTTTTATCAATCACCGCCAAAATTAGACTATCTGTGTCGCACGCGGTTTGCAACAATTCAGAGACTTATAAACAGAGATTTTGCAGCTTACCGAAGTAACGCACTTTATCGCGTGCCTCGGGAGTTAAACAGAGCGCGCCCGCTGTCACACAGGTACCGGATATTTCGGTGTTACTTGGGGGAATCTTACAAACTACCTTCCAAATCTACTGATTTTAGTAAAAGTGACTTTAAATGAAGGAAAAAAAGAGGACGGATGCATGATTGGAGAATTTATTTTAGTTTTTAATTGAGAGAGAGAGAGGGGGGGGGGGAAGAAGGAAGAAAGACAGGCCCGATATTACTAAGCGCGGCATGAGAAAACGCCTAGATACATAATAGCCTCGTGTACATGCAGGATTAACCCGTGATTTTTGCAGGTTGGGATCTTGTTCTTTAGTCGGGTTTGTTTTAGTAACACAAATTTTTTTCAAAAGCAAAAAATGTAGAATGATTGTTTGCGGGTTTTAAATTTTTCCCTTAATCGGTTTGTCGTTTTGATAAATCAACCCTAAATGACGTTTGTAAAAAGGGAAACCAAACCAAAAAATTTGGGGATTTAAAAAAAAAATAACCAGTAAAAATACTGTATTTAAATACCATTGGATTTTATCAAAAAACATATGAAATTTTCTCCCCCCTGCAGCTCGTTGGCCCCCCCCGTGCCCCGACTTCAGGAAAATAGATATGTACAAACCATAACCCTTCCCAAATCTTTTTGTTTATATTTTCTCTGAAAAAAATAGGGAAAAATTTTCTTTTTCCCCCTTTTTTTTTAAGATTTTTTTCAAAAATTTTATTTTAAGATTTAATCTAAGGAAAAAATTAAAGGGTTTAAAGGGAAAATTTTATTTTAAAAGAAAAAGAAATATAATGAAAAAGGGAAATTTTTTTTGCTTAAATCAAAGGGGATGAAAAAGGGAAATACCACTCCTGTTGCCCCTGTTAAGCCTTTTGTCCCTTTACAACAGAATTTAAGAAATTTAAACGAGCCCCCGATTTTTATTTCAAAAATTTTGAAGAATTGGAAAAGAGTTTTTAAAAGAAATATGAAAAATTTTAATGCGAAACTTTTTTGAGGTACGTGTGAAAGGACGATGTTTATTTACGGGTTTCATTTTAATCCTGAAAATAATTTTTAAATAGATTATCAAGGCCCAAAATTTTTTTAACCTTTTAATCTGTTATTTTTTTCAAACTTTTTTTTTATACAAACTGCATTTTGTACTCTCTTTGATAAGTGTAGGGCGATTTTTTAATTATTTATCATTTTTATCCTGGTTCCCAAATTTATTTTTTAAGAAAGGGTTTTGCGTTTCAAAAATTTTAAAAACCACCGTGGTTTTTTCCAAGACAATTTTGCTTTTGGAACGGTTTCTTTGTCGGGCTTTTTAATGTCCCTTTTGGTATTTTTTTTTTTTTTTTTAAGCCTGGACCCAATTACATACAAATTTGAAAAGGGGCCAAATTTCCTTTTTCAGACAAACAAAAATAGTTTCAAATAACAACCCCCATTTTACGGTTTAAAACCCTCACTTGTTTTAAAGTCAAGACGAAATTTTAAAGTACTCGTGCATTTACAGTTTTTTCCGGATAAAAAACCAAAATTTTGAAAGACTCTGTTTTTAAAGCAACACGAAGAAATTTGGATTATGTAAAAAAGGTTACGTTATACCCCAAATTTGTCTGAAAAAGTTTCTTTATTTTTTTAAGATTACATTTGAAATTAAGTTTTGACTTGAATTCACCCCAAAATATTTTAAATTCAAAAACCTTAGGTAAGTAAGGAAAAAAAAATTCCGTCAGTTTTATTTAAAAACAAATTTTTTCTTTTTTTGTGAATGATTGTGTTAAAGAAAAAAAGGGTATCATACAAAAGAAATAAAAATTATATTCAAATTAAAAAAATTTTTTACTAGGCAATTTGCTTTATCAAAAAAAAGGAATTTTTAAAATTTTAATTGATTTTTGAGAAATGTACAGGGCCCTTTTAAAAATCCCAAATGTTGGGCTGAAGGGTTTGGCGCAAAGGTTGGGGGAAATTTCCCAAAAATTTGGGGTTTTTCCTTGTATCAAATATACCCAATGCCTTTAAATAAATATCAATTCGATAAATCAAAAACTTTTTTATAGTATAAGAAAACCCTTTTTAACAGTATCCCCAATCTTTTTTCATTTAAAAGAACAGGTTGAATTTTTTTGTCGGATTTGGCGCCCGTACTTTTTAAACAGAGAAATAAAGGTTGTTCATTTTAACCGTTTAAAGTAGTTGTTTTGTGTTTTAAAAATAAATGAAATTGCACAGTTTCCGAGATTTTAAAGGGTTTTGAATCCATCGTTTTTGGGGAAAAAATCAAAATTTTTTGCAACATTTCCCCTTTTTTTGGGCGTAAAGAGGGCACCCACATTTCAAGAGTGGTACAAAAGCAACGAAAAATCGGTTTTTGCACCTTTTTTTTATGGGGTCGCTTTTAAAACCCAAAGTGGTTTGGGATGGGGGTGAAAAAGACTTAAGTGTGTTTTGTTTTTTTTAGTAAATTTTTTTTTGTTTTCTTTTTTTTTTTCTAAAGTAATACTCACAATAAAAATTTCTTTTTTTATAAAAAGAAAATAAATTTTAGATTTGGCCCTACTTTCAAAAAAAAATTTTTTAAAACTTGTTACATCTTCAACTATTTCAACATTTGTTTTTGCTGTCTTGGCTGAAAAACAAACAAAACCTTGTTTACATAGTCCATTTATTAAATTCCCTACGGGAATAGAAAAATGAAAAGAAAGGGATAAAAGAAAAAAAAATTTTTTGATTTTAAAAAATTATACTTAAAATTGTATTTGAGGCAGAGAGATAAAAGAGAGAGAGAGAGAAAAAGAGCCCCCAAAATAAACAAAAAAGAAAATTTGTCTGTAACAATATAAATCACGACGAAAAGGGTTTAAAACCCCATATTTTAATTATTTTAAAAGGACATGCACTTTGATGAGCTCTACCCGCCAGATGACATTGACCTTCAAATGACTTTGACCCCCCAAAGCAATGAATCTTTTTTTATTTTATTTCTTTTGTGTGTTAAACATGGTTTATTTGATTTTATTTGAATCATTTACGCCATTTATTCCACCAAAGGCTAACAGATTGCACTAGTGTAGTATGGAAGTATGGCACCCTGGTTCTTGGGGATTTTTTTTATGGTACCTTGGCCGAAAATTGATGGCACCGATGAAAATTTATGGTACCTGGAACGAAAACTTATGGCACACAGTGTGCACCGAGGTTTTATGGAACTTTATCATTATAAGTATGGGGATTAACAATTGTAAACATTTAGTATAAAGTATAATCTCCATAAACAGCAGGTTCAGTCCGATACCAGCAGTGTTCAGGTAAACAACAGTGTACAGACACGAGATTGACAAAGTTTAAGGTGCCTGACCTTCTTGACACAAGTTGTGCTCTTATTTATCATCGTGATTGTGACATTAGTGAACCTGTGTTTTAACAGTCCGGACCGTGAACTTTGGTTGCTGCTGATGAGCACTTCTATCGGATACATTCTTTCAATTCCAAGTTGTTTTTTTTTGTTGTTTTTTTTTGCAAAGAATCCACGAGCTCTTTCTACATCTCTCTCATCAGTGCTGGTTCGATGACATTGTACACAAACATCACACAATGTTGTTTTTAGAACGAAGCTGGCAAAAACTATCGATGTCGACAAATAAGATTGGGAAATGGCTGTCGTGTAAATGATTGTTCCCACACAAGTCAAAAACGTCAAAGAGGATGAAGGAAAATTCTACGTCGTGAATAGAGATCCACAACTACCAACAACATTTCCCCAAGTGAGAAACAGCTATGAAGTAGACAGCCAAAAAAAAAAAGGGCATTTTCATTATGCATTCCAGCAAGCATCTATGTGACGCCACAAATCTCATCGACGAAATGGACAATGTCATTAAGCAAGTCACTAAATCAATTTTAACACAAAGAAACCCACATTTAGACTTGATTTTTCCGGCTTGTCGAAACGAATGAAGTTTACCGGTAATAGTGGGTCAAAGCTCGACTTGAAATTTCAATCGACCCTCCTTATGAAACTTGGAGGAAAGGGAAGTAATGGGGTGTTTCCGAGCTGAGACAACAGTTTCAAGTACGGCTTGGACTTTTACATGAAGATAAACTTTTTGTTCGTGTATACTGATCTGGCGGAACACACTTTGATGTCGAAGTACCCATTTTACGTGTTGTGCCATTTGACACACATGCACTTTGAATTTCCAAATCTGCACTACGTACCTGTCAACAGATTATATTTTGACGAGATCAGCATCAATATAACCAGGCGATTCAGTTCATTCATTCACGGAAAGTCGATGGTGAAACTTCATTTTAAAAGAAAGAAACGATGATTCCAGTTTACCGTGGTCAGTCTAGACAAGTCGCATATGGCTTTGTATTCATGTCCAAGAAAATGGCCAGCAACATCTTGCCCATGGTGAAACCGATCTAAACTAAAACTACAAACTCTGAAAAAGAGGGCTTTAAACAAGGTGCAGGAGCCTTAAGATATCCTGTCGGTACAAAATGTATAGACAGTGATCAAGAAAGGGGGTTAAGCATTACTGAATGATGTGGGTCGGAGAACTATGAGAAATATAAAGCCAGCAGCAGTAAAACGCCGACATCGTTCTGCCTCCAACACGTCAAGGAGACATATCAAAAACGAAAAGTCACGACCGTTAGATATTTTGAACAACATTATGCAACACGGCTATTGCGAGTGAAACAAAACTGAGTATGTCCCGCCCACCATGACAGCAATGCAAGCTATCCTATGTCAGCACTTAGCAATTAATTTTCTCATCGAATGTGTAATTCCTGCTCATACAGAAAATGGACAGACGTCAACCAGAAGAGCTATCTGTAATGGAAAGTCAAAGTACTCAACCCTGCTGACATGAATCTGGATGACGATGGAACAACATCAACAGTGAAAAAAATATCTTCCACAGCTCGTTTAACAATAGTGACGTGTACCTGAACAACAAGCAACAACAGCAAGCCCATGCAAATGACGATGATAATGAGGGATACAAGAAAAGATGAGAACGTATCCACAAGAGCGTGTTCTTGAAGTGTGCGGACGTCTGCATTCAGACCATTTTCTGCAAGATAAGTGCCTTCTCAATGGTGTAGATATACGCTTGCGACCCCGGTCAGTTTCTGCCTTTTTGGAACAGAGGGTGAAATTCAGGTGGTTCAAGCTGGATTCTATGTTAGGACTGTCGACCTGTTACCCGTAGTGGCAAACAACTTAAACCTTACCATCGCTCAGCATGGCCTGAAGATCCCAATTCATCGTGCTTAAGTAAAAACGTTCAACATTCCTGGAGACACGCGATCAAAGATCGAAGATCATTTGTTTCATGGACAGTTGCTCAAACGTATCATTCTGGACATGGTAAGTAATACAGACATGAACGGAGATGTGGCAACCAACTAATTTGATTTTCATCCTTTTAACCTGTCTAAGTTAGAAGTCAGTGAAGATGGAAAGAGGACAAACACCTTACCATTCAAGCCAAACTTTCCCACAGGAGAAATATTGAGATCATATATGTCCATGCATTAAGTCACGGGATCACTCGGTTACGGGATCAATCATGGGTTTGACAGTGAACGATTACATGCAGTGGTACACACTTTGGGATTGATTAACGCCAGATCAAGAATCATATGAGGGACGGCTGCATCCTATATAAACGGGGAACTTGCGAATCGAGCATCATTTTCGTGGAGCTTTTGATGTGCCTATCAATTTGATCGTGTATGCATGTGCAAATCCTTAGAACAACTGGCCAGACAATTGTTAGAAGAAATCTACAATTTGAACAGGCGTCACGATGTTGTAAATGTTTGAACAATCATGTGGTGCATGAATTATATACAAACCTCTTTGATATTGTGTATGAAAACTGTTATGGATGCATTGTTGATCATCCCAGTCAGGTCCAACTTCCACTATGTCGGTTTACTGATCACCCCAGTCAGAATCAACATCCACTGTGTTTTTTTCCAGCAAAAGTGATTGGGTAGAGATGTTGCTGAACAATACATGAAAAACATTTGACTTGTATAAAGTGATGGTAAGATGGAACGCTGAACTACAAAACATGGATCTCACACGAATAAATCCACTAGATTTTGGGGATGGTCGTGCATATTTTGAATTTCTGACTAATAGCTTGGACAAATTCTATTTCATTAAAGGCAACCCATCTTCTAATGTTATTTTGAATCTTGTAGACAGACATGTACTTTTTTGTTGTTGAAATTGTTTGCATTGTTGACATTGTTTGCATTGTTGATTTTGTTTGCATTATTCATAGATTTTAATAAAACGCTTAAACAGATTTGATTTCTTGTTCTTTGTACATTTTCTATCATGGTCTAACACATCATATACATTGACAATTTTAGGCCCTGAAAAGGCCGTTTGTTTTGGTTCTGAATGACCCTACCAACTCTGAATCACCAGGATCGAACCATCATCAGGCTGAACGCTTTGTCGGCCCGTATTTAGCAAAAAACACACCTAGGCCAGGTTTAACCCGGTAGATTGTCCTACAGAACGTTTTAATAAAACGCTTAAACAG
>CM037793.1:43497967-43547967 GCA_021229015.1 Solen grandis
AGCTGAAGAAGATAAATGGTATCGTGGCGTCCAGTCACAAGTCATAACTCAATGACAGAGTGTCCGCTTTGCGATCGAAAAGTCTGGGTTCGAATCCCAGCCTGATCACTTTTCTCCTGTGCCCGCGTCCAACCTAAGATCTATAAATTGACACCAGATGCACTGGCACTCGGCCTAATGGGTTTGCTTTGGGAACTCGGGGTGTTTAGTACTGGCTCTACCCAGGAATTTGTCTCCCGTGTTTCATTGCTTTACACCGGGCACGTAAAAAATCCAATGGGTCTTTTTGCAAAATGAGGTAGGGTATCGCACCTGGACAGCCTTGTATTCAACCACTGTTTCTTCTGCATAATTTGTCTTCAGCAAAACTATGATCCCACTTAAAATTTAAAACCATGTCAGTTAACCATTACTTACCATTTCTTGGTAGATTAAATGGCAGCACCTCTGCCATCCCAATGTTTTCATAATATTCCAGAACTCTCTGTGTTCTCTTGTTCAACCTATGCATGTAAACCAATACTTTTGATACTCCCAAATATCTATATATTTCAAACCATTCGACTAATTTGTTTGCATCCAAGTTCCCATATGCAAGCTTCGAACAGATGGCCATTTTGTTGCTGTGGTCAGACTCTGGTATATAGGGTTTTAAGTACAAACTCTCATTTTCGGGACAACGCACACCTTTTATCGTCATACTGACGCCTGTGATGAGTGGAACCGTCTTGGAGCCAAGATTACAATAAAACTGCTCTGAATGAAACTTGCTTTTGAAGCCCCAGCTAAAGTGAGGTGATGTTGTTATACGTAATATCGATGTATTACTTAGCTGGATGCAACACTGGAAATCCTTCAATAAAACTGACGAATTTCTCCACCCATTTACAATGATCGATTGCTCCGTCTTTGAAACGCTGTCGACAATATCCAGAGCATTGGTTCGTTGAACAATTAGTGAACTATATATAAATGCAGTATTTCCTAACTGTAATGGTACATCGGGTACAAATGATTTTGATGTGTGGAAAGTTTGGAGGTCTTTAAGATTCCGGAGTTCTTCAGTGAAAACCACGTCATGAAAACTAAATCTTGTAAGATTCTGAATGTTTTCCACGTAAAGGCGCCTGAGCGGGTGTAATAAATCAGCCTGAAATATAGATTTAAATATATAAAGTTCTTAATATTAAGATACTGAAGCTTTTAAGAAAATGCCACACACGCCTAATACGTTTGAATTCTCTATAACATTTTCACTTTGAAATGATGATTTTAAGTCCCCAAAACGGAAATATGAACATTTTATTGAATTTAATAGGAACCTTTCTCTTTTAACTTTGAATAGAGGAGAGGTTGTAAAGAAAATCGTTTGTTTGCGACGGCTTCCAACACGACTTTGCACTACTAAAACAATTCATAATCCAGGTATCCGGTTCGAATCGTTAAAAGTGTATGTTAATTGTCAGTCAGACTCATCTTGGTGCACAAATATTGTCTCAATCTGCCAGATTGACCCGGAAACCTAGTTAGTGTATATATGTTTATACCATCAAATACATGTGCCGGCCAATTATGATTTTGATGCCCGTAGTTATTATTTGGTCCAATTCCCATATGTTTTGTGTGGTAGAAAGTCATTGTAATGTAATCATGTTTGGTTAAAAATTGTTCTAGTGTTCTACCTTAAGACATTATATCAACTTAAAAGGGTGCAAAAAAGCAAACATTTCTTACTTGCGGTATGTTTGGGGTGTAAACGGCAATCAATAGCAACCAGAGGGTCCCAGTCACAGATATGAAAACAAAACATTCCCTACGGCTAGGCATCTTTGGCAGATTCTTGTCCGGATAGATTAGCTACTGAGTGTCCCTAACCATCCACAAGGCAATTCTGTGAAAGAAAGAAGAACGGAACAACATGTCCACAGAACAAACAACAATAAACTGCAATAGACTGTTGATTGATGATGTGTGGAATAAAATTTTCTGATAATCGCAAGTTTCATAAAAACGAGAGTATTTTTTTCATTTACCCCGTCTGTTTCTCTCATTATTAACTGACTGCCTGTTATCACATGCTTGCAATGAAACATTAATAAATCTATAAACATTTGAAAAGTCCATCAAAGAATCAGGTGAAAATGTAATACTAGAACCAATCTCATTTAAATCATAAAAATCCTAATTTGTGCTCCTCTGCTTTACTCGATAGGATCTGACAACATCGCATTAAGGGGTCACGTCAGATTGACCTTTTAAATTTTGTTTATATGCATAAACAAGTACCTGATTTTAAACCAATCAAATAGAGCTTTTCATTTCAGTTCTTCTCATTGAAGTTGTTATCAAAATCTCCCAAAAAGAAAATCAACGCACAAAACAACTGTCTCTCGGAGAATATAACTCGCGCACGGTATTTCTAATGATAACATGTTTTTTGTTGTTGTTTTGAATAGGGGTGAAAGGTATTGAAATCACAACCGTTGTACTGTAGTGTAAATATAAACGCGGTTGTAAAATAAACCGAAGTGGCGCAGTGTGATGACAGCCGTCTAATAATCGAAAGGTTCCATGTTCGAGACCAGCATAGGAAGTTGTTTTTTTTATTTAATGTTTTATATGAAATATTAGCCCTGTTTTCTTCGTGAAAGCTGGGATATTTGATCAAATCATATAAATGATTATTCACTACCGAATTTGCTTAGTCCCTTCTTTTTGTTAGCACATGTGCAATATCTCAGAAAAGATGAGTGATCTAGATTCCACACTGAAGGTGATTAATATCCCTGAAAAAATGCTTTGATACAGAAGAAGCTAGACTCAAGGTGGAGCATAGATAAGAACCTGTACAGTAGTGTACCAGTTGTCAAAAATAGCGTATTTCTTTCGTATCGCGTCGTATCACATCGTATACTCAATCGCATCGTAACGTATCGAATCGTATCCTATCGCATCCATTCGTATTAGGCCTAATAAACGGGATAGTATCGCATCGTATCGTATAGCAATGGTATATTGTAAATCGTATTTCGCACATCACATAACGTGTATCGTATCGAATCACTCTAAGATTTTGGGCAGTTTAAGTTTCGGGACACTCACATTTTAATTTATTTATTTTAGAAAATAAATATTCTTCGTGTCTCTAAATTCAACATTTTGCGTATGTGTATTAATTATGTGTCATAAATTATATAATATAGTATATTATCATTATTTGTTAAATTATAGTATTTTTTGTTTTTTACTTTTTATGTACCGGTATATACATGTGTGACTGCGTGACTCTCTGCAGCAGACGCCGTGCGTCGTTAAGCAATTTTATGCACGTGTGAAAAATATGTATTCGAAAGCATTATATCGATATTTAAGTATACGCTGGGCTACATTCATATCTATATGTTTACTTGATGTGTTAGATCAAAATTGTCTTTAATTAGCATGTCTGAAAACGAACAAATTAAATCTGATCTAATTATGCATGGTCAAACTCCGATTCCGTCCAAGATATTGCTTCCGTGGAATAACTTCCGGAACCTTTATTCTGCAGTGTTCGCTCGCGTGCTCTCTAAGATGATCGTAACTTACACATATAGAGCGGTGTCGGGTATTTCCGGATATCGGCTATTCTCGGATTCTGCTGCATTTCATCCCCTAATTGTAAAGATATTCATATTTTAAGTGTATGCCCATGTTACTTGAATCACCTTTTCTGTCTTTTGATATTTACAAACAGTGTACATTTAAACCTTGAGGAGAAATAAATCTATTTGAAAGGTATGTATATTGTGTGGTATGAGAGGTACATAGAATTGATATTTTCTACCACAAATAAATGTGTTGATATCTTTGTGCAGAATAGACATTAATTGTGACAAATTGTAATTGCAATGTGTCATATGCTTTTCAAAACGTGGGAAGGCCGTGTTATTGATATACAAAGATATCCGAAATACCCGACTGAAAATTACGTATGTCAGGTCAACCCGATACCTGTGCAAATAAGATATATGTTCAGCATAAATGAAATATGTTAACAAAATATAACAGACAGACAGATTACAGATGATAATAAAAGGAGAAAATATACATCAACTCTTATTTAATACTTAGTTTTGTCTGATACAGGAAGTAACTAGGTCTATATGACAAATATAAACGTACATGCGATTATGATGACCCCGCCCCACTCCTCTCTCTCTGTATGTATATATACAGAGAGAGAGAGAGAGAGAGAGAGAGAGAGAGTAAAAGAGAGTGAGAGTCTATATGTATTGAATAACGTTATAATATAAACGTAATTAGTTAAATATAAAAAATAATAATATTGCAAAATATTGCAAAATATTTAAACTTGAGTATTAGATACACATTTAAGGCCAAAATATTTGACGGAAAAACTTTGCAATTGTGTATGCCTGTAAATTATCACGTTCGTGTAAATTATTTTGCCTTAATTTTGTCTTTGTATAGTAACTATCAATTCTTTTAATAATGAAACAAAATTCGTTTGAGTAAATGTTTATTTAATGTTTAGCAAAGATTAATAAAGACATCCATAGGTATCCGTGAATACCCTCCACTGTCTGAAAATACCGAACATTACTTCAGGTACTAGTTCCCGGCCTTTTAAGAAAATATGAAAACCAGCATTTACAATCAAAACCAAAGTAGGATACAAGCATATAATTTAAATAAAAACAATCCCATTTTCTCAAAACTCATAAACTTTAACCTTAACTAAGCTGAATGTGTCCGAGAATGCAGTTTGAATAAGCAGTATAATATCGGGAGGTCTTGGATTCGAATCCCAACCGGGGCACATTCCTCCGGTGATCGCGTCAAACCAAAGACGTATACAATTTGTACAAGATGCGTTCTTGTCTTGCACTCGGCAAATTGGGGTTGCTATGGGAACTCGGAGAACTCAGTACTGGTTCCCCCGTGTATTGGTGCTATTCCCCGGACACGTGAAAAAAACAAGGAGTCTTTTCGCGAAATGTGTACATAGTATATTGGTTATAATAGTAAGTAATAAGTAAAGTTTTTATTTAAAGTGAATTTAAAGAGAGTCATTAATGGTTGTTTGGCACAGTAGGTAAAAAAAAATGAAGAGTTACACTTCTCCTAGTCGCCATCTGTTTACATTTTAGGTTTCAAATAAATACCATGTATAATATTCGAGTTTTGTTCGGGACAGGAAAATAAGCAACTTAACAAAGGGAGATAATTAAAAAAAAAACGGGACAAGGTAGAGTTACAGTTCTTGGACACTGTACTTTTCCTAGTTGCCATCTGTTTACATTTTCAGTTTCAAGTCAATACATTGCATAAATTTCGAGTTATGTTTCAGACAAGAAAAAACAGAATTAAAAAAGGGAGATAATTCAAAAATGGGATCAGAGCAATAACTCTGCCATCGTTGAGACAACTCAAGTGAAAATTATGTCACGCACCTCTCCACTAAACACACAATTTGAACTGAATTGGTTAAGAAATGTAGAAGTTCACGTCACAAGATATTTATAGTCGAATCAGGGGCAATAACTTTGTAATCCTTGAGATAACTCAAATGAAATTTATGTCACTCCAGCTGATCATCAATGCACACACAAAATTTGAACTGAATCGGTTAAGAAATGTAGAGGAAGTTCGCGTCACAAATTGTTTAGAGTCGAATCAGAGGCAATAACTGTAATTCTTGAGATTCCTGTCACGCACCTTTCCACCTGATTATGAATGCAGACACAAAATTTGAACCAAATAGGTTAAGAAATGTAGAAGTAGTTTGCTTTACAAGTTTTTTGGAATGGACGGACAGACCGACAAACCAACAGACTAACGGACCAACAGACTGACAGACTGACTCCAACATACCCCCTCTCAAACTTCGTTTGCGGGGGTATAAAAAGTGTACAAATCGTCAAAAATATTACGATGGCGACGGAAACAGCAAGCGAATGTGCTTTTTAGGCGTGCTTTCTATCACAGTGGCTGACACCATTTGCGCCGCCATTTTGTAATTTGTTCATCTATATTGATGAGGTTGCTTCCCCTGGTTATACCTAACGATTCTGTAGGCGCCGATTTCATTGGCTTATACAACGGTCTATCTGAGACGGCCTCCTATACGATGCTGTCAGGTTCACTTAGCGATATTGAATCTGATTTTGTAAAAGTAATTGACTATCAATTATATTTTCAAAGATATTAGTAATTTAAAAAAAAAAACTCAGGCTTGTGACTTAAATAAACATAAGGACTGTTTAATGTGTACAAAGGATATATCTACCTGAACCCTCGTAAATAAGTAAAATTGCGAAAATCCGAGGTCTGCTGGAGAGCCTGCAAAGCTCATATAATCTCATGATCGTATAAACAAGAGTATTGTATTATATGTCTACTCCTGGACTAGAAAATATACCTTGAATTAGAGACGATACTGGATAAATACCGATTTGGAATATTGCATTTTTATTGTACATGTATGTACTTTTCACAAGAACTAAATGAAACATTAGATGTTATTTTTATTAAATAAGGTTCCCTTCAGGTTATCAGATACAGCTCAACGTTAACTAAAGAAAAATAAAATACAAAATACCAAAAAAGCGTAACCTTTCAAAGTGGCAATACTAAATGTGTGCATCAATACACCATCTCAACTTAACTATAAAAAGAAAAACAATGCATAACAAGAACAACAAAAAGACTTAACTTTCCACATGGAAATTCAGAAATCCATATCAGCAGCGACATTGAACCATGGCTTCACTCTAATATCTCTGATATTGCTACTAATTATTAAATATGCTTTTACTTTGTCCACGTTATGCCACTAATCTTATAAGTTGATTTAGATGCACGGTCATTTATATACATATATAGTAAATGAAGTGTCTATGTTCTGATTATAAGTTAAATAAACAAACAAACTCCAGGTCAAGGTAAAGGAGCTGTTAGTACTATAAACTAAAACAACAGCTCCAAATACAAATGCGCGTTTGAATATTGTTTCAAAAATTGCTACAACTATGTGGTGTGCTAGAAATGCATATCATGTATGTATGTTGTGTCATGTCAGTGTCTTTGTCACAGTATTGTTATGTCCTGAGCAATCTGATCATTTTAAAATAAATAGAAATTAGAGTTAACAATCGACTTTGAAATGGAAAATACGAATAGGCGTCGAGACCCTAATACATTACCTCCAAATTAAGAGCATCAGTAAAAAAATAAAATAAAATTACTGTCAAATGCTTTGAAATTGATGATTGTTGGTTCAAATCCAAGTAGGGTCTTTTCTTTCTTTTTTTCCTTTTTTAATTCCTGGCAGTTGTTTTTGCTATATTACTCAGATCAGATTTAGAGGGAGAAATTTTGTTTAATTTCTATAATTTGGATAGGTATTAAGTATTTTAGGCCCATGTACCAAGGCAAAATGACTTTGATTTTAGGTACTTGCTTCACATTCTGAACACCGAGATAAAAATTCAAATTATTTTCATATGTTCATATTTATTGAACAATAAAATTCTGAAGCACGCCCCATGATGATATTTACAATATGTTACAGGCAGTACGCTTAAAAATTGTACCTGTAAGTGTGTAAAAATATATATTCTTTTTAAAAAAAAATGAATCAATCCTATTTTGATAAATGCTATATCATTACTTTGTCATATTTTGGTATATGATTTATACATTTTATAATGTGTGCACTTTTTGTCCTTTTTGTTGTTTTATCTTTTTTTTCGGCGCCAAGTTGGGCATAACGGTTCCAAATAAAAAAAAAAGGTATTTCAAAATGGCAGATGGTAAATTCAGTAAACCTTAACCATTGTTTGGCTAATATATTACCTATATATTTGTATATCCAGTATATAATATTGTTCTTGATAGCATGCAAGAAGACTCATTTAACAGCGAGTGGAAAATATTGTTTAGGCACATAGCAGCTTATTGAGCTTTGCACAGTTTCAAAAATCACAGTGGAAAATGCAATCATATTACAAAATAATCATTAACTTTCATTTGTTTAAATATATCTTATTGAAATTAAATATGTGCGGCAGAAGACAAACGTTGCATACTTCTTTTTCATGCATTGCAAAGTACTTTTCTATATACATAAAACGTGTTATTAATTTTATTTGACTTTTAAAAAAAGGTATCACTCTCATTGTTATGTAATGTTCTATTATAAGATCTAATTAACTTTCACATATCTTTAAAAGATTTAAAGATAATTGAAAACGTGACTTTGCGAGAATTGGGCAATATGCTGCATGCTTCTGTGAGATTTATACTAGCTGGCAATCTTTGTTTAATTGGTCTTCCGCATGCACTACAGGAGTCACGGAACCTTAAATATCTATGATACTATAGTTTGAATCATACAAAGACAAGAAAGACTAGATTATCTCTATCCCTATGTTATAGAAGAAACAACGGATTGTGTATCGAATTCATATATGTAAATAAATTCAAATCTTAAACTTTTTGACCTCCGTATCACAAATTATTCCTCATAAGTTTCTTTTAATTATTAACAGTCGACATATTCCACAACTAGTCACTTTATAAACGCTGATTGCTTCATTTTTAAAGGAAAAATATGGCTACTACTTAAAAATGAAAACACATATAGGCTTCATCACAACTTTCAATCTAAAATGAGACATCAGTTGGAATCGACGACAACAGTCATGCTAGAACATGTAGCGCGGGGCGCAGTGGCTATACAAGGTGAGTATTTATTGGTTTTATATAATTTCTAAACAATGTTAGGTAAAATCAAGTTTACAATTTTAAAGTCTATCTAAAAGGTGACCTGCTGACAAACTGTTGGTCCTGTCAATGCTTTACTTATTGTGAATTTGAATGTAAAATGACCAAACATTTCGATGGGATGAGGCATTTGGCCAATCAGTCACAAATACGTTTTCTGGTTGTAGTGAATAATTTCAAGCTACGCATCTTCTGTCTGTTATTGTTCCGAATCTAGGCTTCCCAAACGGTTTTCTTGAAAAATGTAAGCTGTAAAAAGTTAAGTAACGACGACAGCAGTCGGTAGCGACTCATGGATATAACGACGAAATCAGTTGAATAGCTAGTATGGATAACGTCGACAACAGTCGAACCATTGCGACAAATCGACTCATTCATCTCATAAAACTGTATGATACAAAGAACAATTTGAAATACAGGGGCGTAGCTAGCGTTACGGACTTACGCGCATACGTAACATTGAAATAAAAAGTAAACATTCAGATATGCCCCAAAGCGATGATAAAATTAAAGCAAGAAGGGGGTTATGTTATCTATTAAGTCCAATCAATATTATTTACTTATCGTTGAGCTTATGTGACTAATGTTGATGATGAAGACCAAATACCACGACACTGATATTAGCTTTATTTAAGTACTTAATAAACTGTGAAATAATTAATTTTCGGGGGACACTAATTTTCGTCGATTTCGTGGTGGGTTTTATCCACAAATATTAATCCCTAAGAAATTTGTCTCTTATAAAGACTTCACGTTTGCTATTTTCGCACCCTCCCTGATCCTCCCTGCACTTAAAATCATTTTGGGTTATTATTATCTTATTTGAAAATATATCATAGAGTAAAAGGTCTACCAACATGTAAACATTTTGATTTATAGTAATAGAATACTAGAGTTTTGTTCAAGACAATCATTGTCTAATTAGAGAAGTTTTTTCAGTGTATAAATATCAGTTGTCAATACGGTGAATCACCTGTTTATATCGTTCAGGTAACCCGCATGGTAGAGCGTTCGCCTTCGGAACGGGAGGACGGGGTTCAATCCTATAGAGCGACGGTACTGATACCTTCCTGCTTGGCGCTAAGCATATAAAATGGATCAGTTGTAGATATTATGGAACCAAGATGTGGTCGAAAAACATAATGCTCCGCCCAAGTCAAATACCTTTTGGTCCCACCGAAAGGGGTAAATGTCAAATAAATGATGTCAATTGAAAGGCATTCATTAACGGAGAAAGTATGTCAGATATCAAATCCTTATTTCATATAGTAAATGAGTTACGCTCTGGGATGTTTTTTTTTTTTTTTTATTATTATTATTATTATTATTATTATTATTATTAGAATAGGATGATAATAGAAAAATGACTAGGTAGAATCTTAGTTCTTGTCACTGCACTTCTACTCGCTATCTACTAGCGTGCAAAAAGGAGATAGTTAAAAACATGGACCAGGTAGAATTATGGTCCATGGTCACTGGTTTGCTCCTACTCACCATCTGTTAATATATAAACTTTCAAATTATTACCTTGAATAATTTACGAGTTATACTCAAGACAAAAATCCAAGAAAAAATATAAAAGGGGTAATTCAAATGGGACCAGGTAGAGTTCTGGTTCTTGATTGTTGTACTTTTCCTAGTTAACATCTATGTATATTTTAAGTTTCAAGACAAGACCTTGTATAGTGTTGAAGTTGTGGTCAAAGTAATAGTGGTCCATAGACAGACAGACAAATTGGACAAAACAATATGACCCCGATCCATCGATTCGGGTGCATAAAAATAAGGATTCTGAATGTTGTACAACTGGCGATGTTCAAAATAATTCAGTTATCTAACATTTTCAGAAGTTAAATTGTTTCTAAACACGTATTCATATATGATTTGCCCGAAATAGATCGTACGAGGCGGTAATTTTCTCACGGTGACGAATGATATTTTCGTAAGTTTTCTATAAAATAACATATCCCTGGCTTCTTTCCAATGACGACCTTTAATTTTCATTAATCATAATCATTCATCCATCATTATGTTCTGAAAAGATTGCATAACAAGTAATGAGTAAAAAGCAAATCGAGGCATGACAAGCTTTAAAAGCCACAAATAGAGAATATAGACTCTGTCGGCAGGATGTTGTCTATATCGGTGTAAATATTTAATCAATATTTTTTATAAATAAGGGGTGTTTATATGATCTATAAATAAATCCTGTTACATACGAAGCGAGACCGATATTATTTAAGTTAACAAATCACATCGAAAGCTGTACGAGTATACTATGCCTAAATTAAACACCCTGTACCCACCGGGGTCGCTAGCGGGACCTGGACTACCCCCAGTCAGAGAGTGCGAAACATCCAAAACAACCTAGCTACACCCCTGAAATATATAGCTTTGGGTCACAATTAAAATGAGATTAATAAATGAAACATAACCATATTATTTTAAAAATGGCTTTTAATAGATTGACATTAATTACTTTAGAACTCGCAACATATGAATAAAAATCCTCTGAGGCATATGACCATTAATATGAATGCTGCATTCTTTGCTCGTTATCATTACATTTGTGTGAATTAAACTAAAGAAGCTTCTTCTTTGACAGGTAGGAACATTCTCGACTAGTTTATACAATTGTGTCTATCAGAGCCTTTTTTCTACTTTCACTTTCGTTTCAAATGCCAATTGTATTATTTTTTCTCAATTTCGATCAATTTGTTCATGTCATCAAAATCAAAATGGAATGTATTGCAAATAAAATCTGATTTTATTTTGCACATTTTCTCTATACTCGTCTAACACGTTCCAAGATTTCCTGATAAGGTCATTAACAAATTAATAATAAAAAAAAAAAACTAACTAACTAGATTTCAAAAAGTTTGGATACAGATGTTCCTTGGGTAACACTCTACCAAGATTGCTTAAATTATTCCTTAAAAAACATGGCCGCCAGGGGCAAGGCTAAATTTCCTTAAATGTATATAATTAAAACTTTAAAAGACTTCTGCTCCAAAACTACTTGCCAGATTTTAAAATGTTTTGGCAAATATGTTCTATGGATAACCCTCTACCAAGATTGCTCCTTTAGAACAGTGGTTCTCAGGTGAGAGATATATAGGACCTTTTTTCCTTTCTTTTTATTTTACATTCAAAATCACGATAAGTAAGGCTTTACAGGACCAACAGTTTGTCAGCAGGTCACCTTTTAGATAGGCTTTGAAATTTTAAACTTGATTTTACCCAGAATTGTTAAAATATATAAAAACAGTACAAATACTCGCCTTGTATAGATTGTATGTATAGCACGACTGTTGTCGTCGAGTCCAACTGATGTCTCATTTTCGAGTGAACGGTGTGTACATTAAACAAATAGACATGAACTTAACTTCATCTGCACGTATTAATTTGTTTATTCATTTAACGCGCCAGTCGTTAAGGGACACTGTGACGTCATCAGCGATTCTCTACCAAATTCATCTCTGGTTAAATAATCACATGTAAATAATTTCCGAAACTAAATCCATTTGCAAACTTTCATTTGCACGTTTTAAGTCATTCTCAAATTTTGTTGTAATTTTCGTAAGATAACGGTATTACTTCTCATACTCACTTTAAAGTATCTTTGAATACCGGCAAATCACAGATAGTATATTCTTGGATCATATCAGTATCTGCCAAAAATCAAAACCTGTCACAGTCCCAGGTTCATTGTAAGTAGCTGTATAACATTTGCCATTTGAAATATTTAACCCGTAGCGCAATCAGTACATATATAATACTGCTTGCGTAAATATGAAACAGGTAATCAAACAATTTACATCACGTTGCACTGCTTGTAAAGTGCTGGCAAATAATTGAGAATGACCAGCTGCAGTAACCGAGTAAAAAGTAACGATTAATAAAGAAAGATAAACAAGAGCTATTAGAGGACAGCACACTCGACTTTTCAAATGACCTGACTGTATTATTGAAACCTTAAGCGAAAAAAAAAATTAGTGGTGTGTTTCCACTAACATTTCCGAAATAAAATAGAGTCGGTTGGTCGGCTAAACTGTTTTATCTTATTAGGGGATGTGACGACACAGTAATTTACAACCGTAAAAACCTGAATACTAGGGGGAAAAGTTCAAGGTCGGAACAAAAGATATGGTCGGTCGGGTTAAACGGAAACAAGTAATTTTTATAACGCTTTACCATGATCTGGATGTTCAAATGGATACGAATTAATTTTACAGTTTTGAACATATTCATGGTATCCTCAAATAATCACGTAGTTATCCTGCTTTTTTTTTCTCATATAGTAATGTAAATCAAAAAAAAATGGGACTAGGTAGAGTCTTCACATAGTCACCAGCTATGTATGTTTTAGGTTTCAAGTCAATACCTTGGACAAAAATCAATTTGAGATCAAAGAAAGGGGGGTGAGTATGTTCAATGGGATGATGTAGATTCGTGGTCGTTACGCACTGCACTTTTCCATGTCGCAATCTATGTATATTCTAAGTTTCAGATCAATACATTATATAATCTTTTAGTCATGCTCTTGACAAAAACTCATTATAAAATTAAAGGAGGGAGAAAAGTAAGCGGACCATGTAGAGTTAAAGACGCTTCTCCTAGTTACTGTTTGTGCACATTTGAAGTTTCAAGTCAATACAATGTATATCTTCTTTAAGAATACTCTGGATAAAAATTCAATAAAAATAAAATAAAGAAAGATATTTTTAAAAGATGGAACCAGGTAGGATTTTGATTCTTAGTCGGTCAGCATTTATGTATAATTTAAATTTCAAACCAATACCTTGTATAGTTTCTGAGTTATTCTCCGGCCAAAACAATAATTATAAAATAAAGGAAATTGATTTTAAAAAGAAACCAGGTGATTCCTGATCACTGCACTTCCTCTTATTGACCTCTATCCCTATACAAAGTCCCATAATTTGCATATCACATGTGGTAAGAAAGTTATGGCCCAGACAAAAAATTGTTAACGCGTAATGGGTGACCGTAATAGCTGAGACTATTCTATGAATAGTCGAGCTAAAAACGATATCAATGCACGATAGGGATAACAGCTGTTGGTACTTGTGTGCCGTTCCCAATAATAATGAATTAGAGAGGATTTAGGTTTCGAAATTAACACCGCCTGGAAATGCAACGTCAGTATGGAATATGAATTCAAATTACGCAGGTCAGCTATCGTTATTAAAAACAAATTCAACACGTTTATTGGTTATCAGATAACTTCTCCCTTAAATAAAAGAGCCTGGTTATAGGGTCTTGCAAGCAACCCGATTCATTAAAGCTCAGAAGAAAAAGATTTTGAAAGATGTTTTGTGACCTTAAAATATTCACGTGTTTAACAACAAAGCATCAAGCCGTATCGAACATGTCTAATTGACGGACCCAGGCCCAATCTGCAGGCCCAGTACATAAGCTGATTATGGTATTTTGCTTGAATGAACGTTGTAAACCCTTATAAATATATATATAATTTATAAATACACTCCTCGCACAGGTTACGTCACGTTACGTTACTTAACTGTACTTATCGATAAATAACTCATCATAGGCTTTATGCATTAAGATCATTTTGTTAACATGTTTTTTTCTATTCATGAAGTGAGGACCAAATCCGTTTGTATGGTTCTTTTTGTTTGTTTTTTGTTGTTTTTTGTTGTTTTTTTTTGTTTTTTTTTTGTTTTTTTTTGTTTTTGTTTTTTTACTTATTTACAATTTTGGCCCTTTTTATATGGAATTTGCTCAAATTACTTTGACCAATCATTAAGGCTTTATATTATGTGTCAAGGCACGGAATGTGGGTATTAATACCTTCAGATATTTCTAGTGGTTATTTTGCCATTTTCCCCAACTGTCTCGGATATATTGAAAGATATGGCGGAACAGTATGGGCGTGTGCAAAAATTAAAACAACACAATTCTATAGATATATTAATTATTATTTAAATGAAAATGATCGAACACAACTTAATACTTTGGTTTTAGTGTCAGTGAGGAAGAAACCGAGATCTTTTATAAACAGAATGGATGCCTGAACTACTCGTATATTTCCAAATCCATTTGTATGTGTTTATTGGCTTAAATTAAATTGGTACAAATATAATGCTTTCTCCTGCGATACCACACGGTAGAAATAATGTGGCATGCTTCCAAACTTTGTTTTTCAGTATCTGTGGGGAAAAAATGTACTTATTCAACTATAATGATAATGACGTCAAATGTCTCCATGTATAAATAACAGATTGCTCATAGATATAAATACATTGTATAGAAATTAAGGAGGAGGATGGGGTTCAAATATGGGGATAAATTTTCATGAAGACAGCTGTATAAACATATAATGGTCTAGGCACGTATTTCAAATATGTCACGTTGTATTGAACTTTGATCACTGTGTTGTAAGCTGTACGGTGATAAATGTGTAGACACTTCCAAGATGGCGAACGTTAAAAGTGGTGAAATGTAGGTGACACATGTTCATATCTGTAACACTTTTTCTTGAGTTTGTGAGGTCATAATACCTAAATCACAAAACTCACGAAGAACTTAATCAGCCTCAGTACCATACAGAAATATTCCATTGCCATTATGCTTTGGGACATCTTGCTTTAAACATAGCCAATTGCAGAAATTTGAAATTGAATCGAGGACCTCGCATTGTTTTTAGTTATAATAGGTTAATAAATATTATATTATATTATATTATATTATGATATTATATATTATATAAAGACAAATATTTTCACCACAGTACACTTGCGATTTGAATAAACATTGACATGTTCTGCACTAATTGTCAACAGTTAAATTTCCTCTGCAACAATAAATGAAAGTATTTCGTCTAGCATGAAGTTAAATTTTACACAAAAAAAATATAAAAACAACGTTGAAGGTAAAAATATGTTGTTTTTTTAATTATTAGTATTCAATTTGTTTAGGTAACTGGCCGTTTTGATCTAAACCGTACAGAAATAAAGATTGTTTCTGTGTCTAAACCGTTCAGAAAATTCCATTTCCATATCGTTGTGTGCGAAATGTTCATGTTGTCTACACTGATGCACTGAAGATTTAAAAAAACACATGTTTTCGGGTATTTATAGATTTATTTTACAAAAACATACAACAAAAACCAACGTAAAGTATGCGTTGAAAATGTCTAGAGACAACCTAATGCATTGAAAACATAAGCTTATTTAACCAATTATAGCTAAAAACAATGTGAGGTCCTCGATTCAATTTCAAATTTCTGTAATTGGCTATGTTTAATGCAAGATATCTCAATGCATAATGGCAATGGAATATTTCTATATGGTACCGAAGCTGAATCACAGGTATTCGGCACGTAGTATTTGGGGAAAAAATCTAGGTAGTATATATATATATATATATTTTAACAAGGGATGCAACTCGCCGAGAGCGAATTTCGATACCGGTGATCTTTTTTTCAGGACCTGAAAATATGCAATGTCTCTGTTCTTTGTTTGTGATCAGACCGTCGGAAGATCACCGGTATCGAAATTCGCCCCTGGCGAGTTGCATCCCTTGTTAATAATATATATAGACACTACCTGATTTTTTCCCAAATACTACGTGACAAATGGGTGGGCTGAATGCGTTCTTTGTGCAAGTGCAATTTTTGCTGCGTGTTTGTGATTAGGTATTATGGCCTCACAAACTCAAGAAAAAGTGTTACAGATATGAAAATGTGTCACCTACCTTTCACCACTTGTAACGTCCGCCGTCTTAGAAGTGTCTACACATTTACGACCGTACAACTGACAACAGTGTCAATATTTAAACAAACAAACGAACTCCAGGTAGGGGTGAAGGGAGCTTGTATTACAATGAACTAAACTATAGATCCAACTACAAATACGAGCAAACACAATCATAAACATAACATAAATAATTTGCAGTTTAATAAAAGTGCATAAACCATATACATCACATGCATAATTTACAGATTAAAAAACGCATAAATCATATATACATTACATAAATTTAAAAAAAACGTATAAATCATATACATTACATGCATAATTGAGAGTTAATAATGACGCATAAATCAGTCATGTTATAACCTTGAGTATAAATCAAAATTCCTATCATTATATCATACTAGAATAGTGCGAATTCAGAATAACCTTAAACATGATTATTTTTAAAAACAGGGGTGGGGCCTCCGTGGCCGAGAGGGTAAAGTTGCTGACTTTAGCACTATATATATATATATATATAACGCTTAATGTGAGCCGACATTTTCTTATCATTCTTGACACTGTGGCGCCACGTTGTTCTCGCGAGATGAACCGCGTGAGATTTCCTAGACGTAATGCCGCCAATAGCATGAGAATTTCTGCTACCTTTGAAAAATATCAATACTTTGGTGTTAAAACGTGAGAGAAGCAACATAAAGTGATTCTCTTTAATTTCTGTTATACTAACTATCTTGGGAGTGGTAAAATGCTGTAGTGTCAGGCATTAAACTGCATAAGTAGCGCATGAAATGGGAAAACGCGGTTTCAATTTCTAAATCCAGAACGTTCAATAGAGAAAAATAAATGTGCGAAATTTGGATAGAACATTTGAATAATTCGAAGTTGGACATAAAAACATTCAAGAGGAATCCATCTGGATTTGTTTGTGACATTTTGAACACGAATGCTTTGTAGCGACTTACGAAAATGATGTTGCAAAATCACTTGATTTTTTTTTCCGAAATAGGAAACGACTTCAGCGAGGATCTTTTCCACTTATGCACAATGTTAGTAGTTTTCAGCTATATTGAGAATAAAATATTTACTAAAATTCAACTTATTGTTTGCTAACTTGTGTGTGAGAGTGTCGGGAACCCTTGTCCTATGTCGTTTGTATGCCAGAATGTAATGAATGCTACTTCCAAAACGGAATCAGTAAGAACAAAGGTATGAAAATCTGTGTGATCTATAATGCACGCGAGTCCATCTTAATTCCCAACAACTTAAACACTTGAAAGGCAAAAATCGTAAGGAACTATATACTTTCCTTTTTACTACCTCCCTCAAAACGTATCTGTTAACCTGAAGATTAAGCGATCGAACTAAGAAAAGAGTCAAGAGAATAATGAGAATAAATGTTTCATCACACAATCCAGTTAGCGCGTTCTCACAGTAAAACTCGTAAATTAAAATTAATTATGCAAATATTTACAGGAATTATCCGTTTATATGAATCAGATCAAAGGCCGTCATGTTGCATGGGAGATGTATAATTGCATTTAATAACAATAACTGAAATACTAGAGAGAAAATTACAAGTCAAAATATTTATTTATCACGATGTGCACGTCTGCATTACGAAATATCGTCATGCCGGATAAATGAGTTGAACAGTGAAAGTGAAACGTAGTATAACCAAACAGAGCCGAAAACAAATATTTTTGTTTCATTATAAAGTAAACGACACACATCATCTAATAAGTGAAGTAAGTTACACACCGATACCAGATTTGTTGCAAGAATCTAAAGAGACCATCGTATTGTTTACTCAATATATGTTTAGCAAAGTACTGTTCTTTATCAAAATCATCACCACCGCTAAATACATCAATATAATATCAATAAAGGGATTTCGCCATTCTGTACTTCATGCAACCCCATTATAAAAGTCACCCATGGATAACACAAAGACCTCATAAATAGTATTAAGGTATTACTCGTTTGGATAACGTAGGTCTAATAACTAACATAAATTATGCGATTTTACCATGCACTTTTCTTATTTTATCAGTCATCAAAAAATTTCTACTAGCTATACACACATCTGATTAGTAAATATAAATTTTCCCGCCAATTGTCTGTTGTCATGGTGACTCAGTCGCATGCTGTGTTACTTTCGTGACCGTGGTTAATGACCCTGTTGTACGATATTATGTAAATTTATGTTACTTTAGACTGCCCAGGACATGATTTATCTAATCAGATTAATATTTACATCACTTGACAGTAACCGCGGTTTCTTGAATAGTTCACGGTTTACTTATAAAAAATGACAAGTAGAAAAAATAAAACGCAATAATTTTTTTCTCATATAGGCTGTCAACGTACATGTATGCATTTGATATTTACATTACGCATCTTTTTAAAATTTTATCAAAGATACGGCATATCTTCCAAACATATGCTTAACATGAGCAGTACTTAAACTCATTTTCTTTAAATAATTTATAACAACTTTTGTAACTGTTTTTAAGTTATTCAATACTCTTCTATCTCTGGCCCATGAATTTTCGAGATATTCTGAATAATGTGTAACGTATTATTGTCTAACTCTCCGGTGTTTATTTCAGGGGAGGCAATTAAAATGGCGACGCCCATAAGCCAGCTCAGTGTCACCATTTTGCGTATTAAAACATTAACTTATTTTTTATGAAACCACATATTGCTATATGCTTTCACAGATATCATGATCAGAGTGTGATCTTCAAATTAAAATCAAGTTTATCTCAGGGTTGCGGTCTCCTTTAAGATTCATATGTTAAATACATTATTAAAAGTATATTTTCCAAATTTTGAAGGTCCAAAAAATCCCAATTTAATGTTTTCTTATGCAAACTTGGCTAAAATTTTAATGAAAAATCAACTTAGTTATAAAACAAAAACTTAAGGATAAAAAAAAAGAAAAAGAAAAAATAACATTGTGAGATGTATATTTTTTACATTTTAGAAAGCCTTTATAGCTGTGGATTGAAACTGAAAAAAATCTGTCCATTGAAAATATTTTATTAAGAAAAATAAATAAAATATTTAGTAGCTTTAGGGTGGTATTTGTTTACATTTTGGTCCCGGCACAATGTAGATTTTTATATCATTTTGATATGCTCTTAAAGTATTTAGAATTGAAATCTTTCTCATTTTTAATACCATTGTTTTTTCAACAAACTTTAGCAAAAAGTGGTATTCTACCGTAACCTATATCGTAACCTCCTATTTTAATTGATATATCTTTTAGTAACAATCTAAAGTAATTACGTGCAAAATTTAATAAAGATCTGTCTGCTTGAAAAATAAATCTGAAAAGCCTTTAAAATTTGAAAAGTAATTGCTTTTCTATCCTCATCAAGTTTCAAATTTTGAATATCGTCATATATGCAAAATGATCATTTTGAATATCTTCATATATTCTAAATATTTTACTTATACAATGTACAAGACGGATATACCGGATAAGACTTACACGATACTGACCAAATATATTCATTACACAATAATGACTTTCCTCTCTCTCTCCCCCCCCCTTCCCACCCTCAATAATATCAACTATCTGTATGGAACGCCACAGCTGCCTTATGTTCGGTATTGATGTTTTGAAGGGTCCATATAGCATTTTGAGGGATCGTGTAATCATCATGTGGGGTTGTTATGTCATAATGTGAGGTTGTAATGTCATCTTGTTAGGTTATTATGTCATAATGTGAGGTTGTAATATCATCCTGTGAGGTTGTAATGTCATCTTGTTATGGGTTATATCATTGGGGTATTTGTATTTTGGGTGGTGCAGTTGTCCTTCTGTAATGTCCACTTGACTTAAGGTGTGATGCAGTTGTCATTCTGTTATGTCCATTTTAATTGCTTTTTATATTGTAATGGTCGTTTCCTTCTGTTATGTCAACTTAACATTGTGATTGGTTGATTAGACTTACATCCTATTCATTAATTTGCTGACATGTACAGGTAGTATGTTGTAATGTTGTTCTCTCCTATGTGGTTCATTCGGTACATGTACTGTTCGGATGAAGTCCGAAATGTTGCGAATTGACGATACCGAGTTGGTTTACCGTTATTTCCTTATTTCATTGTTTTCATTTATTTAACGTTGTATGTTAAAGGACAACCCATATTTTAAGATCCCTCATTTTAGACAATATACAAGTATATTTGCCAACTTTCGAAGTTGCAAAAACTCACAATTTAGTAGTATTTTGCAGGGACGTAGCTTGGATTCACTAAAAGTGTAGGTAACTTTTCCTACCGCGGAGAATCTGTCGGGGGGACTTTGAATATTTGCATGGCCGTGGGAACAATCTGACTTGTTTTGAGGCTTTTAATGTGAATGTACCCATTTTATGTGGAATTTCAGTAATTAATTATTAAATACTCATAAGTAGCCTTTACACTCATGACTCTCACTCATAACGCTCTAAGATTAAACGTGCATCTAGATCCGTCGAATGTAAGCACCTAATTTCATGAATTTGTAATAATTATTGTTACGTGAGTGTGTTTGAATTACACGTAAGACTAACATTAGAGTTTATTATTTAATGCTTACTGTAGAAATACTGTGTTTTATCAGTGAGATTATACCTATAACGTTATCTCACAATGTGGGTGATGTAGATCTGCCGGGACTACCTTTTTACATATAAAGGGTATGTACATGGATATGTAGCAGCAGTAAACATAAAATAAAAAGAAAATTTGTTTTGAGTGAATATGGAATACATCTCCTCTCGAGGTGATACATGTACAATCTTAACATTTTCGCGCACGCTACGCACTCTTGAATATATTAAATTGAATCACTTCTCGATAAGATATTTTCCATTTTCACTCAAAACAAACACATATCCTCTATGTATTAATCAAAGAGTGAAACCTATGTCCCTATAGACATCCTGTTGACGAACTCCCTACAATATAAATTTAATATCAGAAAACACATAATTAACGCTCTTAAGCATCGTCATATCAATGCATAAATATTTTACATAAATAGAACATATAGTTTCGTGAATAAGTGCATTTGCATTAGAAAAAAAAACAAAAAAACTGAAGTCTGAAAGTCAATATACAAGTTTCAAGCAAAAATATTAACTTGTTTTAGGTCTGCCGTTTATAAAATATGTACCCTTAAACACCCAGAGGAGAAAAGTACATTTATGCATTTTACCTCATAAAATCAAATTACCGTAAAGCAGATTTATTATTATCTAAGTAATCCTAAGATGTGTCTTTGATAGAAAAGGTGTAGCCATAATATATATAATTTATGTACTTAACAGCGACACTCTTAAGAGATAACTGTCATAATATTGGTAATAATTTACGCATGTATGAATATTGCATGCGTGTGAATTACGTCTGCAGTAAATGTCATTTCATTTATGAGATAATATAGTTTGTGGTTTTACCAGTTTACTAAACTGGAAGACCAATATTCAGTATTTTCAATAATTAAAATTTAGATAACTGTTGAATATTCAAACAAAAATTTTTAAAATTAAAAATTTGTAATAGCAATTTCTTACTAATTGATCGACCACTATTTCGCCTGTCCGGGCTGTTTATATTTTTAACCTTTGAAAAAAATGTGTAGGCATTTGCCTACTGTGCCTGAAAGAAGCTATACCAGTGTTTTTTATGCAAATTCTCAATAGAAATGCTGTTTTAGTTAAAAAAGCAACCATAAAGTTCTATGTTTTGCATTTAAGAATTTTCTTAAATCAGTGGATTTCATCTGAAAAGATAAAGAAAATATCTCCTGCTAGAATACATTGCATTTTACAACATGACAGAACTGTAATTAGTAAAAAGTATTGCAAGTGAATGGAAATCAAAGAAAAATATCTGTTATGCGAAATGGTGGTTTACATTATTATTTTTTTATGCATTTTTTTTTACTTATTTCTCAATAAAAAGTTTTAGTTACAAGAAAGGGCATTTCAAAGGGTGTTTTTTTTTTCAAAGTAATATTTTCAACATATTTTATCAAAATTTGTTGAATACAGTTTATCCTATCACTAGACTTACATTGTGGTATAAACTGCCTTTCGAATAAACTTAGCTTTATATCATTCGTGATTGTTTATATATTCTGACGTCATCCATGACTACTTTCCTGTTTACTAGATGTATGGCGTCACGGTCAAGTGATATGTTACGTTCTTTTCATTCTTCCTGTGAATTGCTTTAAAATAATAGGATAAAAAGAATGCTTGGTACGTGTTGAATGAAGATAGGTTTATTCTGCTCGGCTAAGAAAATATAAAACGCTGGCCAAGGCTCGCGGATTATTTTTTATCTTTTCAGATGAAATCCACTGATGAAAAAAAAATCTTAAAATGTAAAAATAAAATGCAAAGCATAACATGTTTACATTTTTTTTTATCTAAAACTGCATTTTATTTTTATTTTAATTTGCAAAGAAAAAAATACTAGAATGTGAGTTTTTGCAACTTCAAAAGTTGGCAAATATACAAGTTTGTATATAGTCTAACACAAAGGAACCTCAAAATTTGTGTTGTCCCTTAACATCCAACGTGAAAGAAATGAAAAACAAGGAAATGACCAACTCGATGTCGTCAATGCGCAACATTTCGGACTTCATCCGAAGAATACACGTGCCGAGTGAACCACATAGGAGAGAACAACATCGAAGCATACTACCAGTATATGTCAGCATATTAATGAACAGGATGTAATACTAATCAACCGATCACAATGTCAAGTGGACTAAGAGAAAGACAACTGCACCACACAGTAAGTCAGTTGAACATCACAGAAGGAAAATTGCACCATATAGCAATTCAAGTGGATGTAACAGAATGACAACTGCATCACACAGCAAGTCAAGTGGACATCACAGAAGGGCAGCTGCACCACACCTTAAGTCAAGTGGACATCACAGAAGGACAACTGCACCACCAAATGGCAAATAAACCCTACATGATGATATTACAGCCCCATATAATTACTTAACAACCACGCATGATGTCTTTATAACCTCCCAAATGACATTTCAACTCCATATAATCATATTACAACCTTATATGATGATATTTCAACCCCACATGATGATATAACAACCCAACAAGATGACATTACAACCTCACATGATGATATTACAACCTCACATTATGACATAATAACCCAACAAGATGACATTACAACCTCACATGATGATATTACAACCCTACATTATGACATAACTACCCCACATGATGAATACACGATCCCTCAAAATGCTATATGGACCCTTCTAAACATCAATGCCAAACATAAGACAGCTGTGGCGTTCCATATATCTGTTTGTCATATTGTAATGCACTATAAGAATGAATTATTATTATTTGTATGCATGTGTACTGTCTGTCATGATGCTTTGTATGTCACATGGGTCAATGACCTTCTGGTTTGAATGAAATAACTTTGGAAACTTTGTACATTTATAACATACAATGTTTTATCATATGACATTGTGCTCAAACAGCTGTTTCTAGTTCCGTATAGCCATCACATATTTTCTTATATTTAACACGTTACATATAACTTTTAGGCCAAATTACATCACTCCGCGTTAAGCGCATGTATTCTATATGCATGCATAGTGTGTTGAACTCGAGCAGCTGGATTAAATGTGTTTGATTCATTATTCATATGACGTTGAATGTGTATTAGAAATACGCTCGTTATATTGTTATTTTCAGTTATAATTTGAAACTATTTTCTTGGTGTTAGATTACAAAAGTAATTCAATCACAATCCGTTCATTCACTGCTTCTTTAATTGTTGTTATAAACGCGATTTACTGTCACTATAGATGATATGATAAAAAGAATTTGACATGAATTGTCATTTCATATCAAACTTTACTAAACTGCTCATGAAAATGTTATTAAGCTCGCCAGAGGTTCGCTTAATAACATTTTTATGAACTCGTTTAGTAAAATTAGATATGAAATAACAAATGTCAGATTCAATATATACTTATGTCTACACTTTAATGCAAACGGCGGGTGCAAGCTAAATTCGGCCAAAAATTGAACAAAATCATTTGGTTGTTAAGCCACACATGCTTTGGTTTGATCGGCTAATAATCAATTTGGTCACGCCTTCTTTTTAAAAGGAATTTTTATTTCTTTTTTAGTTGAGAGGATGGTTCGTTGTTGTTGTTTTTTCTTGGCAGATGAGGTTATTTGAGTGATTGACTGAGAGACTGAACTTTTGAAAGTGGGTGAGTATATTGATTTAAGTGTACTGTCAGTTAATAACACTAGGCAGCCGATCGTGTGATACGGAAGTTACCTGATATTACGATGAGTAATTGAACTCGCAATAGTTTATTGCACTATGATGAATTGGAACTTCGGGGCTTCGATAAAAACTGAATGTCAATGACTTACGACTTACATGACATGTATACGAGTGTTTCATTTCTTCTTCTCTCCCCCCGCCCCCCTCTCTCTCTCTCTCTCTCTCTCTCTCTTTAAGTCCATAGCGATTTGGAAAAAATGAAATATATCTATCTGTATGTCTCCCTCATTCTCTCTCTGTCTCTCTCTCTCTCTCTCTCTAAATCCATGGCGATTTTGGAAAAAAAATGAAATCTCTCTCTCTCTCTCTGTTTCATTACCCAAAGACAGATTACCCATGACACTACAGTCAAACTCGTGGTAAATGCCATCTGTATTTAGAAACCTGCTTGTTTAAGGTTACAAGTTATAGAACCTCTGCGTAGCGGTCCCTTTGACTCAACGGCCCCTTTATTGTGTATCTTTACATGACAGCCTCAGATAGAGTTGGCTTTATGCATTGCCATTATAATTACTGGTCCAGATGTGGAACATATGGAAGATTGGTTTATGTCAAATATGGTATCCACTATAAATAAAGACTTTACTTACTTACTTACTTACTTACTTGCCTTATTTTTTTTAAACTAATTTATCCATATCTACTTGAAACTAAAAATATCTGCATATGTGTAATTAGTCAACTCCTGTAAAATAAGATTAGTATTCGGAAAAAGTGGGGAACTTCTGTTTATTCATGCATAATTAATATAATTCCATTTCACATATTTACCCCCACTTTAATCATAAAAGGGCTATTTTAAACTTTTCAAACTTTCGTGTGTGTGTTTTTTTTTTCTCTTAAACACATACCAGTTTTAAGAATTTCTAAAACATAAGTTAAAATAAAGTTTTATCACTCAAAATGGGATAAGATCCGATATAACAATTTTAATCGAAATAATATACTTAAATTGAAACATTAGTACAGCAAAGTGAAAATAGTAATTATGCACAACGAAAAAGGCAAAACATAAATGTAAACGAAAACGCAGCTTATATTTTTATAAAATGTCGTTTTAGGCTATATCGTTTATCAACCCGCATACATAATACTGAACACAAATTAATGGTTTCTATACACATGTATAATACATAAATAGGGCAACTGACATCTGAAAAACTTCACCTCACCGGAAGTATATTAAACTTACTAATAATTTCATGTAAACGTCAGAATCACGTGACCATTTTAAAGCTTTTGGTCATAATTATATTAAAAAAAAGGCGTGTTTATTGATGGCCTTCCCTTTTTGACGTGGGTTTCCGATAAAACTGGGTATAAATTTTAAAAAAAATCGTTCATCAAACCAGTCTACAGTGATCGGCAAAGAAAGGTACGTAAAATGAACATATTCGTATTTTTAAACATTCAAGGAGTCCAATTACAATTTTTATTATTATTATTATTTTTATTTCTTTTAACGAAGATTTTTAAAGTTTGTTATTCTCTTTGGTTAAAAGGTGCACTATTGAAACTTAAAAAGTACTATTCACGAGTGTCATTTTGAGACGTAACTACATGACTGTATTGCTATTTATTGTATACGTAGATTCGATCATTTGGATATATAATTGTAAAGAGAGTAATATGTAAATGAATCTAATAAGATTTTTTTAAAGTATGCTACTGTTATTAAAACTAGATGATAAGATTTCTTTTATACAAAAAATGATAGATAAATACATTAATTTAATTCATAACCATATTAGAATTACGATAGTTGTTAGCGCGAACAAAAAAGGAATTGCTATATAAAATGGCTATTTATATTTTATAATCAAAAAGCGTCTTTAATATTTCATTTGAATAAAATGTTTATTTTTCGCATGCTAACTAAGACAGAATATTTTTTAAGAAACTAAAAACTCCAATAGAAATATTTGTTTTTAAACAAACCTGGATATTTTTTAATTTTTTAAAATTTTCCTTTAATTTTTTTTATTCAAAACGCTTAAACGTTTGCTATTTGTTTATTTATTTATTTCTTAGTTTTGATATATATATAAATGTCTGCTTGGAATTAATTGCTCTGCTATAGATTATTCTGAGTTAAAGAAAATCACATATCACACAAAGTAGGTTTCTAAAGTTATGCTATCTTCGTGACTTGGTGACTGATTTGCTTAACCATTTTTATATAGTTGGATCATTTCAATCTCTTTCTGCATCTAAGTCTCTCACATGGCATGAATATATGTATGTACTTAATTGTTATATAAACATTACATTCAGTTTGGTGTTCGTTTGCTTATATCTTTTGGAAAAAATATATCGGTAGTCACTTCATGACTAAAAACTCGTATCACTGGTGCTTAACTCATAAAACAGGTGATAAATGCATCGCAAATATCTTTGCATCTGTTTGTGTTATATCTGTTAGCTTTCCACTTTTGACCCAAGTGGTACATCGTAAATTTGTTTGAAACCGAAAGAAAATATATTGTTTATATAGCAACTCGTACATTACAAGCATTCATTTACAAATTAAAAATATATAAATGTATAGCATTTACATTACAAATGACCTCCCGGCCCTATGGGCCTGCAACTTAACATTTACATATACATTGTACCTTGTAACTTACACTGGTGATTGTGTGAAATTTCAGGCTCAAGATGAAGATAAGTACACTGACCCTGATTTGCTTGGCTTCAATTGTTGCCGTCGCAGTTGCTCAGTTCGGTCCAGGCGGATTCGGCGGCGGATTCGGCGGCGGAGCCGGCGGAATTATCGGCCAGCTATTTCCCCGTGAGTCGCTCACAATGTCAAACTGATACTCTGGTACATTTGCTTGTTTGGTTTAACGTCTCAAAGGCAGTATTTAAGTCATTTGGAGAAGTGTTCTACTTGAGGCAGATAGAAGGCTTCCACCCTGAAATGTCACGCTGTAGAGACGTGGCATGATACCACACAATCTGTCATGCAACTACTTTCCCAGTACCATCTTATTACCGACTTTTGTATGTCGCGGTCGACCCTCCGTTCCTGAGGCGGGCACTCTAACCACTCGGTCATTCGGGATATTAACCTTGGTTCAAATTACAGTAATGAAGAGCTTCATAATGGATTATATATAAATGAAATAGTGTCATAGTCCAGTTAGATTATGCTATAAAATTGCTTAAATTAACGCACATGCGTAAAACAAATATTAATAGCAACGATACAGAACTCTGAAAACAACGTTTTGGCAGTATGTTTCGCTATGAAGTACTTGTAGCCTAATTGATACTGGTTTCAGTTGAGTTTTAAAATATAACATTCGTTACTATACTTTAGAGACTATTTTATAGTTTTTATAGTCTCTTGTATTGAATAAGAATATTTCAAAATTATTGAAAAAGAAAAGCAGACCTTTTTACATTGCCGAAATATGATATATTGTCAAGCGGATGGGTACCGTGGTCAAACAGTAGCATCCATTACTGTGAAACCGAAGTCTAGGAGTTAATACAAAGTTTTTAATAGACAACAATTAAGTAAAGTGGGGATATCCTTGATGCGAATATCTAAATAATATGCCACTTTGAGACAAGCTCAAAACTAAATGTACTCACAATTGTTCGACTCTCACATTTTTTCGAGGATTTTAAACCACTTTATTCGGTCCATGAATTTTCGTACTTTTCGAGTATTTAGTCAACCAAACACGTGAACCATTGTTGTTATCAATGAAAATCAAAGCGCTAAATGCACTGAGAGGATTTACATGAAAAGGGAAATAAATTTAATTCCAGCGATTAAACAGATCTGATTTAAGTAGCGCCATTAGTACGAAATTTCGCTAATCAAATAACCAATGGTCTATTAAGAAGCAAGGCGTATTGAGCCTGCGTGGGTTTCGACGATGGTTACCAGTTAGTCAGCTGAACTCGTTCTTTGTTTCATAACTCCGCCGGTGTTCTCTCAGTGACTTGAGCGCTTTTTTTAATAATAAATCGGTAATAATTCAAATCAACAATGCATGTTTATTATTATTATTATTACTATTATTTACCGCTAGAAAAAGTCGTCTGCTGCCAGTTTTTAAAAAATGGTAGGAAATAAGTGAGCATAACAATATTTTCTTTTTCAGTGATTATAATCATAGTTGTCATCCGCCTGCTGTTCAGCAGTGGTGGACTTGGACTTGGAGGAACCGCGACCAACATAGTCAACCCAACTGGCAATATCTATTAAGAATCCCATGTTATAAGGTAGAATGACAATATTTACTTCTTAAAACATCAGCAATTTAATCAGATTTCTGAGATATATATAGATTCAACATGTTACTTATTCGTTTTCATTGCATTCCTGTCAACAAGGTGAAAGGTTTTGAAGACTTCATACTAGATAAAGTATAGTTTACCATGTTTTATCCCATGATTTTGGGATATTTTTGTATCCTTCGTAGTTCTTCTGGTTAATAAACAGTGCCCGCTTACTGAGGTCTAGTCACTAAAACTTACAAACAACAATATTGTACGACAGTATCAAATGCCTCTAGTGACATTTTGCATTCATCCGAACTGGAACTTCCTCGCGTAACATATGATCTACTTAGATCATTATAATGCTTTTTTGATACTGAAAGCAAAGGACTGAGAGCCCTTCTACTGTGTTAAACATAAACTGAAACCGTAATGGAAACAGTCAAGTGGCTTGTAATTTGGAACTGTTTTATTGACTTCCCACATCATATTGATCTTGTAGCTAATATATCATTTTGCTGTGAGGGTCAAACATATTTCAATGAACGACATAATTTTATTTTCCAAACATATTACATGCCAGAGAGGCGTAAACTGTTGCACTTCGTGTAAAGTGCGCCACTGGCTTATGTTAAGTTTCATCCATAGCATTTTCATTGCTATTTTTTTCCCGCTTACGCATCGTTCCAGAGTTATCGGTCGTTGTGTGCAAACAGCTGCACGTATAGCTTGCACACTAGAGGCGCTGATTTTGATATCCAGTACCGATATTCCTACGATCAGTTATAAATATGTTGCGTTTTTTACAGCAGTATTACAAAGAGTATTAATAATGCTTGGTTTGATTTCACGTCCCATCGACAGCAGTTAATTCATTTTGAGGCATGAGATAGTTCTGTCTCACTGTGATATCACGCTCAAGACACGTGACATGAAACTACACCCAGCCATATTAATTAAACACTGGACTTACCAGTCCTTGAACTTCCCTTATATACTTGAGAGATATACCAGTACAAGAATGAACGACTTTGGTTTGACGTGGAAAGTACCCCGGTTACGCTCTAAACACTTGGCCATCAGGACAGGTATTGAGAAAAGCAAGTCATTTTTTTTCCAGACACCATTATCTTGTTTAATTAAATGAAGAGTTCTGTTTTATTTACAGAAGACACCATCAGTTGCCACAATTGAAGACATGCCTTGGAAAACACCGTCATCATCATGCGCTGTTCGTAATTGGTAGAAAATGTGTAACAAGTTATCTTTATTTTTTCTTGCTTAATAAAATTTTCTCCTTGGTTTTAGAGATTGTGTTTTTACTTTTTAGCTACATGTAGTTTTAAGATTTAATCACACACACACACACACTTTAAACAAACCATAACGCAAACTACAATGGGTTTTGATTTCGGCCAGTGACTGATGAAGCCTGTCTTGACCATTTTTTTGTCATTTTAAATAAATTATTTTGGTTATTTTTAAATGCTGCCTAACATTCTGTATATTGTGTATAAAACAATAGAAGAATTCTCCCGTTGGCGAAATATCAACAAAGAGCCTCAAAAGTTCAAACATTAGGATATTTTATGAATTGCCGTTCACATATACATAATGACCCTAGACAGTCCCGTATTTCAAATACGTCACGCTACATTTGAACTTTGATACTTTGTGCAACATACATTTTCGTTGTAAAATGACATTATTTTTTCAATGATTTAATGAAAACATGTCTAAGAATATTTTTTTTAAAAAAAAAAAAAATAAAAAAAAACTTGAATTTGCTGATGAGTAGTTGTGAAATGAGTTTTCGTTTTATTTATTTATTTTTTTTTTTTTTTTTTTTTTTTTTTTTTTTCTTTTTTTTTTTGATTGAGAGAATGATTCGCATATGATGCGATGAGCGAATGAGTGAGAGATTGGATACTTTGAAAGTGAGAGGGTATTTTAAATTGTGTGTACTGTCAATCAATAACAATTTGGAGCCGTTCGCCTTAATTTTTTAAATCTTTGGGGCTTCACTAATAACGCCATTAATTTACTTCTTCATTCAATTTGGGCCGTTCGTATTATATCTTGCATAAAATGTACACGAGTCAATCCCCCCCCCTCTCTCTCTCTCTCTCTCTCTCTCTCTCTCTCTCTTTAAATTAAACAATTACTAAAATGCAATATCTGTCTATCTGTCTGTCTGTCTGTTCCACACAATCTAATTCCCAGACACTAAAGTAAAACGAGTTGTAAATGCCACCTGTATTAAGAAACCTGCTTGTTTAAAACAACAAGTCATAGGACCTCTTCAGCTGTTCCTTGATTTAACGTCCCCTTTATTGTGTATCTTTACAAGACCGCTTAAGATAGTTCTGACTGTATCAACTGATACGAAATTCATTGAAAAAAATCGACATACGCATTTAAATATTTTATAAAAATAATGCATTCACATCAACTCGAGAATAAAATTATCAATTTATCTGTATAATTTATATCTCCTGTGTGTCAGCACTCAGAAAAGTAAGTAAGTAAGTAAGTAAGTAAATGTTTTATTAAAGTGACGTGTGTTATACAATAAACATATTGATGAAAAAAAAAGCAATTCAAACACCCGGCCCCATGGGCCTATAAGTCACTGTTGGGACATACAAACATAATAAATTCAACAGAAAATATCACATGTAAAGATGAAAAATAAGATGGACACTGATTTTTGAAATTGAATTGATACATACATAAAAATATTTAAGAATTTCGGTTTATGTATAAAGTAGCTTACGTCTTAAGTCAAATGCACACACAAGAAACTTGGCAGTTTTTCTTATATTTCGTCTAAAAGGAAGGCTATCTTCTCAACAACAGATTTCCGAATAAATGAAGGAGTACATATAAAATCTTTGAAAATATAATCTCTTATATGTTTAAATCTATAACATTCAAGTATAAAATGAGTCTCTGTTTCAATATCACCGTTTTTACAAAATAAACACAAACGATCCTCTACCCGTTTGTTTACATAACGACCAGTCTCAATTCTAAGCGATAAAATGCCGCAGCGAAATTGTGAAACAATAGACCTTTCACGCTTTGAAATGTTTAGCAAAACATATTTTTCCGTGACAAATTCATTTTTGAAATTTTTGTAAGTGCGTAATTTGGCAATATCAATATAGTTAAGATTGAATAACGGAGCTTTTTTTCATACATTTACCAAATCAAAATAATACAACGGGAATTTTAGAATTTCAAAAAAACAACAACAACAAAAAAACATGCCAGAATAAAGTGATATTTTGAAGATTTCTTAAATCGACCGTTGTATTACTGTAAAGGGACAATATCCAATATTGCTGTTTTAATCGAAATACTTCATTTAAAGGTAGTTATAGTGCAACAATAGAGCAACAAAGTGCCTATGGTAATACTACAAATAGGGAAATCAATGTAAACGATAACGCATCATTCCATAAAATACTCTCTTTTTTTGACTACATCGTCCATTAACCCACACTGACAAATAATCGAGTAAAATAGATTTAACAGTTTCTATAATTCATGTACATAGAGGAAAACCGATATAAGGAGTGGAAAACTTCAAGCACCTGAAGCAATTTTAATCTTAATTTGTAATTTCACGATGGTGTCAGAATCAAGTGACTAATTTAATCCTCTAAGTCATACTTACATGTAAAAGAGGCGTTTTAATTGATGATCCACCATTTTTAACGGGGATTTCCGATGCAGCAAGGTATAAAATAAACAAAAGACTTTCACCAATTCAGTCTACAGCGATCGGCACAGCAAGGTATGTAAAATGAATAAATTCGTAATTTTAAATGATCAAAAAGTACGGTAACAGTTATTATCAATATACTTCTTTTCATCTCTATTTAACGAAGAATCTGTTGAGATGTGTGATATTGAAAAGTAAAATGTAAGATTTACTAATGTCAAATTGATAAATAATGTATTGCTGTTAAGTTATTGCTTTACAGTTTGCCTAAATGGAGTCCTTGGGGGTCATAATTGTGAAGCAAATAGAATTTTAAATTATGAAATAAATGATGATATTGTAATTAAAACAAAAAAAAATGATAAGAGTCTATATGTGTATGTTGAAACATGAAAGAATTTTAATTCATAACGGAATTAACCCTTCCCTTCATAGAGGACACCATGAAAAGACCTATGCGAACAGCATAAAACCAGATCAGCCTGCGAGTAACTCGCAGGCTGATCAAGTTTTATGCTGTTCGCTGCTCCTCAGTGGTCTGGAAATGAGGATTTTATAATTAAATTTGGTAAGGTTTAACTGTAGTTTTCTGCAGATCAGGCTTTATGTGGTACCTACTGAGTGCGTCAAAATGAGTCTATATGAGGGAAAGGGTTAAAATCATTTGCTGAAGCTGAGTGTAATTGTATTATTAAAAGTATAATTGCTATTTAGCATGGCGATTTAAATTTGATGAATAAAAATCATTTTTAATATTCCATAGAAAATAATTAGAATTATTAGAAGCATATTTACTTTAACAACGTCAAACATTTTCCTTCAATTTTCATAAATCTATCAAAATCATTTTAAAAGTATATTCCATAATCAATATTACTCTTTTATGTGATATTAATTTTCATTTCAAAGCTAGATTAAGAACTTAAATATTTCTTTAAGAAATAAAAAAAAACTCATAAATTATCCGATATTGAAAATGACTGCCACCGTAATGTTCAAAATATTTATTTTTTATTTATTTTTTTTTTTTAATTATTTCTTTTTGTCCCCGCCGGAAGAATTTTTTTTCTCTAGGCAGATACAAAACTTTTTCCATTTTTTCAGTTTTACTTGTTCACAATTTGACTTTATATATGTGAACTGGAATTGGTTTCCTTATTTGGAATATTCTAATAAAAAAAAAGTAATTTATCACACAAATTATGTTTCGACAATTAGGTTATCATCGTCAGTTAAACAATGTCGAGTATCTAGAGAAAGAATCAAAGAATAGGCCGTCCGTATATTTAAACAGTCATAGTATAATGACATAAGTACAAGTAATTCGTTATTCTCATATAAAACATTCAAACACACATTTTAAAAAATGAATTTTATTAAAAAAAATATTTAAAAAGTATAGGAAATGCACAGTGAATACTCCGACTGTCATCATATTCGTCGAAAATTGAATCAGGTCGTTATGGTAACAAAGGAATAGAACTTTACTTGTGCATATGTACTGTCTGGTGACATAGAGGACGAGTTTCATTTTATACTCAAAACTAGTTATAGTAACAGACCAAGCATTGTAAGATTTTGTAAATTGATACAATCTTCTAATAGTTTCGAAATATTCATATTAAGGAAAATTGAGTACCATTCATTTAGTATACATAATTATCATTTATCGAATATATTAAACATATGTAGTTTGTTCCATAAGATAAATGAGTTATGATTGTTACTATATCATATGTATCATTGATTTAACTTTCTTTATGCAGAAATTAGTCACCAAACTTGATACATTATGTGGTGTGTAATCAACTGGAAACCTGCAAAGTTTACGTTGCTGAATAAAATAGTCTGAACAATGGAATTTTGAATCTAATCTTAAACTAAAATGGAAGTAACACATACAGTGAAGCAATACCTCGTGACCGTGACGTCACTAAAGGCACCAAAACCAAGATAAATTTGTTAACATCTGGCATCGCTTGAAAATAGAAAACTACCCGTAAGAATTTCATTTCTTCAACGATTTCTATGGGATATGCTTCAGTCCAAGTAACGTAAGCTCTCCACGGAATATAGGATCTCCATCAGCAGCTGAGCTACCATGTTTGTAAGCGAGCGGACTACAGTTTCAAGCCATTTTGTTCCAAAGTTTCACGAAATGCTTGAAAAAAAAACCGGCTCGGCTCACCCTATATTCCGTGGAAAGCTTATATTTATCTCTTTGGACTGACATATGTCACATAGAAATCGATGAAGAAATGAAATGCTGACGGGTAATTGCGGGCACCCAAAGGGGGTGGGGGCGGTATATTTAGTAGCGGTATATGGAGAATGTGCGACTCTTTCTTCACAATTAAAACAACGTTCTTTTAAAACAAATATTCGAGATACAGTCTATTCTTTGTTTACAGTTCACTATTTGATTTTTTGATTCATGACCATTTCTTTCTACATGATTTCAGTTTGCAAATAACAGTTTTATCTTTCTATTTACATATGAAAAACTAAACGATTTCAATTTGAAAATAACAATTGAATCTTTCTATTCAAACATGAAAAATTAAACATTTTCGAGTCGATCAAGGAACATAATTTTCACAAAAAAGCGTCCTTTTAATTTTAGAAAGAGTGTGGATCCGACTTCTAGTAAAACTACATCGCACGTTGGGTAATATCTCCGCGGTGCAGTTGGTAGCCCACGGGGCTTAAAAGCCAAAGGTCTCGAGTTCAACCCCATCGGCTTCCCTTTTTTCCCCTTTAACCATTAACAGTTTGTATGACAGCCTCAGCTTCAAAAACTGCGCAAAAGAAAAATTGGAAATTGGAAATATACATTTACAAGTTATGCCCACAAAATGTGTACATGTCCGTCGGCTTTGTTTGTGGGCCCGTTGTGATACTTTGTATGACAATTCTTCTTGTCTTCCACCTACTGTTGACAGTTTTGTCTTGCTTGGTGTTGCTGCACTGACATAATTATGCCTACAAATATTAATATATTTGGTATGTGAATTGACTGGTTTGGATCAGCTAATTAATATGGTGGGTCCTTAAATAAATGTATTTCATTTTATGTCAAATAATTTCGTGACGGTCTGTCTACATAATATTATCAATTTACTAATAATACAAGGCATTCAGAGCGATTTGCAAGTTTATGGACCAGTCAGTTGGACCATGGAAGGTATTTGGATAGAAGCGAATCAGCGGTAAGTATACCTTCCTAGGTCCGAGGTTTTATAACTTACCTACATAACTGTGTGGAATTTCAGGCTCAAAGATGAAGATAAGTACACTGATACTGATTTGCTTGGCTTCAATTGTTGCCGTCGCAGTTGCTCAGTTCATTCCAGGCGGATTCGGCGGCAGATTTGGCGGCGGATTAGGCGGCGGATTTGGCGGCGGATTAGGCGGCGGCGGAGGCTTTGGATTCATCGGTCCGCTAATTTACAGTGAGTCACTCACACTGTCATACGTTTGTTTATTTGTTGGATTAACGTCTCATGAACAGGATTAAAGTAAATTGGAGAATATGTCTACTCGAGACAGATATAATCATGTCTCTCTGCAGTGTCACGCCATAAACACGAAGCATGATAACAGTCCCATTTTGATACTTGGTCAACCAGCTCTGAAACTTCCCTGTATAAATATATGCAGGAACCAAGGAAGAAACTCCAAGTACCACCACTAACGAATTTGATATGTCACGGTCAGGGATCGAACCCATGACATTCCACACCCAAGGCGAACGATCTAGCCACTTGGCTACAGTGGGCATTTATCTTTGATTAAATAACGCTAATGACGAATACAGTTTCGATTAATTTATAATGAAATATTGTCGGAATCAAGTTTTTTTATGTTCATTTTAATTGTAAGTTGCAGGGAAGATGGCACTTGCGGAGAACGATTATCCGAATAATATGCCACTTCGAACTAAATAAATATCTCATTTGTTTGACACTCACGATAATTCTAGAATTTTATACTAGCCCTAATTTCACTGTATGTAGTCTTCTACGTAAACCGTCGTTGTTGAAACACATTGCCTTTCAATAAAAATAATATGAGAAATCAGTAAGCAGAAAGATTTTCTTTTCAGTGTTTTTGTTTTTACTTTACTCTTTTCTGCTGTTCAGTAATGCAAATTAACAAAGGCTGCTTTTTATTTACTGCTGCACAAGACTGGTTCTCACCAGTCTAATAAAATAGTAGAAAATCCTATCATAAAGATATTTTCCTTTTCAGTATTTATAATCATATTCATTATCCGACTGCTGTTCAGTGGAGGAATTGGAGGATCCACGTCCATAACCACCCCAACCGGCAATATCTATTAGAAACCCCATGTCCTAAGGTAAAATGACAATAATTGGTCTTTAATAATATCAGCATGTTAATCAGTTTGAATTGCCTTAATTTTTGATATACAGTATCCTGAGTGATAACATATCATTATTTGTTTTTGTTGCATTCCTGTCAACAACAGTGTGGAATGTTTTGAAGACTTTATACTAGATAAAGTATACGTCATCGTGTAACAATGTAAATTGGTCTTATCACGAGCACTTTGAGTATGTTTTATTCAGCACAGGTCATATGATTATCAAATTTTGCCATCTTACTAAGAAATAGTCACTATATTCACGGTACATATTTTCTTTGAAAGTATCAAATAAAAGAGACACACCTAGTGACACTTTCCAAAATGTTCCTCATATTTAAAATGATTTTCATCCGGACTCGACCTTCCCTCACTTAGACCCTTGTATTGCTCTTCTGTCTTTTTGTCGTCCCATTTTTCACAACAATCGTCAATAATCTACATTTGAACAGACAAATATGTGATTAAAGCACCGTCTGTTGTTTATCGATATATATGTTTATATTGACCAGAACTGCGTAACAAATGCATGCTTTTGACCAGAACTGCGTTACAAATGCATGCTTTTGACCAGAACTGCGTTACAAATGCATGCTTTTGACCAGAACTGCGTTACAAATGCATGCCTTGGTTTAACGTCCAACCAACAGTATCATCTAATTCAATAAATACTGTGCTGCCTCACGCCGTAAACTAGTGACATGATGCTACACCCAGCTATATTAGTGAGACACCGGACCAACCAGTCCTGGAACTACTCTTATATGCTGAGTGCCAAGCACGCACAAGAGAAATATACAAGTTCAAGTCTCAATGACCTTAGTTTGTCGCGGTAGGGAATCGAACCCATGATCTCCCGGTGACACTCTAACGACATGCCAATCGAGACCGGAATGGAGAAATCAACTAAAGTATAACACCATTATTTTGTTTTTAAATTAAAATTATATTCTATTTACAGGAGACACCTTAAGTTGAGGCAATTGAAGGCATGCTTTGGAAATACCGCCATGATCATACGTTGATCGTAATTGGCAGAAAATATATTATCTCTTTTTTCCTCTGATTAATAAATTTTACCTCGCTTTGAGAAACTGTGTTCTTTACTTCTTAACTACATATAATATAAAGATTAAATCACACACACATACATACACACACACACACACAGGCTACCGGCGTGGGACCCCCCAATGATACAAAGTAACAATTCAAAACACATTTTATAACAAAATTTCACAATTCAAGAAAAAAAAAATATTGATATCATAAAATAAGAAAAGGTATGTAACTCTCCGTTCAAAATCTATAGGAAAACTGACATGGTCGTATTTCGAGCTTCGTATCTGACACAATTTTCAGCCGATTTCAAATATGCCGGGCTTGTTCATCGCAGAAACAATGGGCCTTTTCGTTACCGAGTCGATTTTCTATCTTAGATAACCTACAAAGACAACACGAGTCACGAAACTCAATGGCAACTGTACTCGGACACGATGTGACCGAAGCAATGCATATCACAGTCAATGCTTTTTTCAACGGCAACTTCACAGAAATACAATATTTCCAACAAATACCCATATTAAACAATAAATTATGTATCTATTTATTTCTCACAAGTTAAGCTTTTTTCCAGAAGTCGCTAGTATCGATGCATTCCGCCCTCATTCCACTGTTGCATTTTGTTATGACTGACGGCTAACATATTGAATTGGTTATCGGCTTTTTTGATAATTACAATATGACATTGGGGAACCAGCAAGGAGGCATCCGGGTAGAACCACCGACCTACCGCAAGCCAGCTGGAAGGCTTCCTCACATGAAAATCGAATAGCCCTGCTAGGATTCGAACCCACGCAGTGAGGGGCTGAGTGTTAAAGTCAGCGACTTACCCTCTCGGCCATTACAATTACCCAATTCTTTGTCTTCATTCAATTTGGAGTTACTTAATTAGATCAACTGTAACATTTTGATGCCAAAATGTTTACTTTAATTTGTTTATATTGATAAAAGTGTTCGTAGTTTAACAATCCGCACAATGAAAATGTTATTGGTCGCTGAATATCGGGTTATATTTACATTTGTCGCGAATTAAAACACCCTTAAATAATGCATTTGGGATGTCAAAAAATATGTATTTATTATCGTTTATATTTTTAATTTGATGGAAATTATCGCAAGTGACACGAAGCGGAGCGCTGCGATAAATCCATCAAATTTAAAATATAAACGATAACATATTTACAGTTTATCACGTAGGTCATACTTTTGACATCGCATTATGAAACCGGCTCCCGTTTGATTGACAGTTTCATACGATGTGTTAAACACGGTTCAAAGTCAGTGTCGTGGAGTACATTTATATTTTGAGCTAATAAAACATCACGCAAAAGCATAGTGGCCACCGCAACCAACTCCGCCCAAAATCCGATTTAGTCACGTAGGCACCATACACTCATATTTTAACCACATCAAGACCTCACGGTTCATTGTATGCAATATATTTTTCAAATTTTGAACGAAATACAAGCATTTCATTGGACGATTAAGTCAGACAAACTGTATTTCTTTTAATACGGGCGACTTTCTACATGTAATCTTGTCTTAAATAATTTCAATCTAGATGATGTACATAGGGATAATTTTATTTTAAAGAATACACATACTTATAGACAACAGAAGAAATAAGCACAACACTCAATATATGCACTTCATAGCCAGATAGATTTCAATATACAAGTATAATATACAAATAGTCAAAGTATGTTATAATTTAATCATAATACACATTGCAGTTTAAATTCCTAGCTACAGCTGAATCCCCAGCCAGCTGGTTATTCGAGTTTATTTGAGAATTCCCAGCTAATGTCGAATACCGAATCAGCTGTCCTGATTGAATAGTCATATAACAATGTTAACTTTATTATGTATCCATCATTCCCATTATTAGAAATTAGACACGCTGTTCAAATAACCTGGTTAATGTCACAATGCCCGTGGTGTTTGTTTTGTTTTTGTTTTTTCTATGCAGTAATTGATTTTCTTAAGAGTCTTATGAATATATCATGCAAATACGCATTAAAAAATGATAGATGAATATCATCGTAACATCTGTTCATCGACATGTCACTGACATCATGCTAGCTTGGATGACGTGCATGTATTTGCTAACAACTTAACTCACCACGAGACATCTAACAGAATACAGAATGATAATACTATTTACTGTCTATACTTAAGTGGTCGGGGTAACAGATTTTATCTATAAAACGTGGAAGGTTGTCAGACGTTTCACCCCCAAGTCGTTTCCTCCCAAGACGTTTCACCCCAAAATTGGGGGTGAAACGTCCTGTTTTTGAGCATATAACAGGCGTTTCCTCCCCTCTGTTATTTTATTTAAGCATATGATTTAATTACTTTATATTATCCTAAATCTTTTAAAGAATATTCAATATTTTTATAGAATGTTATTCAAATTACGGTCAGTTGTCTTTACTGAATATACTACTTACAATTAATTAATTACAGAATTAACAATAATTATGTTTAAATTGATAAGTGCAAAAGTGTGATTGATAAAAAAAAATGTTGTTAATCAATATTTTGATTTCATTAATGTTTTAATTTACTTGTTTTAATTACGTTTGAAGGCACCCACTTTGATGTTATTTATAAGTTTGGGTTTTATGATCTAAATAATAAAGGTGTGAGGAGTAAAAAAAGATGATAGTGTTAAAGGTGATAAACAATGCAATTAAAACTTTGAAAGGTTAATGTGATCGTGTGCACATGTATTAGATGAGGAAAAAAAATGAGGAAAAAAAAACACCAATTCAATTACTTTTAAATGCATTGTTTATTTATATGTATTTTAAAACATATTTTCCGACATTTTTTTATTATTATTTGAAGTCCTTTGGGTAGAAATTATTGTATAGTAATTGATCCTTATGTTATTAATGATAATTATCTTCTTAGTTTGATTGATTTAGTTATTTAAAGACAATGTTAATATACAAAAGTTGTGAAATAGTACTGACAGTATCACTATATAAGAAATGATAATTTACGTATTTTCCAAGTATAATATAATCTTCCCATAATTTAGAAATCGAAATGTATGATAATGTCAATTTAGGCTTTGTGGACTTACAACTTATAGTGGAATTTACAACAGTAAAATGGTTTTACGGCCAGAAACCAGCCGTAAAGTAGACGGAATAAGTGCGTAAAATAGACACGTAATATGTAAATTAGACGGATTTTTTTCCAACCATAAAAAAATTACGGCCGTAAAAATCATTTTACGTACGTAAAATCTAAAAGTTACGTACGTAAAAGTAAAATAATTAACGTAGGTTAAAATAAAAATTTACATACGTAAAACTAAAATAATTTACGTATGTAAAAAAATGTGGGCCAGTTTACACCTGTAAAAGAAGTAGGTAATAAATATGCCTATCAATAATTACCTGGGTGCATTGAATATTTTGACAAAAAATTTAATAATAACTTTGAAACATAAAAGAAATACATCCAATAAGTGTCATTCAATTTTAAATCAGTTCACTGTTTCCTTGTGTAAGACTGTGACTCTCTCTGTGATCTATAGCAGTATTTAATTCCAACACCTGTCAGGCAGCTTCCTTCCCTCAGCTTTGCACCAGGTCACTACATAATCTGTAAGAAAAAAAGTATTCACTTTAATACTGCATCATTAAAAAAATTCTAAATATTTAAGAAAGTTTTGTTTGGCTGAATCAATTTTTCAGTCATACCAGAGGGAAATTTTCCTTTTAATTCTTGGGAAGGACCAGTACTACACTCCTGGTATTGTAGGTAAATCAAAGCTGACAAAGGGATAATGAAATATTTCATTTAATATGGTGAGCGATCTCTTATATATGCATTCTGTGTCATGGGCTACTACAATGAACTGCTATAGAATTATTTTTTTTTTTTATCAAATTACCCACGTTCCATGAGTGTAGTACATCCATCTTATAATATTGAAATTATGCTCGAGACATTTAAAAAATATCTGCTGAGTGGATAATTCAAGTACTATAAGATGAGGAAGTGTTTTATAATTTTTGTACACTACACTTTTCTACCTCATAAGGAGCATGTCCATAGAGTTTTGAGTGAATCCATGCGATAGTGTTAATGTTATGCTATGGACATTTAAAAAAAAAAATCATCTAAAAGCAGACAATTCAAGAATTAGATAATTAGAGTTATGGTTCTTGTGCACTGCACTTCTACACCATCCATTTAGCTCTGGAGCTGTCTGATCTGGACCTGCCCGGTTTTCCAATGCGTCAAAATGGTACTATATGAAGTAAAGGGTTAAGGAAAAACAGCAATTCTACCCCAGTTTTAAAACTTAATGGGCACACTGATTTAATAAGCAAAAGATTACATTAAGCAAGCAAACTTACCTCCAGTTTGAACAATACTTCTGGCAAATGTTTCCCTTTTTCCCCATGTAACTCGATCTCCTTGGCATTTCAACTTGATGTCACTTTTCAAATTTTGTTTAAATTGATAAATCCATATTTCTTTAACAACTGCTAAAGTAGCATCCTTTTGGAATAAACACAGACAAACATGGTTCCATATTTTTGTAAAAGAGTGATGACCTGAGAACCTTCTTACTGTCGTATAATACCGTATTCAAGACAAGTAGCCTTCATCCAGTTTACACTTTATTAAGCATGACAGGCCATGGCCCACTCAGACTGAGCGCTGCCACGTAACGTACTTAGCCCATGGTCGGGACCGGAGGATCTGTGTCCGACGGTCTTCCCTAGGTTTCTAACAAGACCTCTCTAGGTATCCCACAAGATCTGCCTCCTAGACCCTTGACCGGTCAGTTTATATGTTGGGTAATAGATTTATTAAGTCCCCAAGGTATCTAGCAAGGTCGTGCTGGGGGTAATCTCGAGGCTGTAACAAGATCTCTCTAGGTATCCCACAAGATCTCCTTCCTGGACCTTGACAGGTCAGCTTATATATTGGTTGGTTACCATCCAGCCAGACAGTAACCATATGTATTAAATAATAACAAATATTTGTATTAACGACAGTCACAACTGAGACAGACGTTGCATAACTAATGCAACGGTCATGTTATAATCTCTAATTGTATCTATAATAGGTTAGTAGCAATGATAATGTAACAATAGCGTCTAGCTAGAGTCCAATAACATTACATTACTATCTCTGAATTTGAAAACTGGGAGCTCCAACACTGCTGTGACTGAAATGGGGCCTGTTAGGGAAATCCCTGGCACACATAACAAAGAATTCTAGCAGAAAACTGCCTGTAGTTAACCTCTTGATGCCCCATTAAGCCAGGGGTGGCTTTTCAGTATCCAGGTCAGCCATTCAGAGATGTTATCAGGTCTGACCAGTCTTGAAGGCTATAAAAACTGACCTTTTCTAAATGTTCGCCCTGATGCTGATACTAGCATGGAAACAAATTTGCTTGTTTAAGCAAATGTTATTCAAATTGTTTAATATCTATATATATAATTGCATAAAATATCTTTTTAAAATAAAATCATCTTACTCTTGCACTTTGATAAATTCAAGTTACATAACATTATTATACTTTAACAGCTGCTTGAATATTGCTCAGATATTGTTTTGCTGTTGTTGGTTAAATCGAAAAAAAAAATCATTCATAACTGATTTATATTAAAATTATTCATAAAAGGATTAACACTGAATTTAAGTTGGTAATTTATAAAAAGATTTAGTACTCTGTTTTCCATTTATAGCTCTATTTTTTTATTCCCGCACATCTGAAACATTCAGAAAGTTGACTAAAACAATTCTTTGAAAATTTATCAGTTTCTTTTAATATTATACTCATTTTGCAGTTGAAAATAGATCGTAGATTTTTGTTTCAAAATTTAATAAACCAAGATAAAGTCTAAGTCCATTTTTACGGCTAAAAAAACTCCAATTAAAATTACGGGTGTAAAAAATTACGTCGAAAAAGTTAACATTTACGTACGTAATTTTTTATTTTTTCCGGTTCTGAACAAATTACGTCTGTTTTACGTACGTAAAAGTCACTTTACGTCTCATTTCCGTCTATTTTCCTGCTATTTTACGGTTGGAATTTTCGTACGGGTTTATTAAAATTTATTTTCTGCAAGTATTTTTCCAAACAAAAATCATGCTTAAACAAATTATACATTTCTAATCTATTTGAGTTATTTACGTTAGAAAACCAGTTTTGTTTATAAGCATCTAAAATTCTATATGTATTTTCCATAAGTATTCTTCCAAACAAAAATCATGTTAAAAAATTAAACATTTCTACTCCATTTGAATTACATAAGAAAACCAGTTTTGGTTATAAAAAAATTCAAATTATATTTTTAATATTTCCTAAATTTATGGCACATTTATTCTGGTATAACCACACGTGTTGTAGACCAAGTTCATTCAGTGTTATTTTCATTATTACCATTATACATCGCTCATCAGCATTAGGTAGATATTCACTATTAATTCATAGTGAGGTTTAAATGTTAAACGATGAGGCAAAAGTATTACGAAAGTGGGGTTCATGTAAATCATCATTTTGTACATAACTTTTATATACGAATTAGTAAGCTGTCAGGAAAAAGACTCTTAAATCTCTAGACACGTGCAAAATACGATAAAAATATAAATATTATTAGCATAAATATTTTTAAAGAAATCTAAATTTTACTATTTAACTTCTCTTAACTACTCTAGTGTGTGCATCATGTAAGAAATGGTGATTAAAGAGTATCATAGATGTATTGCACATGTTATATAAGTTATACCAAGACATGTTTAATTTATATTTCAATAAACATAAAGCCATGGTTAATATCTAACTATGTAAGAAAAATAGAGTTTTCCTTGACTATTCAGTTGTTAATCTTGTAAATATGCATTTGTGTTGTCTATTTTTTTAAATTAAAATTCTTGTTATTTTCATATCATATTTTCATTTCACACACACACACACACACATACATACACACTTACTTTAACATATTTGATTCATTCAAGACTTACAAAATCTTAAGTATGATTAGAAATGATCATACCTACATTAACATAATTACACATCATCAACTGACATGTTTAATAGGTATTTGATTATATCATGGATGTATCATACATAACATCTAGTAGTCCGTGATTATATGCAATGAAAGACCATTTTAATTTTTATCTCTTAAATATATATATTTCATCTTAAAACTTAGCATATAACATTGAATATTATAATTGCATTATCTTCTTTTGGGAAAAAATACAATAATATACATATTAACAAATATAATATAAAGTGGGGGTGAAACGTCTCGATCTTTGAAAATTGGTGGTGAAACGACTTGGGAGGAAACAGCTTGGGGGTGAAACGTCTAGGGGAGGAAATGGTTTGAGGGTGAAACGTCTGGAATTCACGTGGAACATCAAAGAATTATCATTGATATGTTTCATTAGAAAGTAAAGAATTAGCTAAACATGGTGTACTGGTGTACTTTTTTCACGACATTCCCGCCAAACAGTTTGTGGTTGTTATTAGGTAACTTTACCCAAATACCTAAACCCAAAGATAAGCAACTCATATAAACTTTTGAAGGAAATCTCGTATACCCTCGGGGCCACCGCGATATTGTGAGAAAAAGCCGGTGCGCTTGTACTGAAATAAATGATGCACGGAGTTGTGTTCCGACGCCATTCGAAAGCCTACGGTGATCATCTACAGCATAAGGTGCACGTGAAGAACATGGTAAACTTCAGCTGACTGGTTGCATACGGCGGATACAAAGCAAAATAATGACTGTTTAAATCCGAGAGTAATCAATATAAGGTCTTAATGATTGATTAAGGACTGAAAGGGAAATATTTCAAGAAGGAAATAGTTCAATTAATGAAAAAAGATCATTTTTTGCTAATATTTCGGCAAATATTGCCTTTATGACGAAAATGTGAAAATTATGTTCCAGCGTTTATGTTCGTACTGTCGCAATATTTTTAAATGCATTTTTCCTCTTCATAAATGCAATAAGTTTTGTAGGGAGTTATTTTATTTATTTACTAGTATTTAAATGGTTAGAGCGTCCGCCCTGGAATCGAAAAGTCGTGGGTTCGATCCCGACATACCAAAGTTGTAAAAATATTGAAACCCCTTGCTTGACGCTCATAATATATTTAGGTATTTCCAGGAATGGTTTACCTAGGTGTTAGAGTAGTGTGACTAGGTGTGATGCTGCAGTGCATCTGTCTCAAGCAGACACAGTCTCGAAATGACTAAATACCATCGATGGGACGTTAGACACAACAATCAAACAAACTAGCATTTATTTATTTTTATGGGATTATTTTCTATAACAAAACAAAAGTGCTCAAAGTCATTAAAATTATCGCATAGACCGAACAATCTCTGCAACGCTAGTACATGTATCTAATATAAAATTTGGCATTATTGTGGATTATTTTGTGTAACAAACGCTACATTCGATTGAACCTCTCTCCTTTTCCCTGATTTACAGCTTTACAAGTTTATCTATTAACTTATTTCAGTCACGTTTTTACCCATGTGAGTAACGGTATTTTTTCTATAACAATGATTATCTTTATATTTTGAACAAGCGCTACGTTCGAGTTCTCCCTAGGGCCTTAGACCTTAGGGGTCATAGTCATTTGATGAAGGTCAGGGTACCTGGCTGGTAGAGCTTATCAAGGTGCATGCACCTGTAAAGTTTGAAGGCTGTAGGTGGAAGGATTTCCGTGCTATCGTCAAGGTTAAGTTTTGTGACAGACAGATGTTTAACAAACAGACAAACAGACTAAAGCAATATGCACCGATCTATCGATGCAGTGGCATAAAATTAATGTTAAAAGGACCAAAGAATGGACAAAAAACACCATAGTAATTTTTAGTGAAATACTATACAAGCAGATAAAAATGACGAATCGTTGTATTGGCCGGTGTTTTGCTATCGCTTAGTAACAAAGAACTGGATTTTCCGCGGAATACACCTGCCCCACACTCGTTCTGGAACGAGAATATACGGTATTTCGCCGAGTTTCTTATCTTTGGGTTTAGGTCTTTGCTTAAATATACATGTATTAGTAATTAACTTAATCACGAGGTAAAAAAATAATAATATTTAAAGACATATTAAACAGAGATATGAAACGGTTCGGAAATAACGGTTTTACTCGTGACGAAAAAAAAATAATACTTTGATTTTGAGCGGGATTTGTACGGAATTTTGAAGCCATCGCTTATAGAGGAAAAAGTCTCAAACGCGAAAAACGAAATCACGAAAATGGGTGATGAAAACGCGAAAAAACGATGACGAAAACTCGAAAAACGATAATGAAAACGCGAAAGTACAATGACGAAAACGCGAAAACAAGATAATGAAAGCGCGATATAGTATCGCGTTTTCGTCATCGTACTTTCGTTATTTCGTGTTTTCACGCTTCAGATTATTTCACAATCAGTGCTTTACCGAAAAAAGAGTTTATCTTTACCGACGTGGTTATTCTATCCATTTTTTTTTTATTAAAAAAAGTGTACTTTATTGAAAAGTGTACCGATATTTGGTAAGCATATAGATAATATAAATAAATAACATAACGTTACAGATCTATACACAGAACCTAATATGAATAGGCATCACTATTAATATCAAAATAGATATTTTATATTACTCATATATGTATATTTAGCTGAAAATAATAATAATTGGATGTATGACAGAGAAGTCACTACTCGTATATTAGTAGTCCATGTTAAGAGAGAGAGAGAGAGTTCACAGAAGTTGGCAGGTTGCCAGTAGATATACCATAGGGAATGAAGACATCACCATAATCTTAAATGTTACCAACTTTTATCCTTAAGCACTTTTAGGATAAAAGTTGTTTTGTGAAAAAAAAAAACTTAGGAAGCAAACAGAGAAAGCAATAAATTGAAAAAGTAACAAGAAATGATAATGTTTTCGAAAATTATATTTTTCATTTTGTGGAGGCCCTTCAAGAGAATACACAGTCTCTCCTCTGGGACTTCGCCGTTATGTCGTCCGGTCTTTGTCCTAAGTGGCATAAAGCAATTGGAAATATTTGACTAAACTTATTTATGCACATAATTTGAGAATTGAAACGGGATGTTATAAGTTTACCGTCGCCTCGACAGTATTTAAGTCATATAGGGACGTCCAGCTAATAACAGGTGGATGAAGACCCCGAATGCACGGAGATATCCGGGTAGAACCACCGACCTACGGCAAGCCAGCTGGAAGGCGAAAGATTATGCTTACTTTGCATCTCTTTGGAAATTGAAGACAAGTATCACTTTATTCTAAAGTGAAGCAATTTCAATAATTTGATATATCAAGAAATACTGTTATAAGAAGAAAAGATATATTTTCTGGCATTTGGAATATAGCCAAATAAGGACTACAGAAACAGCACCTGACAGTATAAGCTAGAGTATGGGGAAAGACACATGCAACACTTAATTTCATTAGGTTACCGTATTTGAAATCCATCCAGCAAGGAGACTCCCGCTTTTCGTCATGTAGGCGTTTTCGTTCTTGTGGGACGCAATATCAACCTAGCAATAATCTTTTTCCCCAGAGGATCGGCAATGCCCGATATAATTCTCTGATTTAAGTTGACCAATCAGTGATTGGGGGAAAAAACTCAAATGTATGTTAATTATCCATGGAACAATGTGTAGCATTGTACACCAGCATGTTGATTAGGTGTATGGGAAGTGCTCGTTGATTTACGTAGGTTTACGTCTCATTTCAGAATGAAAGGGTCTGTTGGGAGCGACTTTCATCTTAACAGTGGTGGAAGTAACAGACAATTGTAGGTGGGTATCGTCCCACAAGAACGAAAACTCGGACATTACGAAAATAGGGGATTCGGAAGTGAATCTGAACAGAAGTCCCTGTTTCCCAAACAACATGAACCGCAACTCTGTCAAAATCATCAAGTTGTGAAATGCCACAAATATAAACAACTAAATAGATTTATACTGACTGCGTTTCATCTTAGACGAACAGTTTTTGAGAAGAGCAGCATGTTTATGCCATATTTTCGTTATTTACTAACAGAATCTCACCCGAACGTAAACCTCGAAATTTGTTGACAATATACACAAAAAGGTTTCGAATATAACATTTTTGTGATATCTTATCGAAATCCGGTTAGTTGTTCTAGAATCTCGGAGTCGAGGAACAGACTACTTATTTCAAGTTTCCTCTATATTCGGTGAGGGGTCCCAATATATGTACGCAACTTAAAGACCTAAGACCCTTACAAAAACATCCAAAGGTAATCCGCATGCAATATGCAAAACAAGCATTCATACTGATTGTTTCTGCAAATACCATGTGCTTTGGAAACAGATTGCAAAGTTATATACACAAATTTGTTTAGGGGAGTTGGAGCAAAATATATACAGCTTTGAAAATCAGAAATGCATAAAACATAAGTTTAAATTGTGTGTGTCCAAAAAGTATATTTGATATCTTGAAACACTGTGAAGCCATTCATTAAGGTTTGACTCTATATACATTATGTAACACAGTGAAGGTTCTGTATTTAGACTACATTCCCCATGTTAAATTAATATGAGAGTGTTTGACATATGATAACTCCATATGAGTCACTAATCTTTCAGGGAAAATACATATGTATTCAAACTACAGTCAAATGACGAAATCCGCTCTGAGCGTCAACC
>CM037793.1:43548067-43598067 GCA_021229015.1 Solen grandis
ACTGTTATTAATCAAACGGCGGTATTGATAGATGTAACTACGTTTAAAAAGATTTATTGCTAATTTGATAAATGTTACCAAAAACCTCACAAGGAAATACGGAAGTAGGGTGTTGTAAACGGCAGACAGTTTTGTCCAGGTGAAATGATTCTGTGTTGTACAGATTGTTTTAAATAAATTTGAAATAATTACAGATTTTCAAATCATCGTTCTGAAGCAAAGTTACACAGCATGTCCCGAAATGAATGAGCAAGCACAAAGCGCTCATTACGCACAAAGCGGCCATTACTCACAATGCGCTCGCGTATCTTTAAATACAAATTCTTTATAATCATTCTGGAACAGTATGTTTGTTTGATTAGAACTATCTTTAAAAAAAATGTTATTTCACGCTTGTGTACCAAGTTTCTTATATATAAAGCACTTTTTGGGTCAAACATAACAGGTGTGAGAGAAAAGTTCCAACTGCAAATTTACATGTGCAAATGTATTTGTTTTAAAGTTGTTTTGCCATACTTTGTATTTATATAAATTTTACACGACACTCTAAGAATATGTCCCATTCTTCTTTCATTATCAAACTGTTTTTGATGATCTCTATGAAGACATATATTTGCTAGGATGTAAACACACCGTCCCCGTCGGCCAAGAGGTTAGATTGTCCGCCTCGGAGAAGTTAAGTGGCGGGTTCAATCTCCAACTGTGATACTGCAGTATGGCAGCATTATATCTATCTGAAGTCTCCAAATGACTCCGAAACTGTCGGTCGGATGCTAAATCCAGCAATCACACAAACAAACTAAATACTTATTATAATATACAAGTTGATTCGAACAATAACAATCACAAAATATAATCATAAATGTGCAACAGTGGTTGAGTTGCATTTTTAATAACTGTCAAGGACCCTCTCCCTCCTAATATTTACTTAAGAATTTGAAAATCGGTATCTCTCGGAAAAGAATAAAGCAAAATATATTATCTCATATAATATTAATACGATATTGTGTATTGTAAAACAATAAAACATCAAATTGAATGAATGGTATAATACTCGTAGCTGTACATATGTATATGAAGTTACCGTTTGAATAATATTTTTAGAGTTTTTAAAGTAAGTTATGCAGATTTTTCACTTAATTCATTAAAACAAATAAATGTCCAGACATTATGAAATGTTACATAATTATATTTAATGAGTATTCATTTCAATTATGTGGTTTATCTGTCTTAATTGTTTTTGTTGAAAATAAGTCTGGGCATGTGTGTTTGAGCAATGTGTTATAGGATATAATCTGATTAATAAAATTGCTTACATAAGTGTCATTTGCTGTTAAAAATATACACAACAGTTGTTTTTTTTATTAAAAATGTATGAATATCATATCAATTTTGAATTATACTTGACAATTATTTGTGTACCATAAAAATAACGGGCCATTGGCCTTTTGACAATGCTAGTAATAGTTTCATTTTTAAGGATTTAGATACTTTAGATTAAAGTTTGTGCAAAGGTGTGACAAAGGTCAAAAGCTTTATCAAGTTCAATATCCCACTCCCCTTCCTTCATGTCTAACATGCATGCCTTCTAGATATTTCAGCTGATATATCTGCATATCAATTCAATGGGAAGGTTCGGACCTATAATTGCTTAGGAGTATATAAAACAACGGATTGATTTTATCAACTTAGTCTAAATTTACATCTTAAAACTTTCAGGTATGTTTGTAAATGATTAACTTGTTTATTTTTATTTTTGTTCAATATGCGTGATAACTGATATACAAATAATTTAAGTGCAAATATAAGAAAAAATATTACTACTTATATTTTTATTTGAATTTGACTTGTTGGTTTCAAATCATTATTATAAGCAAATATATTTATAATGGAATTCCATAATATTATTTCTTTGGGCATTTTTTATGTTTATATACATGTATTCCATAACTTCACAGATGTCTTATCTTGATTTTATAACTATCTTGTTTTACTTCTAGTTTTCAAGCAATTAATGGTATAACTTAGATATTGTATACAGAACAGAACAGAACAGAACATATCTTTTATTGTGTCACAGTTTACAAAGTACATTTGTAACAGCATGTGAACAAATACAACAGAAAAAAAAATATCTTATAGGAACAGTGAAACAACATTTAACGGGTAAACAAACAGACCTATATCAAAATCACAAACACATACATACATGTATATACATACAAATTTTGAGGGGATGGTGAGCCTAACACGCCTAAAATGAGAGAGAGAGAGAGAGAGAGAAAGAGAGAGAGAGAGAGAGAGAGAGAGTTTACGGGTAAGAATAAACAGATAAAGTATCATAAGAATATAAATCTACTATTTAACTGTTCAAACGTTTATGAATTAAATCGAGAAAGAGAAAAAAAATAATATTTCAGTGACTTAGCAAAATATTGACTATGGTTACAAAAAAAAAAAAAAAAATGAAATAAAATAAGTATTCTTTTATGTTGATTGGTTAATTTGTCACAAAAGAATACAGAAGTACATGAGGACGAATAGTATGATAGAAAATATAATAAAGAAACAGTGAAACAACATTAAATTATAAAAGTTCAAGATATGCAAATCGACATCTACATTCAAATAAATACAAACGTACGATTTTCTTGTATTTTTCCTTGACATGTTTTAATTAGAGAGAGAGAGAGAGAGAGAGAGAGAGAGTGCGCAGTATAGGCTTAGTCGTTGTAACGTGTTCCTTCTCTCTCTCTCTCTCTCTCTCTCTGATAAGAATATAAACACGTATTATTGAGCATAACTTGTTTTTGTTTTTTTTCAAATACAAATAAATTCTCGAGGAATGGTACGATCAATCCGTTTAATAAGTTTAATAACGGCAGTTTTTATGCAACCTTTGATAGTTCCTGGATATATTATAATCCTGAATAGGTCAATATCCATGTCTTTGTGTACCCAATTGTTCCAGACTCCGCAATGAAGATCTTCAGCATCGTGTCGGTGACTCTTGTCTGCATGGCTGCTATAGTTGCCGGTCAATTATTCGGTGGCCCTGGGTTCGGTCTTGGTGGTGGATTTGGGGGAGGAATCGGCGGAGGATTCGGCGGAGGTGGCGGCTTTATCGGTCAATTGATATATTGTGAGTAAACAGGCAGGGTATTGTTTGTATTCGGAATAAGAGAAACATGAAAGCTGTTTGCTTGATTGGGTTTCACGTCATTTGTAGATTTTGCTGTCTCATTTCCTTTGATACGCTTTTTAAAAGCGAAAGTTTCTAAAGTCAGACAGTGGATTTTCTACTTACAATCACATTACCGCTACTAATCCATACATAAATAGTACCACTGGTTGCAGAAGTCAAAATTGCAGTTTTGATAAAAGTTAGATATATTGCAGGATTTTGAAAGCATTGGGTAATAAATAAAAACTACTAAACTGTTAAAGAAGCAAGTTTATGATTCGTGTTCATCCGCAGTTTCATCATTAAACTACTTATAAGTAACCTTATTTGCTCCACAAACGTGCAGCTGCGGAAATAGCTCAATTGGTAAGAGATTCGTTCAGTATTTTGTTCTTGCAAGGGGTCGTGAGTTCTAGTCCAGCTGAGACTTTTTTTTTGCAATACTTATTTTCTTTATATTCTTGGGTTATATATTTAGATTTTTTTTTGTACTTCCATTATATATAGAGAGGTCGATTTTTCTAAGGGTCCTGCGCATAGACAGGTTCGGTTATAAGGTCAAAACAATAAAAATGATAGGGAGACAGTATGTTTAATGTAAGCTGTCAATTGAAACATTTTGTTTTTAATCTTTTATTGTTAGAGTCTCAAATGACTGTAGTGTCTCTAGTCGCATCTGTATGTCACAACTCAGAAAGTACTTTAGGGATTGAGTTTATATTTTATACAATGGCCAAACTTTACTTGCCAAGAGCAATAACTCTACCTTGCTTCATCTCTATTACTTACTTGTATGGTGAAATTATGTTTTTATAGAACATATTTTAAAAACTATTGAAAGCATGGATATCATTCTTAACACATGGAAGGATGTGAAGTGACAAAGAACAATAACTTTATCTTGTCCCCATTTTCTTGCTTTTCTATTAAAATTAGTTCTGTCTGCAACAAATTCATGAAGTATAAATGGTATTGAGAAGATCAATACTAAGAACCACTATTCCTGATCCATTTTTGTTTAATTTGACAGAGAACAATAAATAAAATAATCTATCTTCCCTGCTGTTTTAATAAGATTCAACTTCCCTGATTTTGTACATGCAACCACAAAAAATTAAAGGGATTGACTTCATAATTCACACATTTTAACTTTCGCTTCTGACAGTGCTTTGATTAAATATGGCATGATGCCACATCTGGTCGTATCATTCTGATACCTGGCCAGCCAGTTTTTGAACTACCCACTGAGCGTAAAGCACAAACGAGATTTAAACGAATTTAACATATCAGGGATTGAACCAACGGCCTGATTCTGACTTGAACATTCGAACTGCTCAATAACCGGGACCAGTACAGAATGAGCGTTATATCAAATTTGTATGATGTCGGGAAAGTGGCGATGCAGCAATGTTATTTAACGCATGGATTCCTATTTTATCTAGCGGTATATATTTTAAGTATCAGTACAGGTGTGGACTCACACAGGTGTACAACTGGTGTAAATGTGGTCGCAAACACAGGTGTTACTGTAGCAGAGGTGGCCGCTAAGACAGGTGTAGCTATAGTAAAGATGGCCGCTAAAACAGGTGTAAATAAAGTTCAGGTAGCTAATAACACAGGCGTGCGTTCAATATGACAAAGCGTATGCAACCGGTCGCTTACATTCATCTATAGAATTATCTTAGGACCATATAGCATGTTGTTCACGTTCTTCTTATGCTGTACATGGGTTTACGTCAACATCGTGGTTTATGACACTGAGCTAGTTTCATAGCTGGTTGCATACGGTTTATTTTACTGAACGCACGCCAGGCGTAATGCACGTGCAGTTCAGTTGGCCGTAAACTAATGTTTAACTGTAATATAGATTGTTACTGACTCGGGGTAAACTCTTTGTTATCATTTTCAGTGTTTATCTTCATTGTGATAATCCAAGCTCTCTTCGGCTCCAACACTATTGCGACCACGAACACGGCAACTACAGGGGCTGCGCAATTAAACACTCACTCTATTCCTCATCTCGGTCGTTGATTTTAATGATTCAGAATACAATCAGCAAGGTTTGTATTGTCTTTCTTTAAATGGAATGCCTTTCGTTGTTTAATTGTTCAAGAAAAGTCTTTATGTCTTATTTACATGTTCATGTGTTAAAATGACACTTCCGTAAAATATTCATGATCTTCATTCGCTCTTGTAAAGAAATTCCCCCCAATGGAAAAAGGGAAATAGAGAAGTGTAGAACATTGGCACGCAGTGTCCTTCACAGAACAGAAATTACTTTTTGGAAACTTGTAATGGAATTCAGCCAATAGGGAGGGTATACAAATGGTATTAACCTAGAAACAAAGCAGCCGCGACACATATTTTACGAATTAACTCGCGTCGATACATTATAAACAAGTATCTGGTGCTGCACGCAACATATGAGTCGCCTACATGTGAAGTGCATAATTTTTTCTGTTACCATAGCAACCGAAAATTTTGGTCCTAGAAAAAAAAAAGTAACGTGCAGAATCTTCATACTGCCATCTTTTCATATACCAAGTTTCGTAATATTATCTTAAACCTTTTTTTAAAGTTCTCACGGGATCGAGATTTCCGGACATCCAGACGGACAGCAAAACTATAATCCCCTCCGGTGTAAACACCGGTAGGAGACTAAACACATTTTTAAAGAGTTATCCAAGGAACACTTGTGTTAAAAAATCTAAAATTTGGCCTGCAGTTTTAGAGAACATGTCTATATAGTTTTCATAATTTTCACTATACATGTATACACAAAAGGCAAAATGGCCCCGCCTCTTGCGGCCATTTTTTTTTTCTTTCTTTTTTTTCTTCTTTTTTTTTTTTACTGATCGGGATAATTTAATTTTAGCAACCTTGGTAGTAGGTTACACAAGAAATATATGTACTAAATATTTTGAGATCTGGCCAGTAGTTTTGAAGGAGATGATTTTTTAAGTTTTCATTTCTTTTTTTCTCTTTTTTTCGCTGCCATGGAAACAACAGTTCTACGTGGATCGAGTTTATTTTAGCAAGTTTGTGAAGGTTTACCCAATGATCATCCCTGCCAAGTTAAATCAAATTCTGTTCAATGGTTTATACATATAAGGCAAATTAGCCCCGCCCCTGGCGCCCATGTTTTTTTTACGGATCGGAATAATTTTAGCAATCTTGGTAGAGGGTTACACAAGGAACATCTGTACCAAAATATTTTGATATCTGGCCAGTAGTTTTGAAGATGTTTTTGTTTTGTTTTTTTTCTTTCCATTACCACATCAACCAGAATTTTGGTCTGAAAAAAAATAACAACAAAGAGACGTGCGGAATCTTCTTACTGCCATCTATCCATATACCAAGTTTCAAATTATTATCTTAAACAGTTTTTAAGTTATTGCGGGATCCAAATTTCCGTACTTCCGAACGGACAGGCCGACAGACGGACAGGACAGACGGAGGGCAAACCTATAGTCCCCTCTGGTGTAAACACAAAACATTGTACATTGTATTATCCTTTTACAATACAAATCTGATAGTTCTTATTGGTTATGTTAGTTTGCATGTTTATTTTAATATATCAGTGTAGCTCTCCATTTTCAATAAAGTCATTTGTAACATTTAAGATATAACTTTAAGTATCTATGAATCATTGAAGATACATGTTCTTATTTTTCACAAATCTTCCATCAATTTAAAAAATAGATGTGTGTCATCTTCTTTTGTCGCTTCCAGAGGTTACCTGAAATTTAGAATCAACCAAAAGACGTAAAGATTGCCTCACACACCCGGTGCTTCTATTTAATCAATGTGTGTTGTGTACAAATGCGTTATTAATAAAGTAAACATCTGTTACGTTTTGTTATTGATTATTGTTTGTTTGTTGTTGAAGAAATTGTGTCTGGTCCGTTGAAACATATTAAAGGCCCATTATTTCTCAGAGATAAAGTTACTAAATGATACTTAATGACAACATATCCGATCTCCGTTGACGTCGCATGAAAATGCATCTCTTTTTAGTATTTTGGATGGATGTTAAAATACTACTTTGTTTACATTTTGTATTTGCGAGCATTTTCGGCGATGGCCCGTCAGACTTCGTGAATGCAAATGATTCTTGGGTGAAACACGACTGAAGTGAGGAAAGCATGCACGTACGGAAAATTTAGAAGAACGTTTTTCCTTCTCAACTCTAAATACTTAAAGCAGCTCGTTCGCAGATCATGGGAAGAAATTAAAAAAATAATCTCCCTCATTCCTAATTGATATTGCACGGATTTTTTTTTGTTGTTGTTTTTTGTTGTTTTTTTGTTGTTGTTTTTTTTTTGTTTTTTGTTGTTTTTTTTGTTTTTGTAAAGCCCACTTCGAGGAAATCGATATCCACGAAGCAGGTGCTTGCGGTACCTCGTGACACGTTTCGCAACGTGGTGTTTTCACAAGTTCCGGGAAGGTAATTTCAGCTTGTGATGTGAGCGTATGCGAGAAGTGTGTATGTGATCAGCCATGTTACGGCACACAAAAACAGAATTTCTAAACATAGGTTTTATGATTTAGAATATAGGTTCAATATCATTCGTAACGCTTTTGCCTGATGATGGAGGAACCACCCATTTATTTTTTACAATTACGAAATATTGCAATGGGTGATCACGTGTTTGTAGTTGGGTATTGATAGACGTATTGATACAGAGATAGTAAGAATATCAAATTCGTTGTCAGTTTAGTTTAAACATATCTTATTTCAAAATTATGAAATTGGGTTGGACAAGAAGTTCTAACTACAAATTCGTGGTCAATCTGTGAACGAGCAGAACAAAATAAGCTCTCACTCTATGTATTCAGATACATGTATCTTAAAATTTTCCGTGCGTGTATGCTTCCCACACTTCAGTTGTATCTCACCTAAATATGTTCGCATTTCCGAAGTCTGACTGGCCATCGTCAGAAATGTCTTTTCGTGAGATGCAAAGTCAACTAAGATCTGATATGTGGTCTCTGAGTACCATTTAGGTAATTTTACATTCTCGTTCAATTGTGTAGCATTTCTGGTATTGAATTGTTTACAATCTTTGAGAAATAATGGTCCTTCTAAGTACATGATAATTGCAAGAAAAATGTAATAAAAAAAAAAAGAAATATATTCGGCGGCATGCTAGTCACTACTTGTATCTTAACCTGTACATGTTACATGACGAACAGTTTATATCTCTGATTTTGCACATAATTTCCATGACATTTGTGAAAAGTAATTAGACCAAATCCCCCGTCGTTGGCCAGTAAGAGGCCAGTATTGAGTGTGCCTATATAGACATACTACTGAATTAAAAATATTTGGGAATTTCCAAGCAAATCCAAACAAACTTTTACAGTCACAACTTCGTGGTGTTGCACTAATTCTGTTGTGAACGGTAGTGCACCGTGAAGCTATAACAGTGAAAGTTTGCATAGACCTGCCCTGCGTTCAGTTAACCATAACGCTTGCAACTTTTGATTCACTCAATACGTAATAGTTAGAACATATTAAGTGAAATCTTAATGATTAAGAAGAGGCGAAGCGAGCGAGCGCCTTCTTTTAAACCATTAGGATTTCACTTTATGTTTTAACTTACTCAGGATATAACGTACATTTTCATTGGACGACATGTGCGTCATGTGACATTCTTTGACGCCGCGTGGAATATTGTCGTAAAATAAAAATATGTAATATGTTAAAAAAACACTTTATGAATCTTCTATCGTATAATGTATAATATCTTCTATACATAAAATGTGTATCTGTTGACTTCTCCTTAAACTCGTAGGCAACGGGTTTTAAAACTTGGTTAACGGACCTTGCAAGGCAACCCGATTCATTAAAGCTCAGAAAAACATTTGGAAGATGTTTTGAGATCTTAAAATATTCAGATTTTTGAAACCCTCAACTTGAAAAATTAATGCAACAGCAGTTTAAAAAAAGTATTACAGCGTAATGTAGAAAGTGTAAAAAACACATAAACACTATACATACGGCCGTAGCATTTGACATGCTTGAAATCGGAAAATTTAACTGAACATTACATAGTATATGTTGTAAGCCTTGTAAATACAACACAAAAAGTTGCCATACTCCTACGTCAAGCTAAGTTATCAAGGGAAGTAATAACTATTGGGAAGATTGTTAATTAATACCGGGACTTGTACCTAAATCCCTTACCAAATAAAAACTTATATGTGCTGAATTGTTTCTTCATCATCGTCCTTGTTGCTGCTGCTGCCTCTGCTGCTGTTGCTGATAATGATGATAGTGTTTTTTGTTTTGTTTTGTTTTTACTTGTTTATGTTTAAACTTATTTACTTTTACGTCGATTGGGAAACAAGTTCTTACAAATTATACTAATCCTCATCGACGGTTCCTGGGTTGGACCAGTACTTTGCGCCTGGGAAGGTCGTGAAGCATTCTTGCCTCCAACGGGGTTCGAACCCAAAACGTTCGGATCCGTAATCGGATACGTTACCACTGGACCACGGCGCCCTGTTTTTACATTGACATTAATACTGCATCTTGCAGACCCTAACTATTCCAATAATTATACAAGAAAGGAATTACCTGTTGTAAAATGTATCTTCATTGATCTATAGATTACTGTAGAATCATTAATTTTCGTGGGGGACTAATTTTCATTGATTTTTTGGATGACTTTATCCACAAATTTTTATCCCCACGGTACTATTTATTTCATAGACCTCATGTTTTCTAGTACATGGTTTCACGGATATATGTATCAACGAAATTGATTAAATCACATATTTCACGAATGTTATGACAACGAAAATAAATGACTTTACAGTAGTTCATTTACATGATGTGTCTACTTTGATTAAAATATGTTCTGTATTTTTTGTTCTGAATAATTTGAATTTTTTTTTTTTTTTTTTTTTGGACCTTTTTGTATGGCTTTGATTTATTAAAGTTGTGTTTCAAAATTATGCTCGGACTTTAGACTTTATTGAATCACTCAGCACATTCAATGTGATATGAGGTAACACCAATGTTAACACAATAATAAGATAATGTAAGGAACCAGGCAGTGAGCAGATGGGTCAAAATTATAGAATTCAAAATTTAAAGAAACACACACACACACACATGCAAACATTCGCTAGTACGCACACATCCAGACAGACACAGAGAAAATTCTCGATAAATCTACAAAAACTTATATCGAGAATATTTAGATTTCAAAAGCATATAATGGAAGCGTGTAACAATACAAAGCTAAGAATTTGCCGATGGAGAGCGTGTGTAATTAAGTACAAATTGGATAAATTTGCTTAGGTTCAAAAGCTTTTTATAACTATTCGTGTTCATTATATATTCAAAGCTAACTATATTTCGTTGCCTTATTTTAGGTAGATATTTCCGTCTAGCGTCATTAAAATAACTGCAGGTAAGAATGTAGTTGAACTCATCCCCAACTTCTCTCGAATCACAAAGATTACACTTTCTTAAATCATTATCAATTCCGAGCCATCTCCCTTTTTCAACTGGGCGTCGGCGTCTTTGATGCTTTGCATCAAAATGGTTCTTGTTATGTGTAGTGCATGTATCAGTAATTTGAACGTGTGTCCATTTCAATATAGTGTTATTGCACCAAAACTTAAAGCACAGTTTTGAGTCGGCGATCTGGATTTAATGAACAGTTCCCCAAGTTTTATCACAAGATATTATACAGTTGAATTTACCTGAAAATAAAACTTACTTAATACTTCTAAAAGGTGATGAAAAAATGGATTGAACATGTTAAAGTTACACATATTTAATGTTATACTACCATGAACTGTGAGTTTTAGAGCGAGAAAGACAGAGAGGGCGTGAGAGAGAATGTGGATGTTTGCATGTTTGAAGACTTTCCTGTTCTGAAAGGTGGCAAAATATTACTCAGATATAGATCTGATCGTCGAAATTTTAAAAATGTACAACGAAAATCGTTTGGTAAATTATTTCTTGTTTTTGCTGTTTACACACAAGGATCTCGTTTCCAAATATGTTATTGTGTACTACTGCCAAAGCTACACACTCCTGTTGGCGGAGCTATAAAAGCGTGCTATAATGCAACTCATAACGGGTCCCATTCAGTGATTTCATTGGCAGAAAATGTAGGTTATGTTTTAAGCTACGATAAAACAGGGATGCAAGACTTAATGCAGGGGTGGTCTGATTGTGTTTCTATCAAGAAGTGGGAATCCCGTGGGAAGAGTTCTGTGTCTGTGGGGTGGGGTGGGGTGGTGGCGAACAGTAGAAGCATGCTATTTCATACGATTATTTTTAAACTTACATACATGTAATCATATAATTATAAAGAAAGAATATCTGAATAATGGTCCAGGCTGGTTAATGTATGTTTTAGATTATAAAGACTTGATAAACAGAAATAGGAAACTCCTGTACAAGCCAGTGGAAAATATTGTGTAGGTACACATCAAATAACTTAATTTTGAAAACATTCAAAAGAGTATTAAAAACCACAGAGGAAAATGAAACTATATTACAATATTATCATTTCTCATATACATGGATTTATTTTAGTTTGATTTATTTTCAAAATTCTTTTAAATTCAGTCAGAGTAGCAAAAAATAATAACGAACAATAGATCTACATATTTTTTAGCAGGCTTTTTTCTATCTTACATATAACTTTTTTATTACTTGACTTATTTTAATAATTAAGATATTTTAATGGTAATGTAATGTCCTATTGAATTAAGCACCTTATTTTCACATACCTTCAATATAAAAGGAGATATTTGAAAACGTGACTTTGCGAGAATTCGACAATTTTTTACGTGCTTTTGTGAGATTTAGACTAGTTGCCAACCTTTGTTTTAAAGCACGTCAAACGACATAGAAATGATTTGAATTACGTTTATGGTTACCTATGCTTTATTTATTGCTGATATTTCTCTAAGTTTCAATCATTTGGCTATGTACAATGTTCATGGCCTCAGCGGGTTGACGGCCTTGTCACAGATTTCATACGTTTAGATATTGTTTCAATAAACTTATACTTTAATGTGTCTCCTTCACTTAAAGGTCTCCGGCCGCGACATAACAAAGTCGTAATAATGGTCCTGGTATACCTCCCTTGCTTTTGCGCTCAGAATATACGGGTGGTTGCAGGAATGGTTGGCCCGGTGTCAAGATAATGTGTTTGGGTGTGGTATCATGCCACATGTCTACGGCGTGATACTGCAGTGTGGCAACACTTATCTGTCTCAAATAGACATCGTCTCCAAATGAATAAAATACTGCCGGTGGGACTTTAAATCCAACAAACAAACAATGCACATGTATTATACAAGTTCTTTTATTAGTATTGTGGTTATTTTTGGACGATTTCGGTAATTAGGGTTATTCGGTTCATTGTGGACACCCATTGAATACAACTGAAAAGTCAAGGTCATTTTAGCGCTCATTATAATTTGAGTCTATCAGTTGCCGGTAGGTGTCACCACCATCTCCATAGAGTATAAAAAGTGATGCAGCTTTGGAAAATTGTCATTCTGCTTCTGTTCGTCGGGAAGGTGACTTCTGTTGGCAGGTTATCGCTAATACGGTACATAAGGCTTTGTTGAGGGGAAGGCTCAATCTCTAAGCATTGCACTTATTGAAGTTCCGTAACTTTTTTACTGCTTAAGGTATTTGTGAGCAACAGAGTCTGTGATTTGCACCGCCTGTAGTATATTGATAGCTGAAAGGTGGCTCTTACTAATCATTGCTATAAGTGGAGCTTAGTAGGTTATCAAATAGCTGCCCAAGGTTCGGGTCGAGGTTTGAGCCTAAAGTGGACGGCGGGTATTCATAAAGTTTTGATTAAGTTTGTGAATTGTAACGGAGATATCTGAAGGTGGCTCTTTTTGTATAATCATTGCGATTATAAAGGCTCAGTAGGGCTTCTCTGTGCTTTTTTGAAGCATTCTCCATTATATAGAAGCAGGCGTTTATTCATACGATGGCATTGAAACGTATAGTTATTGTTGATCAGTGGCTAGTTTAAAACTACATGTATTAATTGATTGTTGATGATATTGTTAGTTCGCATTTCAAATCATTGGTTATAATCAGCAGACAGGATAGCCCAAAGGAAAATTCATATATTATACGTTTACATTTTTACTGTTAATAGATTTCATATACTGTTTAATTTTGGCCGCTTAGATATATTTTATTTTGATACAGTTTTGCCACCCGGACTTGTTCTTTGTAGTAGTTCTACCGATCGGAATACTGTTTAGTTTTACACAAGGCTATGTGTTAAGGTTTCTCTAGTGTGCATCAACACATACGGTGTTTTATAGTAATTCACTGGTAAAGCTCCCTTGCTTGGCGCTCGTTCCAGGACGTTTGGCCCTGTGTCTGCATAAGAAGAGAAGACAATGTGTCCTGCGCAAGACCCAGGTCTTTAGCTCAAGATCACAATCACAGGTCAAAGATTTAAAGTGAATTTTTTTCTGTACACGGGATGAAATAACTTGGCACAAAAAGACGACCACGTACGTGGCACATGCAAGGTCCACATATGTAGCCTAAAAATGTCAAGGCCACAATTAGTCAAAAAGGGAAGATAGTCTTTTCATACACATGGCCCAGGTTTTAATGGCGGTGATTTCCCTTCGGGAAATTTGTCACGGTGACTGTGACAGGTCCTGTTTCACTTATTAAACAAACGATAACTGAACAATGTATTCAAAACTGGAATTTGAAGTTAAACTTTTCTAGTAGGACTCTGTGTTTTACAAAATTATTAGATCATTAACATTTTATACATATTTAGATATAATGCATGTTGCAATGTTCAGATATAGTTTAATAACTTTAATAGTTTCTTGATGGATTAGGCATTAAAACAGATAGGTGGTCAAAACTGAATCCCATTTCAATAACTGAACGTAAATGTTTTATTGTAACTTAACTAAAGACGAATATTATTTTGTTTTAGAATTAGATCTATTAGAACTAATTAAGAAATAAGATATATACCTATATGATAAAATACGTCTCAATACGATTAAGTAATAAGATGACAGACTTGGTAAAAAGTCGAAATGAAACTTTGTTAAAAATCTTAGTATTTTCATTTTTAAAGCTTTTCAAATGAGGAATGAAATGTTATACAGACCTAATGTTGCATTATAAGAAGTTTTCTGTAGCTTTGTTTATGTTTACATGTCTTTGGTTATAGTCTCTGTATTATAAAAAGGCTTTATATTCAGTGTAGCAATACCACGTGACCGTGACGTCACTAAATACATCACTTAACATTCAAACACCACGTGAAACCTTGGAAGAAAATAGCTTGGAACTGTTGTCCACTGGCTTAAATACAAATTCCAAGGTATCACGTATATAGGTATTTAAGTATTTAGGACAATGTACCAGGATAAGATGACATTTGATTTTAAAGATTTGCTTCATTTATAGATCATTAAATTCTAAAAACGTTCCTGCATCATACATACTTATTCAGCAATAAAATGGCTGTACTTCCTTAATCAAGTTCCATGATTGTACTAACAATTCGTTTCAGACAGTTCTCCTTTAAAATTTCAGAATATTTATAAATATTGTTTTTTAAAAAAAAAACACATTTTACGTAAAAAAAAAATAAAAAAGAAAGTAAGTTGTAGCAAACGTGTTTCTTCTCATTTATGGTTCTGTATTACATGTAGAATTGTTTAGCTACGTTTTGGTGATATTTTTCCTGCGCCAAGCTGAACATAGCGGAGCAATTTATAAAAAAGATCGTACTTAAGTAATAGATGGTAACATTTATTAAAACTTTGCCATTGTTTGTCTAGTATATTATAATTTCAGTATATAATATAGTTTTTGTGACTCTTAATATCTTTCATTAGTATCCTGGAACATTAAGCAACGTTTATAATTTTAATGCTTTAAGTTGATGAACGCGCAATATAAATTTCAGTATAATTTCATCAGCCGTTTTCCATTATATCCATTTGTACTGTATATATTCATGTTTCTTCTTTGTACTGCTAATGTTTCCTACTGTTGTAGGACTTATGCATATGAAATATTAAAGATTGATTGAAAGACTTACAAGTCGAATATAAGCGAAATGCGTATCAATAAGCCTTTAATGATACGTGTGTCGCACCTACTCGGAGGGAAAACAGCCTGCGGAAATGGTTTATTTTATATCATAACTGATACAGGCAACTTTTAATTGTAATCGGAAGTTGTGATACAACTTCGAACAGAGTTGTTGATGTGCTCGTCAAATTTGACATTTAACTTGATCTTTATTTTCTGTTGAATGAATTTGACTGTCAAACAACAATAAAAGTTTGGGAACTACTTTTTGAATACATAATGATTCCACGTTCATAGGCCACCAATACCCGAAGATGAAAATATGCATTACTTTATCTCTGTTAGGTATGAAAAAAGAGGTCAAATTAAATGTCAATTTTGACGAGCTAAACCTAGCCATGATAATAGTTCCTTCTTAACGCTGCGGAGAGCCACTGACGTGTTGAAAAAGGGCACCCGGGTAAAACAATCGACCTGTTGTAAGCCAGCTTGAAGGCCGCGTTCCTCACATGAAAATTCCAAATATCAAGACTCGAACCCACAATGAAGGGGTATTAATGAGGCAGCGATTGTATGTGATTACTATAATAAAAAGGTCTCTTTAAAAGCCATCCAGATTTGTACTGGTAGCCGTGTTCAGGGCGCCATGATCCACTGCCATGGATCCTTTTTTGTGGCAATGATGTTTATAACCTTCCAAGGCGCAAAGTACTGGTCCAACCCAGGAACCGTCGAGAGGGATTGGTATAAATTGTAAGAACTTGTTTTCCATTCGACGTAAAATAAAGCCTTTAGCCTTTGTACCAAAGTACACAATATAAAGCAGAAATACTCTAATAACGTATGCTACACAAGAGAAAAACTCGTATCTGCCAAAGAAGATATTGAATTCATATTTCAGTGGGAACCATTGTTACTATATCCACATAGATTGCAGTGGAACATGGCTATTGAATTAAGTGTTGTTGTTGCTGCTGTTGTTGTTGATTTGGGGGTTTACGCCCCGTCCCTTTTCCCAAATATTAAAATAATATATAGAAGAATATGAAAGGGGTCAAAACATGAAACGACTCATTTCCTTAGAATATATCAAAAAGGCAGATTCTGAAGAAATTCGGTTCCATACGGCCACATTATGCTCATTTAGTGCCAGTGGTCGAAATGAAATATTAAAACTGAGTGACCGTCGAGAGGTTTTCGTATAAGTTTAAGTAACTTGTTTCCCAATCGACGTAAAATAAATAAAAAATACAGGTTTTCCAGAGGGAAAATAATTCAATAAACACTTTAAGTCACTCATCACCAATATTTCGTCAATATTTTTAAAGCCACTACATAGCGAGCGTTTGTATAGCCGCCATATTTTTATTGTTGAATTTGGCGTCTGTACAAACGTTTAATATGTAATGGCTTTGAAATTCATTTTTTTTTTTCATGACAAGGCAAGGCATGGCAAACCTACTTAGCGTTAAGTGGTACTTAAATACTAATAAAAGGCTAAAATAATTCATTTCTTAACAAATATAATCATCAAGGTAATAATGTATTTCACCTTCGTCATAAATATTTCGTTAAATAGGGATGACGCTAAGTATTTTCGGAGAAAGTCCAGGTTAATTTGAATACACAGTATGAGTTCGATCTCAAACCATATAATTGACCTTTCGTTATTGTTTATTTCCGTCATTATGGTAAAAGCTGTTCCAAATTACTTTACTAGCGAACAATGTAGGTCCTCCATGGACACTATGTCAAAATGCTATGTGATATCTTATCTTTAAGGTAATCGTCCATCATTAAATTAAAATCTTGGGCCTTCAAATGCTTAAAAAAGATTTCAGTGCAGATAAATCATCCATTGACTTGGAGTTATACTCTTTTGCTCAAAGTCTATAAAAGCTTGCATTTACTATAAAATGTTGATTATCACTTAATGGACCATGATCATAATCTAAAGATAGGTTGATTATCTTAATATTACAAAATTGTTAACAAAGTGCCATTTGGAAGCAAAGGTAACAAGTCAACTAAAGTCCCAGGCACATTTAGCGAAACAATGAATACTTTGAAACATATATTCATGTCAAACACAAACATATTAAATAAAATAATGCAGCTTGATAGTTCTTGACTTTGCATTTCACGACAAATTTAGTAATAACGGAGAACCGTGTATGATAAAAGTAAGTACTATAGTGAGTGAACATAATTCTGATTTAATTAGTAATAGATTAATGTACTCAGGGCCCTATATTTTATTTTTTTTCGCCTTTAGGTTTTTATTTATGAAATGTACTTCCGATTTTTTATGTGTTTGATCTTGTATAAAAAGAGTGAATTTTGTTTTAAAAAAGTAGTCTTTATTTCTCGTGATAAGGAGAGGTAGGTGCTATGTACTTCTGGGTCTGGAATACTTTTATCAATATTTCACAGTTTTAAGGGATTTATTAAGAGCATTATTTTTACTTTTGATTTTAACCGTCATTAATACTATCTTACTATTCCTGTTTCTAATTGGCATAGGAAATAAATATCGAGGTATGTTTTGATTAGACATGTTACTATATGTACGGAATAATGTTACGCTTTCGGTTTATAATTAATAGTGATAAATGAAGTTAAAGATGAATATCTCTGTTATCGTTGACATCAAAACATTGAGAAAACGTCATACCAGTCTTAAGGGGCCAATCAAGAAAACTTTGCAACCTGACAACTAAGCATGGGTACTTGGTAAATAAAGTCCATATATATGGAGAAATGCCAATCCGGGATTTCTTAAGTTGGTCTCTTAAAAAGGCCTAGTTATTAATACGAGCGGACACAATACCTGTTCAAATGTAATGTAAAAACAAGTTATGTCAGTTTAAAGTTTTCATATGTAAACATACTATCTGGAATTTGAAGTTAAACTTTTCTAGTAGGACTCTGTGTTTTATAAAAAAAATATTACATCATTCATCCATATTTAGATATAATGCATGTTGCAATGTTCAGATATAGTTTGATAACTTTAAAAGTTTCTTGGTGGCTTAGGCATTAAAACAGATAGGTGGCCAAAACCGAATCCCATTCCAATAACTGAACGTAAATGTTTTATTGTAACTTGACTAAAGACGAATATTATTTTGTTTTAGAATGTGATCTATTAGAACTAATTAAGAAATAAGATGTATACCTATATGATAAAATACGTCTCAATATGATTAAGTAATAAGATGACAGACTTGGTAAAAAGTCGAAATGAAACTTTGTTAAAAATCTTAGTGTTTTCATTTTTAATGCTTTTCAAATGAGGAATGAAATGTTATACAGACCTAATGTTGCATTATAAGAAGTTTTCTGTAGCTTTGTTTATGTTTACATGTCTTTGGTTATAGTCTCTGTATTATAAAAAGGCTTTATATTCAGTATAGCAATACCACGTGACCGTGACGTCACTAAATACATCACTGTTAACATTCAAACACCATGTGAAACCTTGGAACAAAAAAGCTTGGAACGGAGCGGACACAATACCTGTTCAAATGTAATGTAAAAGCAAGTTATGTCAGTTTAAAGTTTTCATATGTAAACATACTATCTCTCTTGTGGGAGAGCTTTAAGTTTAGTTTCAGTAAGAGTGAATTACCTTATGAAAATTTGATATCTTAGTTTATGACATTTTTTTAAACCACGTTCCCTAATTAATACTTTAAGTAGGTTTAAAACACAATATGTGAGAAAATTAATAAATTATCTAGATAAATAGTTCTTTGCGCGTGAAAAATATTTGCCTTAAACGGGGTTCGAACCTATAATGTTTAGATCTGTAGTCATGAAAGCGTTCACTTATTATGAAGTGCTATCCAGTAGATTAGGTGTTAGGAAAGTTCTTCTTGGTGTATGTAGGTTTACGTCTCATTTTGGAGTAAATTTGTCTATAACTTATCCCTTCACTTCATATAGACTTATCTTGACACATTGAAAAACAGAACAGACCCAGATCAGACAGTTTCTATAGGAGCTTTCTGATCAGGGCCTCCTTTGTTTGCCAAAACAATCTTGAAACACAGATTTTACACAGTCTGCATGGTAAAGAAAAAAACATTGTTTCCTATATCATTTAAAGTTCAGTCAATTAATATTCATGAAATCATACATGAATATTCATAAGGTAAAGGGTTAAAACAATGAATAAAAATAAAGAGTAAGTGTGTCTAAATAAAGCATTTCTATTTATCAATTACATCTCGAAATTAGTTTCATGCTTTTTGCAAAATGTCTCTTTTTTCGACTAAGCTACAGACAAAATATTGCAACTGATATCGACTTTAAAACCTCGATTCAAGTAATTTTACAATATATGTTGTTTTTTTCTGGACGGTATTCAGTACTGTATATATATTTTTTTGTCATTAAGTCATGTGTATATATCAATATGTCCAAATAAAATGGGTTTTAACTTCCGTTGGCGCATGGGCATATTGGTATTGCAGTCGAATGTAAAGCTGTGATTGAAATAATTTTCTATATGATTGTTTGGGGATATCAAATATGTGTTTAAATAGTTTTGCGTGTGATTGATAATGTTAAATAAGTTATTAGTCAGATGATATTTTATACATGTAGGTCATTACAGGTTTATCGCCTTACTTGTCGGTCTGGGCAATGGACATATGTCTACTGCATTAAGCTTGTAATAATACATGGTTGTTTGTTTATTACATGGTGTGTTTGATAAGTTATGTTTATATCATTATCTTATTAATATGTTACCGTAAAATGAACGTTTGGTGTAGTTAATGCAGTAAATTAGTGAAATGTGAACTGTCGAACTGTGTAGTGCTGCTGCTGTGATACTGTTAATTATCTATAAAAAAGAAATCTCATTTGCACCTTTGTTCTACAGATGTGGAATTAGCTCAATCTTGAAGAGAGCCGCTCAAATCTTTTTATGCAAGGAGTCCGAGTTCTATTCCAGCTGGGACCGTTTTTTTTTTTGTTGTTTTTTTTTTTTTTTTTTTTTTTTAATCCTATTATTTATTATCAATCTTATTTCAATTTCTTTATCAAAAGAAATAATAAAATAATAATAAATATATTTTAAAAAAGCATACATAAATAAAAGCATGAATGAATTGATAAGGTTGTAGCGTGACACAATGCAGTTATAAAGTATTTTAAAATACTTGGGCTATATATGTATTGTATGATTTAAATACATTGTACTAGTTATTATACATCCATGATTTTGCGTTTGTTAATTTGTATTTGCTTCATTTTGATTTAAATCAAAGACCTGTTAAACAGTTTAAGGTCAAAACGGTAGAGAGAAAGAGAGAGGGACAGTTTGCTTATTGTAAGCCGTCCATTAAAACATTTTGTTTTTATCTTTTCCTGTTTATATTTCAGACTCAGCCATGAAACTGTTCAGTATCCTGCTGGTGACGCTTGCCTGTATGGCTGCGGTGGCGCTTGCCCAGTTAGGTTTTGGCGGCCCTGGAATTGGCGGCGGCGGATTCGGATTTGGCGGTGGCGGCGGACTTGGCGGTGGCGGCGGCGGTATCTTTGGCTCTCTCATATATTGTAAGGAGTATATTTAGTTAATATTATATCCATCCATCCATCCAAACATCCATCCATCAGACTTTTTTGTTTTAATTTTGAGGCAATAACTTGAAATACGGTTGGTATCAATCCTTTCGCTCATTCGGTCTGTAATATGGGAAAATCGGAAAACTAAAAAGAATCATTCTTCCAAACGGATGGCAAAATACATTTAAATATACAACTTGAGGGTCGACATAATATCGAAATAGTGTTGCATTAATAAAAAGAGTGTTTCAAGCACAAAGCTTTTCGAGATCTCCTGCGTTGGAGATTGCATTATAAATGGGTGATTTCCGGACTTGACTCGTCCAGGATCGATATACGGTGGCTTTGTGTGGTTGCATGCAACTTTCCTACGGTATAATACCCCTGTGATACCCAACAATATGCAAATTAATATAAATGTATTTAAAATCAAAGTTTCGTGTCTCTGATTTCAGTGTTATCTATGGCCTCTCTGATTTCTGAAGTGTTATCAATGGCGTCTCTGATTTCTGAAGAACTAAAGATGGCGTCTCAGATTCACGAAAAACTAAATTTGGAATATGACCAATGAAGTACTTAACAGAACATTTTTCCTACTTGTATCATAACCTCTTCTTTTTATTCAGTGTTCGTCTTCATCATCATCATCCGACTTCTCTTCTCAAGTAACGGTATTCTCGGTACCGCTGCAACTACCGCTACAACTGCCGCTTCTACTGCCGGACATACCACCTTACTCGGCAAGGTTTGTATGCTTGATCAAAGGCTATTTCATTATATTAGTGAAAGTTCTGCCATTGGAAAAATGAATATACCAACAAGTAGTCAAATCCTTCCAAAATAACGGTTTCACAGGTGGAAACAGATTTAACAGCATTCCCCATGTCACTGGATGGTTTGAACTCCTTATCAAGGCTATTTATTGTATCAGTGAAAGTCACTAATTGTCATTAAAAAAGGATACCTAGAAGCGGTTAAATCATGGGTGGAAAACATTATTTTCCATCAACATCCGCGAACCATATTAAGTTTACATTCTGTTTACGAAGTTTTAAAAACGAAAAGAAAATGACATTTCAATAAATATGGATAATAAATTCGGATAATTTTCTAAAAAAAAATAATTTATAAAAGGCTATGTTTAAGGGTGGGTAAACGCTTATCCGTTCAGAAAAGAAAAATAAATTATTTTAAATCAATCATTTTTGTTTGTATATTTGTATTTATTTTAATTTATCTATATTGTAGTAATTGCGCTTTATATGCATATATCCACATTAAATATTTCCACCACTGTCCGTGAATAATTTGTTAATGTATGCATGCAATCTTAATACATTTATATTATTGTAATGTTTATTTGATTTCCAAATTTTTATTTTTTATTTCTCAAATTCAAAACGATCAATGCAATATTAGCAACTCAATGAAACTTTCACTAATATTTGTCTCGATATAATCAAAGCACTCAATGCGTCATATTCACATCTATTTTTAGGCTTTTATTGAAAATCGAGGTACTGTTAGTAACTCGTACATGTAGCTGCAAAAGCAAGCATGCCGATATTTACAAGAATGCAACTGGAAAGATAAATACAAAGTACATATGAGTATATACCATAATATATTTAATAACTTGATCCATATGTAATGTAACAGAAATGCATAAATAATTGCTTTGTTGTTTTTTTTCCTTTCAGTAAAAACGGTTTGGAAAGCTGAAGTGTTGCAGTTTTTTATATCAAAGGGACAACAGTTTATACTATTTCTGATTTTATCAGTTAGTAATAAAAATAAGAATTTAATAAATTGAACTCTGATGAAATTGTTTTGTTTCATATTTAGTGGCACGTTTATAAAGTTATGTTAAAGTGAGGTTTGCCAAGCCGGTCTAACCAAAGAATTTTTGTTGATAACCGCCATTGATTTTGTTAAAATATTGGCCTTAGTATAATAATCAAGTACCGTGTAATAGACCAACAGTTGGATTTATCTTTCATGAGTTGTTGGCACACGCTTGCAAAAGTTGTTTAATACTGTGTTATATATGAACAGATTGCATCAGTCAGTGTCTCAGAGATGCTGCATCTGCTAAACTGCAAACCAAACTGTGATTGGACTAATAATTAGTAAATGGTTTCCGGTTGTGTATTTTGCTAACAGTCGAAGAAGAGCCAGAACAAGCAGTCAATTTCTGACTTTTTTTTTCTTCCTTCTCATAATTTGTTAACTTTGGGGAAACCCGCATATGAGGGGCAATCGTAATTACTCGACCTTATCCGTCGGTGGTCAGAAACATAGAAATGGGAGAGGTGTTCCGAATGATATGAGGACACAAACGGATAATCTCAGCTATCTACCAAATGCAAATTTCCGAAATGTTACGAGAACGACCAGGGAATCACAAATCTAAAAGAACAAATAATAATAGTATCAACAAAATTTGTCTACCTTAAACCACAGTTGAAGTTTTATCGATAAATAAGTGATATAGTAAAGAAAGGGTCCTGTTTATAGTAAAAAAAAAAAAAGGAATGCAACACCTTTTCGTCACCCAACACACGTTTAGCTGAATTATACGAACAGTAATGAAAGAGCCAATTCGATAAAGACTATTAAAATGCACTCAAAACAAACGGGTATATCTTAAATCAACAATAATTATTGAACAACGTATGCTCATTTTTTGTCGTTCGGAACGATTCGCTGACGTCACACAAATAACAAGTGATAGTTGTCAGGGGACGTCACTCTTACTTACTTTGACTAAGTAACTATATGGCGAAATACGAAGCAAGTATAAGTGACGTCCTCTAAAGAGTTTTCCAAGTTTTATATTTTCTTAGAATATTTTATTAGATCAATGATATATTAATTTTCAGATCAATATAACTAAATCTATTTATAAAAATCTAATGCAATAAAATCAAATATTTTATCACAAAATCAAATACATGTGTATTTTAATATTACCCCGCAATCTATAAATACAGACATTGAATTTTCCCGTGTGTGACGTTGGCGAATGGCTTCGACGACAAACTGTCTGCTCAAGAAAATGAAGGGACCGCCGTGGCCGAGAGGTTACAGTAGTTGACTACAAATATCTCAGCCCCTTACCGCTGTGGGTTCGAATCCCGGTAGGGACTTCGGATATTTCATGTGAGGAAGCCTTCCAGCTGGCTTGCGGTAGGTCAGTGGTTCTACCCGGGTACCTCTGTGTACTCGGGGTCTTCCTCCACCTGTAATTAGCTGGACGTCGCTATATGATTGAAATACTATCGCAGCGACGGTAAACCCTAATACAATAACAACAACAACAAGAAAATGAGGATGAATGTTATTTATTTGTTTTCCTGCAGAATGGCGTGATTTAATATATCACCGGTTGTTATGGATGCATTTTAGTTTTCTTTATCGAGTTGGCACGCTAGTTTGTTATCATTCATTATTCGGTTTGTATAATTCAGCTAAACATGTGTTGGGTGGCAAAAAGGCCTTGTATTCCTTATGGGTTTTTGTTTGTTTGTTGTTGTTGTTTTTAATTACAAACGGGGCTTATTTTTACTATATCGTTTATTTATTGATAAACCTTCAAATTCCTGTGCTTAAACAGATGCTTTAAAATCCCTTTGTCTCCCTATAGTTGAACATTATTTAATCTTTACGTCGATTCTTTCATCTTTTTCTAATACCTCACGACAGTTCTTGGATTGGACCATTACTTGGCGCCTGTGAAAGTCAAGTGAAACCCTTGACTCCAAGGGTGTTCGAAACCACATCGGATCTGCAATCATTAAGGTTACTACAGGTCCGAGACCACCTCACTAAATAAACATATATAATTAAGGTCAAGTCAGGTGGCCATAATTTCGATCCCCGGCTTCGACACACCAAAGTCGTTAAAAATGAGTTTTAATTCCCTTATTTCGAGGTCAGTATATAAGTAGTCTGTTCCAAGGCTAGTTGGCCCGTTGACAATGTTTGGCATCATGCCTCTCGTCTATGGCGTGAGACCTCCGTGAGACAGCAATACATCCGTCTCGTCACACTCCACGCAGTGATCTCCCTTGTACGGAACTATAAGGGGAGGTAACTACTGTGTGTTTGCTGTCTCGTAAGGACATTAATCAAGGAAAATGGTGCTTAGAGTATTAAGTGATATCTCTCACTAGTTGTGATTATAAACACTATATTCCCAGTACATGAATGAACAATCCCTTGCCTTGACTGAACAATAATTGAAATAATCTTGAAAGTACACAGTTAGTCACAAACTACTGGAGCTATTCACAATTATCATTTATATGCTTTTGGGTGCCGAGACTAATGATCGATTCTGTAACCGAATGATTATTATTGTGGCTGACTTAATGTCATTTAGCCTCTCCTTAAGTGCACCGTGGATACTCATTTATATCACTTATATATTTATTCATTTTTAGTTCAGTCTTGTCTGTGTATAATGTCACATGCATGTACATTGTAACAAAACAAATAATGGCACACAGTCATTCTAAAAAAAAAAAATGGGTGGTTCTTTCCTAAAGCCTACCTATAAACAGGACACCAGGGCCTTCCTATCCCTATGGTTGGCTGGAATACTGCCACAACAGTGGTGAATCTCAAAACAACAAGGAATCGAATTTACATGTACACGCGCGCGCGCGCGCGCTCCCAGACGTGCAGAAACAAGAAAAAGAGGGAAATTACAAAGAAAGTAGAAAACAATTCATTTACGAATTTTATTAGGTCTACAGGTAAAATTCTGAAATATATAATGATTTTCGACTGTGCATACCAGCACTACAAAATTCATCAAAACAACACGTATTGACTTAATACTCATTATCAGACGAGCATTATGTAACGTAAGTATTAATTATCGCTTAAAATTAAAATTTAAAGGAATTAACCACAAATGACGCGAAGCATTGATGTAACTGTTTACTATCATCGTTGTCTACGTAATATCTTCATATTTATAAAGGATCAAAACAAATATGCGTGTATTTAAAAAATGATATTTCTTACCTTGTGGTCCATTACTTATAATGAAATACATTTCTGGCAATTTAGTCATTTCGTTAAAAAGATGCGAGAGAAAGCCAAATGATTTGCCCTATAAGATTCTAGAAACAGAAAAAATAAGACTTAAATGGACTACATTTGTTTGCGAAAGTGAGAATTTTCTGGACCGGTGTGTCCGAGGGTTTGTAGTCCTTTAGCCCGTCAACACTGTGGTTCGGGTCACGGTATGGTCGATGATACCCCAAAACTGATATATAGAACTGCAATAAACATTCCAATGCTTAGCTAAAAGCTATTGAAAAAAGGTATATAAAATGACATTCCTTAACAACATAGGCAATGTCTTCAGTGTGACGAATCAGGACAACACTTTCTTCGAGCCTGACCGGCTTGCATTGATTTGATCCGGAGTTACTTCAAGCGTTATTTGTGTTACTTAATAATGTTTATAAATTTGAAACAATAATGTAAAGAGAAGCTAAACAACAAAATGTATATACTCGTATGTTGCAACTTGCACATTGTAAGCACGCATTTGCGAGACCATGGGATTTTACTGGTTTCCACAAGACTTGCAAGCGAGCATCGTCGAATACCCCCGGTGACTTAATTCACTAAATGATATCATGCCGTGGGGAAATAGGCAAGTAAGCAGTATTGGTTAAAGAATGCGCCTTATAAATGCAATACTCTTCGGCGTGGAGGCGCTTGAAAGTCGTGTAAACAATAAGTAAAATGGTTGCATCCGGCGACTGTATAAAACGTCCTCTATGATTAGGTTTAAAAATATGATGCGACCAATTAAATGGCGTAATTTTACACAAAACGACAAAATTCAGCCCTAACATCCTACGGCCAGTAGATGATCTATCGATGGGCCGTGGGTATTCGACGATGGCAATTGAGGTGCCCAAAACTATTCACAGCACCCTTCCCTTTATAACTGTGTCGAATGTGATCCCAGTTTTCCCTAGTATGAAAAATGCCATCTGTTAGAAATGTGGTTCCTCAACGTTTCTTGTTACCTATCAACAATTTTTAACATAATGAACACACAATATGTCCGGGCAGACTTTCTGGTACATGATCATCTAAACATGACACTTGAAGGACTTTTAAGTGAAATTGAAACATCTTCATTGTGACTTTTTCAGTGATTTTTTTTCTGAGAAGAATGGGCAATCCTCTTTTTTATCATTTTGCACTTTGCAGTAAAAAATACCGACTGTGACAAACCAGTCGTTAGGATTGGCACTGGCTTATCTCTTTTGTGCTTGACGCTCAGCACATACGGGGATTCCGAGACTAGTCGAGACCAGGTGTCAGGATAATGTGCCTTGGTATGATAAGTGTTACAGGTGTTACAAAAGTGTAACGGGAAACAAACACAAATGTAAAATTGTTTTTTAAGTAAGTTTTTTATAGTGACACCAGAAAAAGTCCCGTGATATTTTTATACTGTTAGGAATTGTCTTAACAGGTTTGAGTTATATAATGCCCCTGTTCTCAACCACAGGAAAAGGTCCATTGGTTTCACATAAATAAACCGGCCTTGATGGGGCTTTGTTATGAAGCTGAGGGCTGTGGGTTCGATACTCACTGGGTTTTGGGCACGGTCTCCGTGATGAATGACTTGCAATTTCTTTCTGATGGTAATTCGCCTTCTAACGCTGTACTAAGTTAACTGCAGAGATGCGTTTCAGAACTGTCAAATTCCCGTGGAAAGAGTTGTTAGGTGAACCGGCCATCTGTTATCCTATAATGGCATAAATTGGCGAATAAATCAAATAAACTAATTTTAACACACAAAAATTATTGAAAATAAAATTAAAAGGACTCATTTCTATCACATATTTATAGCAGTGTGTTTTTAATTTCACAGGGGAGGATAATAGTTGCAACATTGGAATATAATGCAGAATGGACTAATTATAAAAACTTTCAATTGCTGTAAAAAATAGTTGTTTTATTGCGACCTACATAACAGAATTAAACAAATTCTACAGGAAAAACAAACGAATTGTAAAAAACAACCAAATCTTAGACATATTACATGGTGCTATCAAAATGGACAGATTAAACTTGGGCTGTGTAATCCGTTGCCCGTGATTGGTGTGGAAAAATTAACATCGAATCGGGTACGAATAACGGCAAGAGCCCACTTAATACTGCACACAGCTATGGAGGGTCATATACCATGCATTTCACGAGTAAATACGTGAACATCGATGTTTGTACGCACGCCAGATAACGGCGACTTCGTATAAACGCCACACAACAAAAATTCCAAAGATAAATTGGATAACTCTCAGATATAAATAATAGGTCCGTGTAGTTAAAAAAGGGACACAAAAGCAATTTACCAATTTGCTTTGTAACACTCTTTTACCGTGGCTGCGAGGCTAGTCGATGTTCCCCCAGAAGAGTAGACGTATTTTTGGACAATAAGAAGAATCTACTATTCCAAACGGTGTTACTATTTTTAGATTTATCCAGTTTCGATGGATTCACCATAAATTATTGCAGACTGTGCATTTTTTAACGCAAATAAGACAACTACTGAATGGTTACCGAATAACCGTAGTAATATATATATATATATATATATATATATATATATATATATATATATATATATATATATATATATATATATATATATATATATATAATCCTGATTCGGGCATTAGGGAGACCGCATCCTAATATAGGCATTAGGGGGACATATACAAACTGTTTTATTTGTAAGTCAAGATAGAATGTGATAACATTTTTCTCAAAGTTTAGCAACATTTATCATCATCTTATTCGGATTTTATCAACAAACTGATAATAAAAAATATACATCGATTTTGGTCCCCTTAATATTTGTTAACTGTATTGCATACTTTAGGTGGACCGCTATATATTTGTTAGCCCGTTGCATACTTTAGGGGGACCGCTATATATTTGTTACCCCGTTGCATACTTTAGGGGGACCGCTATATATTTGTTATCCCGTTGCATACATTAGGGGGGCCGCTATATATGTGTTACCCCAGGGGGGCGCTATATATTTGTTACCCCGTTGCATACGTTAGGGGGGCTGCTATATATTTGTTACCCCGTTGCATACTTTAGGGGGGCTGCTATATATTTGTTACCCTGTTTCATACTTTAGAGGAACCGCTATATATTTGTTACCCCATTGCATACTTTAGGGGAACCGCTATATATTTGTTACCCCGTTGCATACGCGCCATGCTTTATGCCCAATCCTAAATGCGAATTGCTAAATACGAAATGCTAAATGCAAATTGCTAAATACGAAATTATAAATGATGCTTATTATTATTTGCTTATCACTGAATTCTCTTTGTGAAATAATTGTAGTTATAAATTAATGGGAGACCCTTTTTTCAATCCTCAAGAGGCTCCCAGATTCAATCCTCACACACTAAGTGACCCGGTGTCAACATACGTCGTATAATGTGTAGAATTATTTTTAGTAAGAAAAGATTAATACAAAATGTTTAAATGGACGGCTTAAAATGAGCATAAAGTCCCCTTTCTTTCTTTTTAATATTGATTTGATCTTATATGCTTAGGGCCCTAGGTCGAAAAAATATAAATAAAAAGTTAAATTATCTCTATATTGGTCACTGAAAATTCTTAAAATCACAGCTTTACTTAGTAACAGTAATGTATATACAGTACTGAATACCGTTCATCGGCCTTATCATTTGGTATTCTTATCATCTGAACTCTCAAGAAACGTGCAGGGTAAAACCGAGATGTCTATGAAAAGAAAGTGTATTTATTTAGGTATATTTCTGGGGCACATCGTCGAAAACCCACGGCCGATCGATAGATCATCTATAGGATGTCATGAAGTGAAACGAAATATGTCAGACGGATTATTCGACGATAACCACAACCTCGAAATATATGAAAATAAAGTGTAAATGCGGCAATCCTTATTCGCAGCAAATAAAAATACATTTAAATAAAAGGCCTACTTTTGTAAAATTAATTGGGGCAATCTTCAAGCACCTCACAGCCGCGAAATATGAAAATAACGTATATTTTAGAATAAAGCAGTGAAATTCTTGAAAATAAAGTTATTTTGGTATTTTTACCGAGGCAATCTTCAAGCATCCCTTTATTTTTAAAATAACGACATGTAACATACAAAGATGTAACATATATAGGAACGAGGCTGATTTTTTTTATCATGATTAATATCACGAAGAATAAAGACACACGCTAGAGAAAAAAAGCACTGACACAATAGATATGCATATAAAATATGTGCATGATAAAGACATAGAGGGAATACGCGTACCATATGTAACATATAAGGAAAAAGCGGACGCTGTGTTTTTTTAATCATTTTTTCATAACATCTATATTTTCTATAGATATTATGAATAATAAAGATATATCTATAATACATCTAACGCAAAGCGCTGACACTATAGACAAAGAAGAGAAAATGCGGATGATATGTAACATATAAAGAAAACATAAGCGGATGGTATATAACATCATCATAAGGAAAAAACGGACGCTGTATTTTTCATATTATGTTCATGATATATTAATTTTCTGAAGAATGAAAATATAAGCATTACCTGAAATCTGATTTAATAAATCGGATGATATGTGAAATGAAAAAGCAGATGATATGAGCATAGAATGAAACGCGGGCATTATGAATAAGATGAAAACGCGGACGATATGAATATTGTAACATAAAAGAAAAGTGGACGGTATTCGAAGAAACATAACACTTTATTATCAATATCTAATTAGATACTGATTTTCGTTTGGTTGCGAATAATTTAAATACTACGCATCAAATGTCTCGCCCATATTTTACTCGCTGATAAAATATAGGCAAATATTCATTACGGTATTTAACAAAAATATGATAAAAAGTAAAGCGCTTGCTTTTTTCTGATATATTACATACCGTCCGCTTTTATATGAGATGTCGTCCGCGTTTTCCCTTTAAAATTTACTTTTTATGTATTTTGCTGCTTGAGGTTCGCCGCCGTTATACTTCTTTTCATATTTTTCCAGACTGTTGCATGTTTGAGGAATGCCGCAGTAAAATATACTTTGTTCTCTTAAATATCGACGTTATGGATTCCTTGAAGACTTTTCATTTTACAGAATGCTTGCGGATTGCACTATCAAACTTCTGAAACATATCATTTTCATATTTGCAATTGTTATACTGGATTCAGATTCCTGTGGATTTCTATCAAAACATTCACTGTAAACACTCTCTTTGCTATTCATATATCCTGAAAAAGATAAAAAGTATAGCATGTTTTTTGTTGTTTTCGATATATTACAATGTACATACGTCCGCTTTTTCCATATATAATATTAGATGTCGCTCCCATTTTCGGTCTATGCCTGTTATACCAAACTATGCTTTATTTTCATATATATTTTGCTGCTGTGAGATGTTTGAGGATCGCGGCAGGTATACTTTACTCCATATATTTCGCGGATGTGGTATACTTGGGGAATGCCCTCGTAAAATATAAATTGTTCTTTTATATATCACCTGTATATTGCAGAAATACAGTTCATTTTTATTTTGCAGAATGCTTGCGGATTGCCCAAACAAACTTCAATGTTATTTACTGAAGAGATAAAGAAACGCCTCATCGAAACTTGGCGTTATTTTCTTTACAACTTGACCGTTTTTAACTGCAGTGAAATGTAGTACATGTAAATGTGTAAGTGTTGTGACCAACAAACACAGCAAACAAAAACTCGTAGATTCTATACAGCCAATTGTCCACAGCATGTGTCTGCTCATTTTTTACCATTTTAATTATTATGTCAAATTTACATTTTATATTAATTTATCTTATATCAATATATTTTCTCAAAGCTCATAAAACTAAACTACCATGGTTCATTTAATCAAGATACTTGAGCATTGTCTGTGACTTAAGGCGATAAGAATACCAAACTGATAAGGCCGATCGCATGCTTTTTTTTTTATAATTCTACTCTATATTCAACGTATATTGACAGTGTCACTAAATGAGTAAGTAGGAATTCTATATATAGATTCCCTGGGTTTTCCGTTCATTTATTGCTTCCATTATTTCACAAATGACATTCAGTAATAAGCAATAAGTAATTTGCATCATTTTCCAATAATTCATCATTTCGTATTTTAGCAATTCGCATTTAACAACCCGCTTTTTCCATTTAGCAATTCGCATGATGGACCAGCCTTTTCACAATATGCATTTCGCATAAAGCATGGCGCGCCGGCTTTCCATAATACAGTACTCCAAATGTAAACAACAAACATTTTTATCGGTCAAAAAAGAAAAGGGCATGCATTTTACATATAGTGATAGACAGCAATATTCAATGTAGTCACTTCTGACTGGACTTTTTGAGTTTACCGTCGCTGCGACAGTATTTCAGTCATATAGCGACTTCCAGCTAGATACAGGTGGAGGGAGACCAGAATACACAGAGGAACCCGGGTAGAACACCACCGACCTACTGCAAGCCAGCTGGAAGGCTTCCACACATGAAAATCTAAATGACCCTGCCGGGATTCGAACCCATGCAATGAGGGGCTGTGTGTAATGCCGGCTATATAAAGTCATATTTGGTCACTAGAACACCTCCACCTTATTTTTTTCAGTCCAAAAGTGCTGCAGAATATTTTTGAAATCGTGTATGAAATTCAGATAACAAAGACCATTGATGTTCATTATCATTTATTACATTTTCTTTCAAATTAATGTGTCCTGATGATAACATTTAACATAAATACACATGCTTACAAGCATTGTTTTAATACAACTTGTTACTATAATAAATATTCAATATAACCTAGTTATGACTATCACATAAAGTATGACACTCTTTATGTTATATAAAAGAAGAGCCTGGTTAATGTAGTAATTAACAAAGAGGAAAATTTCATTCAAAATACATAAAACAATTATAAGTCTTGGATAGTGACACAGAAACTTCATTAAGACCCATTTGCCAGTCAAAATTCATTTGAGAGTTATTGGCCTTGGATAGCGAGCTCCAGACTTGTATCAAGTAGTAGTGTATTTAGTAGTTTTTAAGATTGATAATACATGTAAAACTTTGACCAGGACTTTTCTAAGTTTACAAAGGGCCATTAATCACTCAAATTCCATGTCAGAGCTACGGGCCTTGGATAGCTCCTGAAGACATGTTTAAAGTTAAAAGTCAATATCTTCAGTAGTTTTAAAGATTGATGTTGCATGCAAAACCAGGAATTTTTAAGTTCACAAAAGGCTATAATTCAGTCATAATCCATGCTAAAGTTATGGGCCTTGGAAAATGACCTCCAATAAAAATCTCAAAGACGTGTGTGAAGTTACAAGCAAATATCTTTAGTGGTTAATGAGATATTAAGTTGCAAGCTAGGAGGTGCATACAAAATATTAACCAATGTGTTACGCAAACACCCAGGTGAGTAGGATAGCCACATACGAGGATTATAATATTTATATATAATGTGAATAATAAAATCTTGTAAACTTTAAAGAATTTCTATTATAATATATATTCAAGTAGTAACAAACATAACAGGAAACCCTAACACAAATGTAATCATATTGCCTAATACCATATATATTATGTAAAAAAAAATTAAGCAAATTCTGATCAATATTTTTAAAACCAAATATTTTACATTCATAATATATCTTTATGAAAAAAAAACTTCAAAAATAATGCTTATTTTTAAATTTCCTTGTTTTTTATTTAAGAACACATAAACCATCATTCTTACAAAATGTCCATTGATATTAAAGGCACAAAAAAATTTAAATTTTGCATTATCTTAGAATATGGTAACAGAAATTTTCAATCTTTTGACGCACTCAATAGGTACCACATAAAGCCTGATCTGCAGAAAATCACAGTTAAACCTTACCAAATTTAATTACAAAATCCTCATTTCCAGACCATTGAGGAGCAGCGAACAGCATTAAACCTGATCTGCCTGCGAGTTACTCGCAGGCTGATCTGGTTTTATGCTGTTCGCATAGATCTTTTCATGGTGTCCTCTATGAGGGAAAGGGTTAAGCAAAACATATTGGGTTACCAAGCTCAATATTTAGTTTTGTAAAGAGATATTTTATCTTCCTTAATTACACCTTTGCAATTTTGTTTTTATTTTCAAAAAAAAAAAGAAAAAGAAAAAAAAAGGCCTATTTTTAAAGAATTTGCAGCCTCTTTACTTAACCTGAAAAAAGGGAACACAAATATTTAATGGAACTCCATTAAATTTGTGTTTTGACCAAAAATTGAACTAGAACTGCCATTGTAATGGCGCAAATACCCCCCGCATGTCGCTTTGTAACAGGGATTTTAATACAAATAACATGTAGGTCAGAGACATGTAAATGTATTGGCTCAACAAGGAAAATAAATAATATTAACACATACATTAATTTATTTGGATGAAGGCCCACTAAGTATTGTTCAGCTCCATCATTACACTGTACTGTTCAGGTCCTTTTTTACGCTGTACTGTTCCGGTCGATTATTACACTGTACTGTTCAGGTCCATTATTACACTATATTGTACAGCTGCATTACATTTTACTGTTGATGCCTTTTATACTTTTTGAGTAACAGCCTACACAAAATTAAGTATGAAAATTTACAAAGGGCAATAACTCCAAAATTACACGACAAAGAGTTATGGTTCTTGGTCACTGCACTCCCCCTCAATGAGATCTATCCACATATAAAGTTTCATACTTTTTGAGTTACGGTCCGGACAAAGAAACCGACAGACGAACGGCAGGCCGGCCAGACAGACAAGCTGAATCCAGTATACCCCCCCCCCCCCATACAACTTCAAATGATAGTAAAAAATAAAAATAATGTTTATTAGACTTGTCTTTATCTATCCTTGAAATGACCTATAATAACAAAAACATCAAATTCAAGGGCAGATAACTTGAAAATGGCTGGGTGAACCCCCAATTCTTTTTGGTTAAAATGTTTTTGTTATCATCTTCTACGATCATGCAAAGTTACTTTGATGAATGTTCTGAGGCACTCTTTCAATATTTACAGGGCACTAAATAAATGTGCTTTCTAAATCTAGTTTTACAGTACTATACTAGCAGTCCAACCAAAATGAATTCCTTTAGCATAAAGTTCTGAAAACTGTATGAGTTCTGCAGAACATGCATATCGGCTGAAATAGTGAAATATGCCAAATATTTTTGACCAGAAAATATACTATTCAATGGACATCAAATAAAATGTGCAGATTTTTTTCTTAAGGCCAGCTATTTTTGGACGTTAATATCAAACTAAATATCAACTTTACTGATAAAGTTCTGATGCTTGGAAATAGATGATTTCTTCCTTTAATAAATATCTATTAGAATAGTTGAAAAATAAAATTTTCATAACATTAAATTTATGCTGCCTTTCCCTAACATTACTCAAAAAAGTATCGGTACAAATAACATCAATTGTTGAGATTTTGATCATATTCATTCTTTTAGAGAAATGAAAAAGTCAAGGGTTTTGACACATTAATAGTAGGTTTCATTCCATATACCGTACTATTATAAGACCCACTGAATCTATACATTAACTTAGACACAAAATCATTTCAAATGCAAATTTGTTTAATTGATATCCCCAGTTGTATAATACAACTCACTTGATTGAAGCTTCTTCATATTATGTACCTTAGAAAATGAGTAAAAATTAATTTGGTATCTTAACTTATAGTACAAAGCTTGCACAATTTAGAAGTATGAGCAAAAGGACATTGTTTTGAGATAAAATAGAAACGAAAATATTATAAAACATGTATGTAATATAATTTGGTCATTTCTTTAAAGTATGTTAAGTGTAGTGAAAACATGCAAATGCATGCTCAAATGACTTTTTGAGTTTACTGTCACTTCAACAGTATTTCACTCAAATAGCGACGTCCAGCTAATTACAGGTGGAGGAAGACCCTCAATGAAAATCAGAATGACCTTGCCAGGATTCGAACCCATGCGGTGAGGAGCTGAGTGAGTGTTAAAGTCAGTGACTTTACCCTCTCGGCCACGGAGGCCCCTCATGCTCAAATTATCAAATCCATTCAATCCAATTAGATCAGATATTAGCATAATTTAAAAATTAACTAAATGAATAAATCAATTAAAGACAGCCCATCACCGCATGGGTTCGAATCCCGGTAGGGTCATTCGGATTTTCATGTGCGGAAGCCTTCCAGCTGGCTTGCGGTAGGCCATTGGTTCTACCCGGATGCCTCCGTGCATTCGGGGTCTTCCTCCACCTGTAATTAGCTGGACGTCGCTATATGACTGAAATACTGCGACAGTAAACTCAAATAGTCAAGTCAATTAATGATCTTAAAAAAAAAAAAAAATAGATTAACTAACAAGATGGCCATGATGACCCTGGATCACTCACCTGGTATCATTAGGCTATGTAAAATCAAGTGACCCCTGGGGCAGAGCCAATTTTGACCTTAGGGTCATGATTTGAACAAACTTGATAGAGGTCTATTAGACAATGCTACAAACAAAATATCTTAACTCTATTCCTTGTGGTTTCTGAGAAGAAGATTTTTAAAATTTTCATTTTTAAAATCTATTTTTAGCTCCTGTGACCTAGTTTTTTCCAATATTAGCCTATGTAAAATCAAGTGACCCCTATGGCGGGTCAAATTTGACCCAAAGGTCATGATTTGTACAAATTTGGTAGAGACCCACTAGACAATGCTACATACCAAATATCTAAACTCCAGGCCTTGTGGTTTCTGAGAAGATCATTTTTCAAGTTTTTTTCTATATTAGCCTATGTAAAGTCAGGTGACCCCTTGGCGGGGTCAAATTTGACCCAAAGATCATGATTTGTACAAATTTGGTAGAGACCCACTAGGCAATGCTACATACCAAATATCTAAACTCCAGGCCTTGTGGTTTCTGAGAAGATCATTTTTCAAGTTTTTTTCTATATTAGCCTATGTAAAATCAGGTGACCCCTTGGCGGGGCCAAATTTGACCCAAAGGTCATGATTTGTACAAATGTGGTAGAGACCCACTAGACAATGCTACATACCAAATATCTAAACTCCAGGCCTTGTGGTTTCTGAGAAGAAGATTTTTCAAGTTTTTTTCTATATTAGCCTATGTAAAATCAGGTGACTCCTTGGCGGGGCAAATTTGACCCCAGGGCCATGATTTGAACAAACTTGGGACCAAACACCAAATATCTAAACCCAGGCCTTGTGGTTTCTGAGAAGAAGATTTTTCAAGTTTTTCTATATTAGCCTATGTTAAATCAGTGACCCCTGGGGGGCCAATTTTGACCCCAGGGCAAATTTGAACAACTTGGAAGAAATCATAAGATCATGCTACATACCAAAAATCAAAAAGCTAGGACTTGTGGTTTCGTAGAAGAAGATTTTTAAAATTTTCATTTTTAAAATCTATTCTTAGCTCCTGTGACCTGGATTTTTGACCAATCAAAATAATTTTGACAATTTTGGTAGAGAGCTCCATAATGAACATTCCTGTGAAGTTTTATCAAAATCCAGTAAGTAGTTTATAAGGAGATGATGTTTAAAGAATTTGTTGACGACGGACGCACGGACGACGTACAAAAGGCGATCAGAAAAGCTCACCATGAGCACGTTGTGCTCAGGTGAGCTAAAAAGTCACAAAATCTCTTTTCATGTAATAATCCATTTTCTCAAAAATGTTGTTGCAAACTTTTGATACAAGTAAATCTAACTGGTGTAAATAATAATATTTAGTTGTCTAAAATATACAGTTCAATATCAACCTTGGTTATTTGAGTTACTGGAGTTCAGCATTTTCCCCATCACACAAACAGCCTGAATGCCTTGAGGACACTGATAATTCTCCTTGTTTGTGCTAAGTTCTTGACCCATTTGATCTAAAAATATTCTCTGCTGCTCTGCAGTCATGTCTAAACTTGCAAACATAGTGGAAAGTCTGTGTCGCATTTTTGTTGCATTTACATGGATTGACTCCTGCCATTTTGCAAACATTTGATACTGCATGCCATCCTGAACAATGAGAGAATCCATCTTTTGTAGCAAAAAGGAAGATATTGTCCTCTTTCACACTAAATTCATCCCTATCTCTATAAAGAATGTTAATGGCATCAACAAGATCAATGGGAACCAACACAGGCACATATTTTTTTCCTTTTCCCTTCAAATATGCAAGTTTGTATTTTCCAACTAAATGTATCTCAGCTGGGTCACTAATCTTCCCTAACTTATCTTCAGGTAACCACACACCTTTGACAGCATCTTGCCACTCACTCTTCAACATGCGTGCTGCCTCTTCGCCACGCTTGAATTATACAAAGTTAAATGAGCTACAACCAGACTTCTTAACAAGGAGTACTTTTTAATTTCATAAGTCTCAACTAATGACTTCAATTTGGATTCAATATATAGTTTCAACTGTTGGACTGCCTTTTCATCTGGTAAACTGGAAGGTTTTCTGGCTTTTTCAAGTGAACTTTTAACACATGTCTGTCTTGCACTGGGATACAATTCTGTAGATTTATGTTTGTATGTTGTTACAAAGTGCTTTAGTTCTTTTCGTTATTCATCTTGCATTGTCTCACTAAAATATCCAAGAAGAGTTTTGATGGCTCTCAAAATAACAGCATCAATAAAAAGCTGCTGTCCATGTTTTTCTGTTCCTGTTAACTCATTAAACACTGACATTTAACAATTTGAACAAGATCTTGCAGGTACTGTCTACTAAACATGTCCTCCACAGTGACGTGTTCACCACATAATGACTGAAATGTCATAAATAACTTAGCAAGTTCCCCCATTTCTGCCATCACTACTTTTCAAACTTCATCCTGTTTTCCTTCTTCGTGTTGGCGAAGATTGAAGTGTCTATACCCTATCAGTCTTATAGTTTTGTTTCAACGACAAAGATCTCCAACAACACCATCTCTGAATCTGTTAAGAATATCATTAAACTCAACATCTTTATCCATTTTGTCATTACAGACTGACTGTAGTAACTTTGGTTTTACAGCTTAAGACTTTTTACTTAAGCATTTATGTTTAAAGAAGTATTTACTTGAAAAGAATCCTTTGCATTCCATGCAAAAACGTAGATTGTCTTCATATTTTGATCTCCTCTCCCTCATCTCTGCTTCTTCCCCCTTTGCTATCATAGATGTGTTGTATTCATAAATTCCACCATGCCTTTTTGCATCAAAAAAGCTATATTGGACGCTGGACGGTTGCTTGAGAATATTTTTTACTTCCTCCTCTGTTTTGTGTTTCCTTAATATGTGTCTTTTTAACTTGCCATTAGCTATCAGTCCTTTGCAATACACACTGTATCTTTGAGGCTTCTGAAATATGTTTTTTTACACAAATTATACAACTAATGAGAAATTAAAAAGCCTTGAGAGAACAAAGAAATTATTTCAAGCAATTTCATGACTTTCACATGTACCAAGTAAAGATTAAATATACAGAGAGCTAATTGTCTTTCAAACTAGGCAGATTAACAAATTTATTTATTTAAATTTCTCAACAATATTTTATTGACATTTCTTAAACAATTACTGTTGTCTTGCTATTAAGACCACTTTGTGACATGGAAAAAGTGGTCTTATAAGAGAGTTGGTCTTAATTTTGAGACCCAATCAGTTAACTAACAAGAGGGCAATGATGGCCCTAGATCGCTCACCTGTCTTTGAGGTTCTAAATGACACAACTAGATAATACTGATGATTTTACATAAAACGTAGGTACAAGGTTAAAATCTAGGTCAACTGATATCAAAGTTTAGTTCAACATTTAAAGGCATATGCTAGGGTTACATATAGACATGTAGCAGAATAAAAACTGTTTAATAGAATTTAAATTTTGCATGATATTAGAATATGATAATAGAAACATTTTAAGCAAAAAAAAAAATGGGGTCATTAACCTTGTTTTAGAGTTGTCTGCAACAAATTATCACGGTGCGTAAATTCACATGATGACAAATGTTTTTGGGAAGTTTTACTTTTGGTGTTCAACACCACAAAGTATAAAAATGTTTTACGGCTCTAGCAGTTATACTTTCGGAGTTGCACGTGACAAAAGTCGATACATTGATATTTTTTTTGCTTAATCAGGGGGCATAACTCTGCTGATATCTAATAAATTCGCGTCAAATACGTAAGTGTGCAAGTTCATATGCTGACAACTATTCTTAGAAAGTTCCATGACCATAGCAGTTATACTTTTGGAGTTACTCGCGACACAAACCGGTCTAATTATGGACAGCGGGACGGACAAGGGCAAATCTATATGTCCCCAAAGTGGTAGGGGCATAAAACTAGATGGGTGTTCCTCGGAACACTTGTGTCGCCTGCATTCAAGCAGTTATAAGAGAAAGGGTGAGCATCAAATGATTACAATTAAATCTATATTAGTTCCTCCCACAGGTTATCACTTTACAAAACTAAGATCCCATTATTTGATGATTATTGGTATAATGTCATAGTTTGAAGATGATTGCTTAAGAATTGAAGATGCTAGAATGCAAACAGACAATTGTGGATGACGGACGGACAATGGACAATGGACATTCAAGGATCCTAATAGTTCACCTTAAGCACTTCGTGCTATGGTGAGCTAAAAAAGGTGAAATATAACACTGGTCTCCCTAATGACTTAACAAGAGTGCCAGTGATGCCATAATATACGCCGCCACACAATATAAAGACCAAGAGGGGCCTTTTAATTATTGCTTTTAACATTTCTGTAAGCATAAGCTCATAATGAAGTCTGTAAGACCAATTAATTTAGCTGAACAGAGATAGAACCCTAAAAATGCTCCCAATATGAAAGAAGGTCAAATAGCAGTACCAATATGAATCCTTTTTTCTTTCTCTGCATAACTCTTGCAAAAATCACTGTACCAGAAAATCCCTGCTTTATGCACTTTTACCGGTTTAGAAACTTGAGTTGTGTTTTCAAGAGACCATGTTTAGAAAGGCATAACTATTGCAAATATTGATGAACATCAAAATCTCTGCTTTGTGCATATCTACCCAGTATAATAATGACACTGCCCAAGTTTTGAAAGGATTAGATCAGAAACATACAAGGAATTGCATTCACAAGGCTGAAATATCAATCAGCTAAACAGACTAAGTTTCAAGGGACAAAAATATTGCAAAAATTAGTGAACCCAAAAATCGCCACTTCATGCACATCTACCCATTATAGTAATGCCACAAATCAAGTTTTGAAAAGATTCATTTAGAAATGTAGGACGAGTTGCGTTCACAAGGCTGCAATATCAATCAGCTACAGAGACTAAGTTTCAAGGGACACAAATCTTGTAAAAATCAATGAACCAGAAAATCGCCACTTCATGCACATCTACCCATTATAGTAATGACATTGAGCAAGTTTTGAAAAGATGTGGTCAGATATGTAGGAGAACTTGTGTTTACAAAGCTGCAGTATCAATCAGCTACAGAGACTAAGTTTCAAGGGACACAAATTTTGTAAAAATCAATGAACCGGAAAATCGCCACTTCATGCACATCTACCCATTATAGTAATGACATTGACCAAGTTTTGAAAAGATGCATTCAGAAATGTAGGAGGAGTTGCATTCACAAAGCTTCAATATCAATCAGCTACAGAGACTAAGTTTCAAGGGACACAAATCTTGTAAAAATCAATGAACCAGAAAATCGCCACTTCATGCACATCTACCCATTAAAGTAATGACTTTGACCAAGTTTTGACATTGACTAAGTTTTGAAAAAATTCTTTCAGAAACAAAGGAGGAGTTGCGTTCACAAGATATAGACGTACGGATGGACAGACGGAGAAGATGACGACAATATACGACCGCCTCCGGCAGCGTATAAAAATTGCTGAAATATAACACTGATCTCCAATATGACTAAACATTGCTAAAATATAATACTGGTCTTCCTAACAACTAACAAGAGGGCCATGATGGCCCTGAATCGCTCACCTGAGTACCATTGCTTCAACTGATGTCAAGGTTTTTAAACAGACAAGGATTCTGATATAACTTAATCTAAAACATTTTACCCCTGACAATACTACACACCAAATATCTAAGCAATGGGCCATATGGTTTCAGAGAAGACTTGGGCGCAGGGTCATTTATCACCGTAGGGCCAAGACTTTGAAAATCTTTGTAATGAACCATTAGATGCTACTACATACCAAAAATCTTAGCTCTAAGCCTTATTGATTCATTGAAGAAGATTTTTTAAGATTTTCCTATTTAACTCTATGTAAAACGAGTGACCCCTGGTGTGGGGTCATTTATCACCATTGGGCTATGATTTGTACAATCTTGGTAGTGGCCCATAAGATGATGCTACATACCAAATATCTAAGCTCTAGGCCTTATGGATTCATAGAAGAAGATTTTTTAAGATTTTCCTATATAACTCTATGTAAAACAAGTGACCCCTGGTGCGGGGTCATTTATCACCATAGGGCTATGATTTGTACAATCTTGGTAGTGGCCCATAAGATGATGCTACATACCAAATATCTAAGCTCTAGGCCTTATGGATTCATGAAGAAGATTTTTTAAGATTTTCCTATATAACTCTATGTAAAACAAGTGACCCCTGGTGCGGGGTCATTTATCACCATAGGGCTATGATTTGTACAATCTTGGAAGTGGCCCATAAGATGATGCTACATACCAAATATCTAAGCTCTAGGCCTTATGGATTCATACAAGAAGATTTTTTAAGATTTTTCTATATAACTCTATGTAAAACAAGTGACCCCTGGTGGGGTCATTTATCACCATAGGGCTATGATTTGTACAATCTTGGTAGTGGCCCATAAGATGATGCTACATACCAAAAATCAAAAGGTTAGGCCTTGTGGTTTCGGAGAAGAAGATTTTTTCAAGTTTTTCCTATATTAGCCTATGTGAAATCAAGTGACCCCTGGGGCGGGGCCAATTTTGACCCCAGCGTCATAATTTGTACAATCCCGGTAGAGAGTCATAAGATCATGCTACATACCAAAAATCAAAAGGCTAGGCCTTGTGGTTTCAGAGAAGAAGATTTTTTAAATTTTCATTTTTAAAATCTATTTTTAGCTCCTGTGACCTAATTATGCGATGGACCAGAACCATTTATACAACTTTAGTAGAGCTTCATCCAAGGAACATTCCTGCAAAATATTTTTCAAATTGGCCAAGCCGTTTAGGAGGAGATGTTGTTTGAAGCAATTGTTGACGCCGGACGCACGCACGCACGGACGCACGCACGGACGACAGACGACGGACGCCGGACAAAAGGCGATCAGAAAAGCTCACCTTGAGCACGTTGTGCTCATGTGAGCTAAAAAAGGTGAAATATAACACTGGTCTCCTTAATGACTACAAAACTGCTGATATTTTACACTGGTCTCCCTAATGACTACAAAATTGCTGATATATAACTGGTCTCCCTAATGACTACAAAATTGCTGATACATAACACTGGTCTCCCTAATGACTAAAAATTGCTGATATATAACACTGGTCTCCCTAATGACTACAAAATTGCTGATATATAACACTGGTCTCCCTAATGACTACAAAATTGCTGATATATAACACTGGTCTCCCTAATGACTACAAAATTGCTGATATATAACACTGGTCTCCCTAATGACTACAAAATTGCTGATATATAACACTGGTCTCCCTAATGACTACAAAATTGCTGATATATAACACTGGTCTCCCTAATGACTACAAAATTGCTGATATATAACACTGGTCTCCCTAATGACTACAAAATTGCTGATATATAACACTGGTCTCCCTAATGACTACAAAATTGCTGATATATAACACTGGTCTCCCTAATGACTACAAAATTGCTGATATATAACACTGGTCTCCCTAATGACTACAAAATTGCTGATACATAACACTGGTCTCCCTAATGACTAACAAGAGCTGTCCATAAGACAGCGCGCTCGACTTTTCTCAGTTGCTAAGACACAGTTTTATGGATTTTAATAGTATGGTACATATCAGTGATGATATGTTCTAGTTATAGTAAAAATTATTCTATCACCTCCAATAAACAAATACAGTAGAACCTCGTTAAATCGAAGTCCTTGGGACCAAGCCGAAAACTTCGAAATAACGATTATTCGGATTAAAAATCCGATGGAAATTTTAGTTTGTGAGCGTGCATGTCTGCGTTTTCATTACCGATGCATATTGTGGAAATCGTTATGCCATGAAAACCACCTATTAGGTGTACGTATATACTGTTTGCAAGTTAAACAAGAGGGCCATGATGGCCCTGGATCGCTCACCTGATATCATTAGGCTATGTAAAATCAAGTGACCCCTGGGGCAGAGCCAATTTTGACCCCAGGGTCATGATTTGAACAAACTGGGTAGAGGTCTATTAGCCCATGTTATCATACCAAATAACTTTTTTAAAAACATCCAGACCCTTGTGGTTTTTTAAATAAAGACATTTTTCTAGATTTCTATTTTCCATAATTAAGTCTATGTAAAATCAGGTGACTCCTGGGAGGGACCAAATTTCACCAAATATCTAAATGCCAGGCCATGTGTTTTCTAGTTTCCTAAAGAAGAATTTTCAAGTTATTTCTATATTAGCCTATGTAAAATCATGTGACCCCTGGGGCGGGGCCAAATTTGACCCCGGGGGCATGATTTGAACAAACTTGGTAGTGATCTATAGACATGCTGCACACCAAATATCTAAACCCTAGGCCTTGTGGTTTCTGAGAAGAAGATTTTTCAAGTTTTTCCTATATTAGCTATGTTAAATCAAGTGACCCCTGGGGTGGGCCAGTTTTGACCCCAGGGTCATAATTTGAACAATCTTGGTAGAGAGTCATAAGATCATGCTACATACCAAATATCTAAACTCCAGGCCTTGTGGTTTCTGAGAAGAAGATTTTTTCAAGTATTTCCTATATTAGCTTATGTTAAATCAAGTGACCCCTGGGGCAGGGCCAAATTTGACCCCAGGGTCATAATTTGAACAATCTTGGTAGAGAGTCATAAGATCATGCTACATACCAAATATCTAAACTCCAGGCCTTGTGGTTTCTGAGAAGAAGATTTTTTCAAGTATTTCCTATATTAGCTTATGTTAAATCAAGTGACCCCTGGGGCAGGGCCAAATTTGACCCCAGGGCCATGATTTTAACAAATTTGGTTGTGATCTACTAGACAGTGCTGCACACCAAATATCTAAACCCCGGGCCTTGTGGTTTCTGAGAAGAAGATTTTTCAAGTTTTTCCTATATAAGCCTATGTTAAATCAAGTGACACCTGGGGCGGGGCCAATTTTGACCCAGGGTCATAATTTGAACAATCTTAGTAGAGACTCATAAGATCATGCTACATACCAAATATCTAAACTCCAGGCCTTGTGGTTTCTGAGAAGAAGATTTTTTCAAGTATTTTCTATATTAGCCTATGTAAAATCAGGTGACCCCTGGGGCGGGGCCAATTTTGACCCCAGGGCCATGATTTGAACAAACTTGGTAGTGATCTATAGACAATGCTGCACACCAAATATCTAACTCCAGGCTTGTGGTTTCTGAGAAGAAGATTTTTCAAGTTTTTCCTATATTAGCCTATGTTAAATCACGTGACCCCTGGGGCGGGGCCAATTTTGACCCCAGGGTCATAATTTGAACAATCTTGGTAGAGAGTCATAAGATCATGCTACATACCAAAAATCAAAAGGCTAGGCCTTGTGGTTTCGGAGAAGAAGATTTTTTCAAGTTTTTCCTATATTAGCCTATGTTAAATCAAGTGACCCCTGGGGCGGGGCAATTTTGACCCCAGGGCCATAATTTGAACAATCTTGGTAGAGAGTCATAAGATCATGCTACATACCAAAAATCAAAAGGCTAGGCCTTGTGGTTTCGGAGAAGAAGATTTTTAAAATTTTCATTTTTAAAATCTATTTTTAGCTCCTGTGACCTAGATTTTTGACCAATCAAAATAATTTTAACAACTTCGGATAAGGGCCCCATAATGAACATTCCTGTGAAGTTTTATCAAAATTGACCAAGCGGTTAAGGAGGAGATGTCGTTTGAAGCAAAATGTTGACGGACGACGGACGGACGGACGACGGACGGACGGACGACGGACGAAGACCGGTCACAATAGCTCACCTTGAGCCTCTGGCTCAGGTGAGCTAAAAAGTAATGAAAATATATCATGATCTACTTAGATGCTTCTGATGAACATAATCATTCTACCATGTCAAACAATGATACATATTTTTACCGTCGATATGCTGCTTCAGGTAGCATCGCATGCCGGTGACGAACGCTATGATATGGAATGTACTAAAGATCTGACACCTGGGTTTATCTTCTGGCACGTGCATATTATGCAACCTGTCAGACATCGATTAGCAATAATCAACATTTCGGTGGGACACACGTTGCCCAACCCAATCTCGAAAAAAGGTGTGAAAAACTTGCTTGAGCCATTTCTCCAAGTGCCTCCGCAAAATAAACTGGGTTACTGACCCGGATACGAATGATAATAAGAATGATAATTAGTTCACGAAAATTTATGAAATTTGACTTCGAAATAAAAATTGAAAAATGTACATTAATTGCAACCTCGGGACCGGAATTTTACTTCGAAATAGCGAAAAAATCGAAATAGCGAAATTCGGATTAAAAATTTGTTTAAGTTGAATGAAGATCTAAGTCGAAATAAATTTCGAAATGGCGAGGAATTCGGTTTAATGATGTTCGGTTTGACGAGGTTCTACTGTATGACATTTTTAATTGGTGAAATTAGCATGCAGAATCTATTTGAGAATGTGGTGTGCTGATCCGCCAACTCCAGGGTTATGGGCCTTGCTAGTAAGGTAGAGGTAGTGATGGTGAATAAGTACTTGAAGTTTCAGTCAAATACATGTGATAGTACAACCATGTAAAAAAATTACCATGATTTTGGCTGTTTTCTCAGTATGAAAGTGGCATAACTTAAGAAGTAGTACAGCAAGAGTTATGGGCCTTGTTAGTAAGGTTGAGGTAATGATGGTGAATATGTACTTGAAGTTTCAGTTGAATACCTTAGATAGAATTGAAGATATACAACTTTGTGAAAACTTTAACCTTGATTTTGGCTGTTTTGTAAGTATGAAAGGGGCATAACTCCAAAAATAGGGTAGCCAGGGTTGTGGGCCTTAGAAGTAAGGTAGAAGTGATGATGGTGAATAAGTATTTTAAGTTTGGGTGGAATACCTTTGATAGTATTTAAGTTATTGATGTTTGAAAAAAACTTTAACATTGTGTTGCAACGCCGACACCGATGCCTGAGTGACAGTATAAGCTCTCATTTTCTTCGAAAAGTCGAGCTAAAAATTGCTGATATATAACACTGGTCTCCCTAATGACTAAAAATTGCTGATATAAATTGCTGATAATAACACTGGTCTCCCTAATGACTAAAAATTGCTGATACATAACACTGGTCTCCCTAATGACTACAAAATTGCTGTTACATAACACTGGTCTCCCTAATGACTACAAAATTGCTGTTACATAACACTGGTCTCCCTAATGACTACAAAATTGCTGATACATAACACTGGTCTCCCTAATGACTACAAAATTGCTGATATATAACACTGGTTTCCCTAATGACTAAAAATTGCTAAAATATAACACTGGTCTCCCTAATGACTACAAAATTGCTGATATATAACACTGGTCTCCCTAATGACTGAAAATTGCTGATACATAACACTGGTCTCCCTAATGACTACAAAATTGCTAAAATATAACACTGGTCTCCGTACTGACTACAAAATTGCTAATATATAACACTGGTCTCCTTGCGGACTACTTAGCATTTACAAAACCAAACAACATTTCAATAGCCTTGTGGTAGAGGGACTGCTTCCAGTGCGCGAGGACCCAGGTTCGATCCCAGCTGCGTCATACCAGAGACATGAAACATGGTACTAGTCTCTTCTTTTTCGGTGCTTAACATTAAAAATCTTCTCTCATACCATCGTTAGGAATGAGGTGTCCAGAGTTATTTAATATTAGCATGTAAAACTTTCTAAAGTCATCCTAAAATAAATTTAATATCTAAATCCAAACAATGCAAGAAAAAATTTACCTTGCTAGTTTCAGTTATAGAGTTTTTTTCCATTTCAGCAGACTTTTGAAGTGGTACTTCAGTTTCTACAGATTCAGGTTTATATTTTTCTGCACATATAACTGGAACTAAAGAAAACAAATCAACCACTTGAAAAATATGGCTCAATATGGCAAATTTCCTTAAAAAGCCTTCTTTAAGTAGCAAAGAGTCACAAGTAAAAAAATCCCTAGATTCACCCCTAGGATGAAACTTGTAGATCCTGATACCTCTATTCATACAGAGATTCCTGCAAAAACGCAAGACAATTGGACAAACCATTTCTAAGATATGGCTTTGGACGGACGAACAACGGCATTTCAACATCCCCCTTCAGATTTTATCGGCATGGGATAACGAGCATAGTCAATGAAGTCAATATCAGATATTGTTTAGAGGAACTCAGCTACTCAGTTGAACAAGTATTTACTTGACTTAGATACCTTGTATCTTGAATAAATGATATATCTACTTATAATTTAGTGAAACAGTCAAAAACATATTTGAGATATTTTATCAGATTTCTTCAGGGTCAAAAGTATATATAATGTTTAACTGTTTTTGTATGTGGTAGTAGATTCTAACAGAAAGGGTATACCTAAAACCGTACCTGAGTCTATTATTTCCATTTCAGTATCTTCTTCACTGTCACTAACGCAACTTCCCACATCAAATGGGTCTGAATCTGTATCATCTACAAAGTTCATAAAATTAGATTGACACATATTCCTCAGTGTTTATATACTGTGTAAGTGGTTAATTTTGCAACATGGAAATATCTGCGTTTTTTTTGCAAATTGATGTTATATATATCAATGTTAACTTTCACACAATTAAAAAAGATATGTCACAGGATGTGACGAATGTCCCCTGAATTGCATATTTATAGTTTTGTGAAAAATTTCACAGAAATTTTATTTGATTTTTCCCTGACATTCTTAACAGTGAAATCACTACAACATTATGCATGTACAAAATGCACAATAGCTAAGAATCATATGTATAAATGAACCAGAGTTCATGTAGCCGATAATTATTTGCTATGGCTATACATTATGATACAAAATTTATAATGCTGGCCTCCTCCCACCCCTACAGCCAACCCTTACCCCTTTTATTAATAAAATTATGTAACATAAAAAACCTTTTGTACAATATTTTTATTCAACTTAAGGAGCTGATTTTTAAACTCAGGTATCCATGACAACAGTAATCATTTATTATCAGTAATTAATTATATATTGATTTTTGAGGGAGTTTGCATTAATACCTGAAAAGTTAAAGCATTCATGTATATAACTGCTATATTTCTGCCTGAATTTCAAAATGCACAGAATGACAAAGTTTTGGGGCAGACATGAAAAATAAACCCAATTTTTGACATTTAAAATCTAAATGTGACCTTGATCTTGAAGCTACAGATCTGGGGATTGCACGTGACACATCCTCTCATGTTGATGAACATTTCTGCCCAGTACTTCCAAAATCCATTAAGGAATGTTAGAGTTCTGGAGCGAAAATGAAAATTAGACCCCATTTTTCCCGTCTTATGATGGTGAACATTTTACCCAGTACTTTCAAAATCCATCAAGAAATGTTAGAGTTCTGGAGCGGAAACGAAAAATATAACCCATATTTGACCTTTGAATTCTAAGTGTGACCTTGACCTTGGAGCTACAGACCTGCGGATTGCACGCACGCGACACATTGTTTTATGACGGTGAACATTTCTGCCAAGTACTTTCAAAATCCACCAAGGAACGTCAGAGTAATGGAGTTGACATGAAAACTCGGATGGACTGATGGAATATGGACTGACAGACGGACGGACAGACCTATTACTAAATGCCCACCTTTGGAGGCATAACAACAATTAACAGCAAC
>CM037793.1:43598167-43648167 GCA_021229015.1 Solen grandis
TGACAAAAGCTCCATCAATCACATCTTAGTCAAAATTAGCGTGTATGAAACATTGAATATCTCCATGAAAGGCCATGAGGTCCGAAATGTAGCGGAACCATTACAGGGACTTCACCTTAAGCAAGAGCGTGTAACTAACAATATTTCAGATACTATACCTTTCGAGTATTTGCGTTTTTTAAGCTTGATTAGTCCAAGTTAAATATTGATATCAAAATGGATTATTAAAACTAGTCTACATTTTAATGAGACTCGCGATAATGAGTCAAATTTCACAGGAAATCAGCAAGACCGATCTAGTTTATATTTACAGATTTTTTTTTTACCGAAAGGCTTAAAAATCCATTGCATGATATTCGTGTATTTTGTTACCCCCCCCCCTCCCTTCTCTCTCTCTCTCTCTCTCTCTCTCTTTTATTGCTGTTTTTAATGACTTAAGTCCGATTTTTCCAGTAAATATAATAAACAATTTTAATTGAGTTGCAACAAACAGTCAAATAAAAGTATAAATGTTGAGAACTTGTGACCATGCGATTTTCAGATCCCCAGTTCTGGCATATGAAGGCCAAGAAGGACTTAAACCGGCGGCTGTATAACTACAAGGAGATCAACAAAATCGCCAAGAACGTAATCTTGGTTATTGGGGATGGTCTGGGCCAGAATACAATCACGGCGGCCCGGATCTTGAAGGGTCAGCTGAACAACATGCCGGGGGAGGAGACGGAACTGATCTTTGACAGGTGGCCGAACATTGGCCTGTCTAAGGTAACGGTGCTCCAGAAATTATCTCCCAGGGCCTCATTATAGTTTTGTTCGTTTGTTATATGGCCTAAATGATACAACACAGAAGTTTCACTTAAAATAAAAATGACTTTTTTATTCCAATAGACACGATAAGACCCATATACAATATATTTATAAAGTAAATCATCGTCATTTACAAGACATATATGCATGATTACAATTTAAGGGGGGATCTTCCTTTTATTGTTATGTTATTTTACAAACACGGGGTCGACTTGGTGGATGATATGAATATACGAAAGAAGGTATGCAAATGGATTTATCATCTGCAAGCGAGGAAAAGTAGTTTCAAGTAGACACCTTATTTTTGAAGAGATTCTTCGATAACGTCATACTTTGATGTGACTGTTTCATTTGATATTGAACAGATTAAAACTTGGAGTTTTTTGTTTGTTTTTTTTTCTCGTTTTTTTGCCGAATAATAATTAAAGATAGATCTAAGTCTGTCTGTTTAAGTATGAGGAAAATATTGGTGTATACACAACAATTGATACAAAGTAACTTTAATTTCCATGAATTGTTTGCGGATCATATTTACAATTCTCTTGTACAATTAACAAAGAGGACTTTAAATATCTCTTCCAGGGACACGTGTTATAAAATATAGTGTCAGTAAAACAAATCTTCTTTACAGTTATGGTAGAAATGACTTTCAATATAGATCAAACTTAAGTAGCGTGTAGCGTTTGTTTCTAACAGTAATACTGGCTAAGACCTGAAATTTGAGTTTAAAATTTACTAAAATATTATAAACATTTAGAGCAGACCCTTTTATTATGTCAGTATAAAAATAAATATATTCTAACTAAAATACTCAAGTGAGACTATTTTCAAAAGTAAGAATCTGCTATGTAGGTTTGACCTGATCTGCAGCATTTAAAACAGCCTGAAGAATATAAATGGAAATGAAATATAAATTGATGATGAGGGAACATTTGCAGTTGAGGAAATAGCTGAACAAATGGCAGCTTAATGAGTTGTAGCCTAGTGAATGACTAAGTAGCTGGTTAAGTTTAGGGGTCCATGCATCTTTTTGTGCACTGTCAAGTTTTCATACAATTAATTCGTCACTTTGAGACTCTACGCGGTCTGGATGACTAGTGCAAGTAAGTGACGTCACAATCTATTTAAAATTTACAGACTGGACGCTACGATGAGCTCAATCTTTACCTGTAACTATCAGATATTAATATAGTGCCATTGACATTGTTCATCGATGCAAAATAGCCCCGGCCAGTGTGAATGAAAGTATCGTATTTTGCATACGTGATCCACATTCATAGGGGTGATGTTTTTACGGTTGTGGGAGTTTTGCTTTAAAGTAAATAGACTTAAGGCAACAGGTATTCTAAAAGATCTAATCTGATGAAAATTTTGTCCTTTCAAAATAAATACAACACAGTTCAAGAGAGGTATACACGTTATTCAATGTGTTTTTGTTAGAACTTTAAATAAACCCGGCGTTTAAGCGTTTACAGGATCGACTGAAAGAGATTTAATTGTAAATCACCGTTTTATGTATTATCATGTTATGCGAATCGCGATGAAAATGTGTGTGTGTGTGTGTTGTTGTTGATGTTGATGCGAATATCTGTCTTCAAGATGATAATATCCTTATCGTTTCGGTTCAGATGTGTCATGCATGATAATACAATTCAAGTAAAGACAGGAACATGGAACATGCTGCTTTTACATGGCCTCATTGATATTAGTTTTAACCCTTTCCCTCATAGAGGAAACCATGAAAAGACCTATGCGAACAGCATAAAACCAGATCAGCCTGCGAGTAATTCGCAGGCTGATCAGGTTTTATGCTGTTCGCTGCTCCTCAGTGGTCTAGAAATGAGGACTTTATAATTAAATTTGGTAAGGTTTAACTGTGGTTTTCTGCAGATCAGGTTTTATGTGGTACCTCTTGAGTGCGTCAAAATGAGTCTATATGAGGGAAAGGTTTAAAATAAATATACACGTATACCGATACTAGTCCGCCCAATCGGCTCATGTATGTAAAGCCCCCAAACTGGGGGAACAGTACCATTCGAATGAGATTCGTCTCCTGGCAACGGAATTCTGCCCTACCACTACAACGGACCAGTTCAAACCTATTGTAAATAGCGTCATATCTCGGGTAATAAGTTTGTCGTTGCTATGGGTCTGCAGACAGCCAGGTATCAAAGACGGATAACGTCGATATCGTTAAACTTGTTTTGCAAGAATCACACTACCCTAATTTATTTCCACAATTTATATCTGTTGTTGTTGTTGTTGTTAGACGTACAATGTAGACAGACAGACGGGGGATTCTGCCGGCACCGCCACGGCCATGTTGAGTGGAGTCAAGACCAACTACTTTACCGTCGGGTTGAATGCGCATGCGCTAGCCAGTGACTGTCCCGGGCAGGCTGGAAAGAATGTTGATACGATGATCGACTGGGCGATTGCAGCAAGTGAGCAGAATAGTTATAGTCCCTTGTTTTCTGTTAATGTTCTTTAGGTCAAAAATCTTTCGCACATGCTTCCTAATGCTCAGTATGCCTTAAAAACAACAACAAATGATATAAATAGAAATATACATCTTAAAATTATTATTATATGAGGCACTGAATCCTTCGAATTTTTGGCAGAGAAATGTTACAAAACTCTTTAGGATTCTGTTCAGATTTAAAGATATACTTCTGTTGCACAATATAACAGCCAAAGGAAACAAACAAATAAAGCTATAGGAGGTACATTCTTGATAACATAATGGACTGCATCGATAATCAATTAGAATATGGACCTTATGCATTTTTTTTTTTTAAAGCTTCAAAATAATGGGCTCATATGTACATGTAACTATAATTCGCTTCATTCAACATATATGTCTGTGTTAAGGTATATGCCCCATAATAGCCATATGCATCTTGTTACTGGATGGTAATATTTCTGTGAAACTTTGTTTCTTTGAAGAAATCCAAAAATAAATTGTTTCAACTAAAGTTTTCTTAATTTATTACATGAGGGAGAGATAATATGGTGTCACACCACTATCAAAGTACTTCCGGGTCGTAGGGTGTTGAAGTAGTACCTAATGAAAAATGAAAGGGTGGACATCAAAGTCATATTTTCCCCAGAAAACACTGAATAACTGCAACACATTTAGCCTGTGTGGTGAGATACATGTATTTTTGACCAACAACTTGCATTTAATAGTTGTATTAAGGGATTACTTTCCCACAGGATGTTGGGAGAGCTGCAGAGGTAATGCGGCTCAGAGGTCATGTTTGTTTTGGAAATTTTGACAGGTAGCCGGGAAATGTGAAATTTGTGAAACGCCAATTCCTTAATGATATATTTTTTTGTGCCTAAATCTGTTGATTTATGAATGGTCTACATGAAACTAGACCAGAAATATTCCAACGAACATTTGGAAAGTAGGAACAGGCCTCGAAAGTCGGCCAAGTTACTATAGATTAAATAGGGACAAAAAGTAGTCGTGTGACACCATATGTATTGAAGTTAGCATTGAAGTTTATAGGAAATGCAGCTGGCTTACGGTAGGTCAGTGGTTCTACCCGGATGCATTCCGTGCATTCGGGGTCTTCCTCCACCTGTAATTAATTGGACGTCGCTATATGACTGAAATACTGTCTAAGCGACGGTAGACTCAAATAATCAAGTCAGGTCTATAAGAAATATACAATTTCTGTGCACATGTAAAACTGAATTTGATTTTCGAGAAAAACTCACGGTAGAAAGATGCATCATATGATTGTTTCAAATTTCTTGAAAATAAAAATCTAAACTGTACAGTAGCAAAAAGGAGAAAGTCATTCTTTTTAGTTTCCAAGGGAGATAACTCATGACAATGAAATTATCAAGGGGAGGTAATAAAAGAACTGTCACATGTCATAACATGCATGTCAGTTTGCCCCTAAGAATTCCATTGTTTGACGTTTCAAAAGCTTATATTGTGCGAATACCTTAAGATTCATGCGGTGTGTTGTAGATAAAAGGACGGGTATCGTAACCACAGCCCGAATTACCCACGCCACCCCAGCTGCCGCCTACGCCCATTCTTCCGATCGCTACTGGGAGGGTGACGTGGATTTGGAAGGCGTTGAGGGAGGATGTCGCGATATCGCCCAGCAACTGGTTGATGACAACAAAGACATAAATGTAGGTTCTCGCCTCTTGCTTTATTGAATTGATCGTTTAGAAACACACAGAAAGCTGTCTTCTCACATGTTGATAGCATATACCTACTTGAAGTATCATCATGCTAGAATTTGAAATGTTCTTTTAACAGTCAAGAATTCATACTAAAAACTCATTTTTAAGTCGCTTTGTTTTCCCATAAAAATAATTTATATCTGATTGAAGTGATATGATGCGAATGTATTTTGTTTTTATTGTGTTTTTAACTAATTTCATCTTATCATACATATTGCACGGATAATCGGTGTAAATAAAATTTTCCAATAATCGCGACATTCGAAATACCAAGTGCATTTCTCCCTGTAGCGTTAAACTATGTGGTTCTTACTAGCCTCATCTGATTGTAAATGACCTTATTGACAATTTCTCCAGGGGTTTGGCAATACTCGGTATAATTTGTTGACTTAAACTGACCAACCAGTTCCTGGGGGGATATCTCATGTTTATGTTTATTTTCCAATGGAACAATATATAGAATATAACACTAGCGTGCAGATTATGTTTTCGGTGAGTGCTCGATGATTTACGTAGGTATACTTCGTATCTTGGAGTGAAATAGTCTATTGCATTTGTTAACTAGCGTATTGAAATTACAATACGACAGACCATCTTAATCTTAAATGCTCGTAACTGTGAACCAATGATTAGCTGTAAACATGTACATCGAGGAGTGAGAGCGAAACTAGGCCAAGTGCTTATATATTTATATGCACTTAGCCTAGTTTCGCTTTCACCCCTCGAGTCATCTTTTCGACAAACTAATGCACGTGAATCTTCCAACAGTTTTCTTAATTAATTAATTTTCGACAAACAAACGAGATAAGGCCATAGGTGAATGATAGATGTAAAAAATAACTTGTATTTTTATACCATAGATTTAAATGGTGTACAGTTCATTAACTCAACTTCCTGTTTATATATAAACTCAGGTCATTATGGGAGGAGGACGTCGGTTTTTCTTACCAAATACCACGGTGGACCCAGAAACCAAAAAGGTCGAATCAAAACAGCGCAGAGACGGACGTAACTTGATAAAGGTAATATAAATGTAATATCAGAGTTAGATAAGTAAAAGGAGCACCACTTGTGTTTGAAAAAAAATCTATTTTACTATATGTATTTCCTACGCTTCATTTCACTTCATTAATATTCACCTTAAAGTATTTATGTTTAACAATAATATAAAACATATTTTATACACAGATAATTAAAGCAAAAGGCAAAGACAGAGTGGTTATATGCCATTACAGAATAGTTTGAGACATAAATGAAATGGCTGAGGTATTTTTTATTACAGCAGCAGTTACCGCATTGCTTTTAAGATCATTTTTCTCCTCTAGAACCGTTGCTGGTCGTAACAGCGATGTTTTGATTTTAGGCATTACTGAACTAAGCTTTACATTACTTTATAAGGAATGGGGATCACTGAACTAAGACTTGACTTGACTATTTGAGTTTACCGTCGCTTCGACAGTATTTCAGTCATATAGCGACGTCCAGCTAATTACAGGTGGAGGAAGACCTTGAATGCACGGAGGCATCCGGGTAGAACCATTAACCTACCACAAGCCAGCTGGAAGGCTTCCTCACATTTAAATCCGAATGACCTTGCCGGGATGAGTGAGTGTTGAAGTCAGCGACTTTACCATCTCGGCCACGGGGGCCCTACACTAAACTAAGCTTTACATTACTTAATAAGGAATGGGCAACACTGAACTCAGCTTTACACTACTTTATAATGAATGGGCTTCACTGAAATCAGCTTTACGTTACTAAGTAAGGAAATGGCTTAACTGAATTCAGCTTTACATTAATTTATATGGAATGGACATCACTGAACTAAGCTTTACATTACTTAATAAGGAAAAGGCATTACTGAACTAAGCTTTACATTACTTAATAAGGAATGGGCACAACTGAACTAAGCTTTACATTACTTTATAAGGAATAAGCATTACTTAACAACTTAGATTACCTTTCTTTATAAGGAATGGGAAGATGACAAGAAAGATCGAGCTGGCAATTACAAGTATGTTTGGAATAAAGATGGCTTCGACGAAGTTGATCCCAGGTTCACTGATTACTTGTTAGGTAAGGACGTAGATATACTCAGTCACAGTCTACAAGATCGATTACTTTAAATGATGATTGTCGTAACTTGTGGGTTGACCCATTCGCATAGCATTGCTTTGATTTGTTTCATGATTTGTTGTGATTTATTTGTAATAAAGTATGTTCAAACTGATTGCTTTAAAATGCTATGCCGGGAAAAAGAGAACTCGGGGTCTTATTCTTGAATTCAAAATTAATTTCTTATATATTTACTGTATCTCATTGTTTACTATTCATTCTTACCTGCATGGAGGAAACATTTTTATTCCATGTTTTTTTGTAAAATAAAAACCTAACAAATATAAACATGAAAAAAAAATCAAATCTTCAACGGTAAAGAGATCGTGTTATCTCCTATGAAGGTGGGATACTTAACACAAAATTAGAAGATAATGAAACTCATGATTTTTGCATTACGTGTATGAAGGTCTCATAGACAGATATACTTTATAACTAACCATAGTTATCTGCTAGAGTAAAACCTCGCTATGAAGACCACCATAGGTTCAAACAAAATGTGGCCTTGATAGTGAGGTGGTCTTAACAGTCAATTTGCCAATATCGTCAAAACACTACTTAAAATTATTTTAATTTCAAAAATGAATGGACTTAACAGCAAGGTGGTGGCTTTAGAGCGAGATTTTATTGTATTTGATATTACTTTGCTTCTACTTAAGAATCGTGAATGTGAATAGAAAGTCAAAATATAATCTCTTATTAAATGTCGTAACAGGTCTCTTTGAACCGAATCATATGCAGTACGAACTGGACAGGGATAAATCCGGACCAAACGGAGAACCATCTTTGCCGGAAATGGTCCGAAAAGCTATCCAAATCCTACAGAAAGACGACAAAGGGTTCTTCTTACTGGTTGAGGGTACGTATAGTACAAAACAGGGGTGTATAGTACAGTACAACAGTAAAGAGTTGTGTTGTATAGAATGCAGTACAGTGCAGTAGTGTATAGTGCAGTGCAGTAACGTATAGAAAAGTATTGTATAGAATGTAGTACAGTGCAGTAGTGATAAGTGCAGTGCAGTATAATACAGAACAGATTTGTATTGTATAGAATGCAGTACAGTGCAGTAGTGTAGCGTGTAGTGCAGTATAGTACAGTACAGAGTTGTTTTGTATAGAATGCAGTACAGTGCAGTAGTGTAGCGTGCAGTGCAGTATAGTACAGTACAGAGTTGTGTTGTATAGAATGCGGTACAGTGCAGTAGTATATAGTGTAGTGCAGTATAGTATAATACAGAATTGTCACTCTCTTACACATCGGCTTACATTACACTCACCTCTGTGGTGGGCTCAAAAATAGTTCGAAAATATTTAATTTGAAGGACGACTAGATAGGCTCCATAAAGTGTGAAATATATATAAACAGCACCACTGAACCTTACCAGAATGGTCATTAAAATTACAAATTATGAAAATAAAAAAGCTGGTCTTAAATTACGATATCCGGCTGAATCTGTAAATTATTTACATTTGCAGACGAGCGTTTGCGGAATTTTCCCTCGGCGAAATAAGGCATGAAATAGTTCCCATAATAACAATCAAAATTGATATTTTACACACGTTTTGTGGTGATTCAAAATGTATTTATTCAATGTTTCTATACTTTTGATCCTTAAAATACACTTAAATCCACGTTTAATAAGTGTTTTCTGTTTTGACAAATTTTGTCATTGAGCCCATTGCAGAGAGTTATGTGAGAAACGAACGACAACTCTGCTTGGAGATTGCAGAATTGTATTCTTTAGAATGCAGTATAGTGCAGTAGTGTATTGTGCAGTGCAGTGCAGTATGCATTACATGCAGTAGTGTATAGTACAGTCCAGTACAATACAGTTTTGTATAGTATAGTACAGTACATAATTGTGTTGTATAGAATGTAGTACAGTGCAGCATACAGTATCGGTAAATACACGAGAGTACGTGCAATTGCATGTTAGAATAACAGGGTTTAAAGTGTGTTTTTTCGGTTGAAATTAAGTTGTGAATACAAAAACTGCTTTTAAGTCACATCTGTTACCAGTCTAAAGATGTCAAACCTAGCAAAGTTGACATCAAAGGCAAGGAGAACATCATCACTTTAAGTATTTCATTTTCCATTTACTATTTAATGAGTTTTAAGTCATTTTTAGGATATATTTGCTTTCTTCAGGCACTCACATTAGGAGTTTAAGGACAGTTATCCTTTCTTTCTTTCTTTTTATTATTCAATTACTTTGAAATAAGTCTTTTAGCGCACACAATTAAGAAAGCTAGCTTATATAACAAAGTGCATTTTAAAACTCGAATTCATATTTCTTTTCAACATTGTATTTTTCAATTAGGAAATAAGTACATAATACTCGGATTTTCAAAAAAAGAAAGAATATTGATGAATCAATGGCACTTGACAGAAGAAGAAGTGCGAGTACCTGTCAAATAAACTATTGTATGTTTTGTGTTGGGCTTTTTGTTTAAATTGTGAACTTAAATGTATCTTAAATGCAGCGGCTAGGATTGACCATGGTCACCATGACTGCAAGGCCAAGAAAGCGCTTCACGAGACCCTGATGATGGAAGAGGCTGTACGTCAGGCTATGGAGCTTGTTGACGTAGAAGACACCCTGGTGATCGTCACCGGTGACCACTCCCACCCTTTCAACCTAGCCGGGTACCAGTATAGGGGAAGTGATATCTTTGGTTAGTGATGTGATGACGTCACATAGTCTTCAGACTCAGCACATTTTATCATTTTTTCAGCATGCAAATGATGACCTCTTTTCCTCACTTTCTGGTTTATCTCGTTGACAAATAAGTCTTGCAAAAAAATTACACCTTATAATAAGACTTATAATAAGACAATTGATAAATGATAATTAACGTTTAAGTAATCGGGACATGTAAACATGTATGACCTTGTATTTTCAAACTGTTGGCAATTTTCTCCTAGGCCTGGTTCAGCCAGTTGACCCAACAGAAGACACAACGGACGGGAAACCATACAGCGTATTAATCTATGGTAACGGTCCTGGGTACTCGGAGCCACGTGCAGACCTTCGTAACGTTGATTTGCGTAAGTATTGGATTTACGATGTAATTTCAATGTCCTTAGTTATTTTACATTATCGTTTGAATTCTTGCGTTTCCACTGGTCATTAAAAATAGTACCACTACATAGTTCCCTTGCTTGGCGCGCTACATATATGTTTATGGATAAGTTCCAGGACTGGTTGGCCCCGTGTCAGGCAAATGTGATTGGGTGTAATATCGTGCCACTTGTCCAGTGTGTGATGTCAAAGTGAAGCGACACTTAAATCAGCGAATTTTACCGGATATCGCCGATCCTCTGGCTCTGCAAAATACGCTGTATAACAGAGAAATCAAAAGCCTTCAAGTCATATTTAGAAGTTTGGTATTTTGTTAAATACCTCATTCTTAAAATAAAAAAAAAATCAGATATATTGCATGTACTCTTAGCATGCGTGATTTGACTCAGAAGTTAGAATAAACACGTTTAACATGGTCTACACTGCTAAAAATGCAACCCAACCAAATTATTATGTTTCTTTTTTGTGTGTGAATTATAGATGATAACGACTATATTTTCCCTGGAGCGGTGCCAATGCCCTGGGACACGCATGGCGGAGAGGATGTGTCAATCTTTGCTGTCGGTCCCATGGCGCATCTGATTCACAGTACGCATGAGCAGAACTACATCGCTCACGTGATGGCATACTCCGCGTGTATTGGTCCATACTTTGGCGACTGTGAAAGACCAGAACCACCTACAAGTTCCAGTAGTCAGCCATGCGCATCTGTCATGCTCGTCTTGGTTACTTCATTGTTAAGATGCCTTTCTTCGTTATATTAATTTGGCATTTCAGACTATGCTGTGTTGTTCCATCTGTATTCAGAGCTACTGTGCACCATGATTGCATTCTTTTTTAACCTTTCTTTCTTGAAGATTCATGTACAGGATTCATAATATAACATGAGGTGGTATGCAAACCCTTTACCTCATGAATATTTAAATTCTTCACATGTTGAATACAAAATAACTGAATTTTAAATTGGTAGATACTCGTATATACATGTGAAACTTTTGCTATGAAGACAGTGTAGACAATGAGCTACAATATTGTTCGAGCAAACATTGGATACCCTAGGCAGACAGCTCTGTTTGCCAAAATATCAAAACACAAAGGGTTGGTTGTAGTATGTACATACATGTACATGGAATTTGAAATATTGAGAACTTTCTATTTGAATATTTGTTTCCTATTTGGTTTTCGACTACTTCATATGAAAAACGTTGAATATTAAACAGAACGAAATGGAATTAATTATATCTTGCCATACAAAATGTTGAAAACACTAACCGAAATGTATGCATATGTCACTATTAGTTTCATCCGTATATCATTACATCGTACATTTTGAATTAAGCATGTGCGCATGTATTCGAATATACTCTGATATCCACGTTGATAAAGTGTTAATTATACACACTTTTTTTTCTTCAAATCTTGTATTGCACTCTATATGTCATTTCATTAGCCATATATATATAAAGTGATATAAAATAAGGCTCTGAGTGTAAGGCTCAAACCAGCAAATTATTCATTTTATGAATGAAAATATACTTTATTTTTTTATTTATGAATTAATTTTTTTGTCTACTGTTGATAACTGTTTGTATTGCATAAGATGTATGTATCTCATTATAAAACACTATGTTACATACGACAGCAAGAAATTGAAGAATGATATTTGCTATTTCATTGTAGGATACCATTTGCAATCATCACTACCCCAAGTATCCAAGTATCAGTGTATCAGCTTATTTGTGCATCATCATGCCGATACTGATTTATTTGTGCAAGCTTTACTATAAAATGTAAAATGAATAAATTGCTAAAGCCACATGCTTTTCAAGAGTTTTACTTTCAGGCCTGAATATCATTATGTTTTTTTTTTAATACAAGCATAGAGGATATATATATCTCATCTACACAACACACACACACACACACACACGAATAAATTAAAGGGAGGTAATTCAAGAAAATATAAATATTAAACAATTATCGCCTTGTAGATAAAACTGCAATAACAAAACTGAATCATATATCATATAAAAATTAAACAATTATTTTAGCGCAAAGTAAGCCAAAAGATTATAATATAAAAGCTGAAAATCGTTTTACTACCCACGCCTCCGATTCCAATCGTCCGATTGTCTTACATTAAAACTTATAGCAAGGCTAAAAAATAGCAATCTCATTAAAATCATATCCTAATTTGCACTCCTCTTTGCGATTAGGATCTGACAACATTGCATTAGGGGTCACGTCAGATTGACCTTCTAAGTAATTTATATGCATAAATAAGTGCTCGATTTTAAACCAATTAGATAGCGCGTTTCTAACTGACTTCGGTAAAACATTTGTCACAGGGTGAGAAAAATGTGCAGCTTGACCGGGACTCGAACCTGGGGCCTTTTGCTTACATGGCGAATGCTACCGCTCTACCGAATGAGTTACCCGGCCGCTTAGACATCTTTCTACCCTATTGTGAGATTGATACGGTTACTTCCCCCTGATATACCGAACGATTCTATGGCTGCCGATTTGATTGGCTTATACAAAGATCAATCTGAGACGACCCTCTATACAATGTGGTCAGATCCATTTAGCATACTGAATATGATTTAATGAGATTGAAAAAGAAAATAGATGCATAAAGATGAAATAACTTAGATAAAATTGTCTAGCAAATAGACGTCTATCCATTGTCTACAATAATATCGAGGTACACAGCTAATTGGCGTTGAAAAACCTAGTGAGCTCCTAGACTAGTGAGCTCAACTATTGCTCAGCTTTAAAGAATTGTTGAAACTCATTATGAATGCGAGTGGGTCAGACATTGCAAACCCACCGCTGCAACAAAATTTTGTAACGTGTCCGAGCGGTCTGAATAACTATAGATATGTGAAACTAAATTTTCCTTGTGACTCTCCTGGCCGTATGATTAAATTAAAAGTTAAGCTATGGAATATATATAGCGCTTATTTTCGAATGATTGGTTGTCTCAAATAATCAACGTTTAATTAATTTGAGAATCAAATATATATATAATTGTTTTAACAAATTTGTCGATAAATAATTTAATTTCCATCCTCATCATATAAAGCACAAGTATGGCAACAATTTGGTTTCCTAGGAACTGCAAAGACGGGGTGTTAGAAACGGATCGGATGTGGTGTGTTTGCAAAGTATGCAAATCGAAGTTAAAGTACTCTGGCAATACAGTACGGCCAATCTGAATACACATCTCTTGAGAAAACACGGTATGACAATTGATAAAACGCAAATATCGGACGTAACTAACCCTTGGGTTCAAATATGTATATATAGAAGCACTTAACGCGAAAAGTCACAGCCAACTCTTTTGACTATGGTAAGTTCTGCTCGCCGATCTTCTAAAGAACTGAATGCAAAAGAGAAAGATGACATAACAAGGGCTGTCTGTGAATTTATTGTGCGACATTCAATGTTGTTGAAAACATGGGTTTCAAAAATCTGCTTACATTTCTTGAGCCTATGTACACTCTGCTTATACGCCAATTCCTTACTGTACTGATAGACTAATTTAAACAAGAGGGCCATGATGGCCCTGTATCGCTCACCTGAGTACCATTGCTCTAAAGGCACTGTATAATGCTACACACTAAATATCTTAACTCTTGACCTTGTGGTTTCTGAGAAGAAGATTTTCCTAGTTTTTCCCTATATAAACCTTTGTAAAATAAAATGACCCCTGGAGCGAGGGCAATTTTGACCAGAGGTCATTATTTTAACAACTTTTGTAGTAGTTCACAAGACAATTCTACATACCAAATATCCAAGCTCTAAGCCTTGCAGTATTTCAGGAGATGATTTTTCTATTTTTCTATGTAAAATCAAGTGACCCCTAGGGCAGGGCCAATTTTCACCCAAGGGCCATGATTTGAACAACTTAAGTAGCGATCCACCAGACAATACTACATACCCAATATCTTAACACCAGGCCATGTGGTTTCTGATGAGAAGATTTTTCTAGGTTTTCCCAATATAAGCCTATGTAAAATAAAGTGACCCCTGGGGCAGGGCAAATTTTGACCCTAGGGCCATGATTTGAACAATTTTTGTAAAGGTTTATAAGACAATTCTACACGCTGTAAGCCTTACAGTTTTGCAGGAGAAGATTTTCTAAGATTGCATTTAAAATCTATTTTTAGCTCCTGTGACCTACTTTTTCAACCAATCATAATAATTTGTACAATTTTGTTAGAGGACATCATAAGGATGATTCCTGTGAAATTTTGTCAAAATCCCTTCAGCGGATAGGAGGAGATGTTGTTTAATGGAAAAAGTTGACGCAAGACGCACGCACACACGGACAGATGGACGGACGACAGACGCCGGACAAAAGGCAATCATAAAAGCTCACCATGAGCACGTTGTGCTCAGGTGAGCTAATTATCTAGCTCTAGGCCTTATGGATTCATAAAAGAAGTTTTTTATAAAAAACAAGTAACCCCTGGTGCGGGGTCATTTATCACCATATGGCTATGATTTGAACAATCTTGGTAATGAACCATTAGATGATGCTACATACCAAATATCTTAGCTCAAGGCCTTATGGTTTCAAAGGAGAAGATTTTTAAAGTTTTTCCTATATAAGTCTATGTAAAACAAGTGACCCCCGGGGCAGGGCCAATTCTAACCCCAGGGTCATAATTTGAACAACTTTTGTAGAGATTCACTAAACAATGCTACACGCCAAATATCTTAGCTCTAGGCATTATTATTTCATAGAAGAAGATTTTTAAAGATGAAAAATAAAATGACCCCTGGGGCGGGGCCAATTTTGACCCCAGGGTCATGATCTGAACAACTTTTGTAGATGTTCATAAGACAATTCTACATACCAATTATTAAAGCTCTAGGCCTTACAGTTTTGCAGGAGAAGATTTTCTAAGATTGCATTTTAAAAATCTATTTTTAGCTCCTGTGACCTACTTATTCACCCAATCAAAATAATTTGAACAACTTTGATAGAGGTCATGATAAGGATGATTCCTGTGAAGTTTGGTCAAAATCCATCCAGTGGTTAAGGAGGAGAAGTCGTTTGAACGAAAAGTTGACGACGGACGCACGCACGGACGATGGACGACGGACAACGGGCGATCACAAAAGCTCACCTTGAGCACTTTGTGCTCAGGTGAGCTAAAAATGTACAACAATGTTAGACAGAGAGTCATTTGTGAACTAAAAACGTACATGGAGTTGGGTTGACAAGTGATGGTCGGACATCAAGAAGCACAGAGTCCTATTACGTGCCAATTCATTAGCCAGGATTGGACAATTGAGTCAGGTGTTCTGCTGACAAGCTCAAATTTGTTAGATTGATTAACAACTTGACAGGTTTTACATTTTATAGTATTTTTTTCTTTTTTTACTTTCACATTGACAGTTAATAGTATAAATGTTGTGCTTTGTTCTTATTATAGTTTATAATTTGAGTTTTGAAATAAATACTGTGAACAGTTAAAGAAGTTTTTTTATATAAACACCTATTGGTTTAATGTATGAAAGTAAGTATCGTGATACGTATTGCATCGCACGAAATCGTGAATTGCTTCGTTTGAAAGAACAAATATCGTGATACGTATCGTGACAGGAAAAAATGGCAATGCACAGCCCTAGTTTTCTAAAGATTCACAACTGTTTATTTATTCAACTGCTTAGTTTTTATGTTTGAATTTTTCAACTGGATGGTTTTTATGTTTAAATAAGTAGATTAAATTTTTAGTTGCCAACTAAAATCATACAGAAAGATATGTATCTTGAAACTCCCATTTTATGATGGAATATCCTAAAATAATTTATGCAAACCAATAAAACAAATGTATCTTTTCGAACTCTTCGGTTTCTAAACAAGATTTGATTGGTTCAAGAAATAGGTCAAAATTCATTTTATACAGCTTACGCCGAAAAAGGAGTAGCCCTCAGATCCCAGCTAAGAGATGTGCTTTGATAAGGGACTTAAAATGGAAAATATCCCTAGCATTTCTTATATAATGTGGCATTTCATTCTATAAAGAACAACCCTGGTATGCAAACGACCATAAACTTTGACCTTTGGGATACAAAATCTATCAGTGTCTGTAAATGAGTCACTGGTAGGACCAACTGACACTCTTAGCCTAGTGGGATAGCTATGTGAAGAAACAAGTGGAATGAACTGCTCTCTGAGGAAACCTGGTGCTTTCCCAATATGAATTTTGAAAACATGACACAAAATGTTTTGATCATCCCTTTTTGAAACCGGTAACTAATTCAACTTTTCAAGACTATGGTCAATATAAGCCACTGGCCCCAAACCTAATACAAATCTTTTTATCTTATTCTGTTTGAACTGAAGCTTATTTTGAGTTCCTGAGTCAAGCTGTTATACCAAACTGTAGAGCCATAATAAAAACTCTAGATGAGAGACATTGCTAATAACCTTTTAGAATGGGAATTTAGAAACTTGCTTTTCCTATACACACATTTTAACCTAGAATTTGCCTTCATGATGATTGACCTGGCCATGGAATCAAAAGTGAGACTCTGATCTAGAGTGGCCCTATATATTTGACAGTCCCTTGCCTCAATTGGTTGACCATTGCAAGATACATTAAGACTGGACTCAGACTTTAACTTGTTAAGAGCCAAGCAATCAAGACTCTGTTTTAGCTAAATGCAGAGAAAATTTGTTACAAATCAGCCATTGACTTAGAATATCCATTTCTGAACTCAAGATTGACTCAATATCTAACTTTTTTTAAACAGAAACCCGCACAGCTGATTCATCTGCATATAATGATAACTTATTTTTCACAGCACCAGTCATATAATTAACATACACGAGAAACTATAGGGGCCTAAAATAGAGCCCTGAGGGACACCACAAGAAATCCTAGCTTGAGAAGAGTGAATACCATTGACATCAACTAATTGATGTCTACAACTAATTGATGTCTATCAGAGAGGTAAGAAGAAAACCACTGGACTGCAACATTTGAGAGACCTATAGCCCCGAGCTTCATTTAGGGAATGCCATGATCCACAGTATTAAAAGCCTTCCGCAAATCCAGCAACGCCATACCAACAAGATGACATTTATCCATTTGTGACTTTATATAATCTGAAAGATGAATAAGATTTATTTCTGTAGAAAATCATTGTCTACAATCAGACTGATACTCATAAAGAAGACCATTACTTTTGATATAATCCTCAACCTGGTCATAGATGCTTTTTTTTCGAAAGATTTTAGACAGAACACTCAAAACTGGAACAGGACGGTAATTGCCAACTTCCGTCTTATCAATTCAAAATTTTAAAATTTCGGAGTTGAAGATATACAATGCTATTCCAGTTTACTGACAATGGACATAGGTTGACTTCTTAACATCGTATGATCTCTTAACATACGTGACATCTTCGACAGGTTGGCTGCTTAACATAGTTGATCACTTTAACAGGTTGGCTGCTTAATTACACAGGTGACCGCTGAAATAAATGTACTGCTTAATTTATGTGACCGCTGAAACCGGTTGGCTACAAAACAAATGTGATCGTTAATACAGGTATGATGCTTAACATATGTGACAAAAGAAAGAGGTTGGCCACATAATACATGTGACCACTGAATGCAGGTTTCTGTTCAACACAAGTAACAGCTAGTTATGCTCAACAGGTTGCTACTAAACATAGGTAACAGCTATGCTAAAACAGGTTGCTGCTTAACGCAGGTAACAGCTATTTATGCTAAAACAGGTTGCTGCTCAACACAAGTAACAGCTAGTTATGCTAAAACAGGTTGCTGCTAAACACAGGTAACAGCTATGCTAAAACAGGTTGCTGCTCAACACAAGTAACAGCTAGTTACGCTAAAACAGGTTGCTGCTAAACACAGGTGACTGCTATGCTAAAACAGGTTGCTGCTTAACGCAGGTAACAGCTATGCTAAAACAAGTTGCTGCTTAACACAGGTGACTGCTATGCTCAAACAGGTTTGCAGCTAAACACTAATGAGAGATATGCTAAAACAGGTTTGCTGCTTAACAAATGTGACCACTGAAAACAAGTTTTCTGCTTAACACAGGTGACTGCTATGATAATACAGGTTGGTTGCTTTACTCATCATATTATTATTGTCGCATGGGGAGGGAGGGAGGGTGAACTTCAACTTCGCCTGCATACTAACTGTAGGTAAATACGCTATCGAAACAGCCGCCGTAACCGGAAGGGAGTGGGTTCGATCCTTGACCTCAATGTGCCAAAAGCCGTTAAAATTGTACTGGTATTTGCGCTCAACATGTTGGGCTTGTTCATGGACTGGTGGACCAGTTGGCCCGGTGTCATGATAATGTGACATGGTGTGGTATCATGCCACATGCCTACGGCGTGATATCACAGAGAGACAGTACTATTTATCATATGGCATTGTACGCAAACAGCTGTTTCCGGTGCCGTATACCCATATTTTCTTATATCTAACACGTTACATATAACTTTTAGGCCTAATTACATTACTCCGAGTCACGCGCGCGAATTCTATATGTATGCATAGTGTTCTGAACTTGAACAGCTGGATTAAATGTGTTTGATTCATTATTCATATAATGTTGAAAGTGCATGAGAAATACACACGTTAAATCGTTATTTTCAGTTATTATTTGAAACTATTTTTCTTGGTGTTAGAATATAAAAGTAATTCGTGCACAGTCTGTTCCTTTATTTGTTTGTTTATTAGTTGTTATAATCGCGTTTTACTGTCACTATGGTCAAATGATAAAAATAATCTGACATGAATTGTTATTTCATATCAAATTTTACTAAACGAGTTCATGAAAATGTTATTAAGCTTGTCAGATCCTATATATATATTTGTCACATGAAGACGAACATCCCCATAATGACTAATATACTGTCGGTGCGACGTTTAAACCAACCAAACTAAAAGCAAAATAGCCCCACAGAGTATATAAGGACACCATCAGTGAATTTATTCATATGCAATTATTCTGAATGGGGTATCAGTAAATCAAGTTATAAAACATCAGGATACATGTAAAACTTCACCATTACCAAGGGTGTTATCCAAAGTAGGTCTTCCAGTTCAATGACCTATCTATTTATATGAAATCGGTGGTAGGCTAGTTACTTATCAGATTTAAATTCGTGCGTCATATATTTTAATGCTTTTTTTTTACGGTTCAAAAAAGCATGGCCAAACACATGCATACAAATTTCTTTATTACTTGGTTGGTTATATCATTTCAAAAAGGTATAGGGTAATTGATTCCGTCAGGCTATTCATAATACGTATGATACGTATATATGTATTATGGATAGCCTGGGTACCGAAGATATAATTTGCATTATGAATAGTCAAGGAGGCCTCTCTCTCTCCTGTCGTATTAACGATTTAACCAGAATATACGGAAGTAGCAGTATTTTAAAAATAGTAAATCATATATGTTGTTAGGCTGATTTAAGGATAAGGATTATTCAAAATCAAACTCTTATTTCAGCCTGCAGTGCTTGGTCAAAGCTTACACTTTCAACATTGCACATGCAGTATTCTCTTAACTTAGCATTTTTTTCAGTCTATGTTTTAGAGTTTAAACTAGTCAGTTACTTTATCTATAATAAATGATTGTACAAAAACTCGATAATACTGACCTTCTTCCCACCACGTGCTAAGAAAGAGCATTATTGTAAATGAAATATTTACAGATTTGGTAAAACATCACTTTGAAATTCGCGTAGGTTCGAATCCCGGCAGGGTCATTCGGATTTTTATGTGAGGAAGCCTTCCAGCTGGCTTGCGGTAGGTCGGTGGTTCTACCCGGATGTTTCCGTGCAATCGGGGTCTTCCTCCACCTGTTATTAGCTGAACGTCGCTATATGACTGAAATACTGTCGAGGCGACGGTAAACTCAAAGAGTCAAGTCAAGTCACTTTAAAAATTTAAACACCCTTAATCTGAGTAATAATTACAAAGTAAAGAGATTGGTGCAGAAGATTTTTTTTCTCTCAGTGCTCTTGGTTCTGTTGCATTTAAAATACCAATACCAGACCAAATACAAAAAGATGAACATAAAACAGGCCTACATTTCCAGCCCTATGACATAACGTAAGTTTATTGTTGCAGCTGATCAAGCTTACAGAAGTTGCACATAAAGAGCACCTATAATGCTTTGTTGTAAATCACAAAGTTTGACATCCTGACATAGCTCTAGAATTGTCTACTGAATGATACCCCCCTCCTCCCCCTTTTGTCAGGATATGGCTATTAAGAACCAATCGTAACTACTCGGCCTTATCCGTCGTAGAAATGGGCGAGGTGTTCCAAATGCTTCAGAACCTTCTATCTATAGTCCTAACGGAAATAGTGCGATATGTTGGAACAGAGGGCACAGTTGTCAATTTCTCCAGACTGTGCATGATTTTATCTATGTGGACACACTTTACAATGGAACACAGAATGTGCCTTTAAAAATTCATCACAGAGCAGCTGATCCCAGCTCTGACTACGTTAATTGCTTTCACATCCCAGGATTAAATCCAATATATCCACAAGAACAACTCTTTGCTCAGTGTTTTCTCCAAAGCTTACGTCTAACATGTTTTAATCTTTCAGAACGCCAATGATATACCAATAATTCTTTTAAAAGCTCTAATCGTATAGATATTTTCTAGATTAACTCTGAAACTGTTTTAATCTGTGCAAAGGAAGTCCATGCTATTCTTAAATGAAAATTTTAATGTTTACAGTGAAGTATTTTGTGTTATTGATGTTATTCCAGAAATATTCTGTAGAGGTATATTGAATGAAGTTATGCATATGTAAGGAAATATGTTATTCTAATGAAAGTAATAAACATGTAAAAATAACAGTGGAATTAAGATTTGTAGACCTAGGCTGTCATGCAACCTTATGCAAAAAATAGGAATAAAATAGGAATCTTTTGAGCAAAACAGTAGGAAAAATTAGAACTTTCATTTATAAATATAGGAATACATTTTGCTAAAACAGAATCTACATAATTTTGGCAACACACTTTGACAGCTGTCTATTAACATAACCTAAGAAGGCTGACAGTAGGCTCCGGGCAGTATCAACATTATGGATCCAATCCCCTGATCCCCTAACCCACTTGCTTTCTAATGAGATACTGAGTTTAGAATTATACTTAGAATAAAAAACTTCATTCTTAACAAGAGGGCCATAGTGGCCATATAATGCTCACCAGGGTACCAAAAGCCAAATTAAAACAATTCTTGTCACTTTGACCTGGTTAACTTCGGCGGCACCTAGATTCAAATTTCAGATACAAAGATTCAAAAGTTTCTATACTGATTATACAAGAAAACTAGCCAACAATCTAGAGGCCTTATTTTTCAATGGTCACCAATGCTTTGATAATTACTGTAGATGACAAAAAGGTTATCATTAGTGCAGAACAAAATTTAATCTTCACCATTTGTTTCAGAGAAGAATTTTGAAATTATCTATACAGAGTATATAAGGAAACTAGCTGACCACCCCGACCATTCCAGCAATGTCTTTGTGCTTAAGTGAGCTCTCTGCCTGGTTCACCGTCTCTGTTGCTGACCATGTCCTGCAAGTATGAGCTAAAATTCCCCTGCATCACGGATAAGCTCGTCCGGAGAATATCTCAGATTTATCATCAGTCTTGTCTTGACTGTTTTGAATTTTTCTGCCAGTGAAGACAGTGGGGGCTGTAGTTTGTTTCTCTTCCCATACAGTCCTATGCTGGTAAAATTTGGGGAAATTTCTAGCCACGTTCTAAGATGTCTGCTAGTGATTCTCTCAAGGACATCCACTGTTGTGCTTAGTACCTCATATAGCATCAATGGCCAAATCAACCTTGGAAGAAGGGCGTTGTCCTCTTAACTAGCGTCAAACCACTTCCCCAGGTACTTAATTGGACTTCACTATGGATGGGATCTCCTTGTTCTGTACTTGGAGTTTAAACCCCTCTGTTACCTGTCCCTTCTTGATGATGAGTGCTCTGGATTTAGCAGCCTTGAACTTCATTCTTGACCATGAAGCAACGTCTGTCAGTGCTGTCAACATCCGTCTAGCTTGTATGTGAATTCTTGTTGTCAACGCGAGATCGTCCATGAAACCTCGGCTTGACGGAAGATAGATACCTGATTCCGTCTTTGGTCCACGAGTCTATCGTTGGGCTCCGTTGATCAGTAGTTTTATACCCATGATAAAGAGTACCAAGGAAACTGTATATCCAGTGACAATCCCTTTCTCCAATTTCTGCCAGTCAGTCAGCTGGTCCCCAACTTTAAACCGGAGCTTAATTCCATCAAGGTAACTAGTTATAATTTTCTGAATGTGGCTGTTAGCGTGGTAGTGTTTGAGGGCTGTGTAGAATATCTGGTGTGGTATGGATCCATAAGCATTGGCAAGGTCAAGCCAGACCACTGTTAGATCCATCTTGCCAGTTTTCGACTCACGTATCAGCTGAGTGATAGCACTTGTGTGTTCTACGCAGCAGGAGAAACCGGAAGCTCCCCCCTCCTGGACTAAAGTAGTGTCGTTGTAAGCATTGTCTGTAAGGAATGATGTCAGTCGTCTTGCAAGGACAGAGAAAAATATTTTCCCCTTGTTAAGGAAGTGAGATTTTTCGGAACTGGTTTAATGTCTTGGAGCTCCTTTCTTTTTGTGTAAATATACCCTCTGCCTCCTCCCAATCTTCTGGGACATCTCCTTTCCTCCAGACCACTTTCAGGAGCCTCCATAAACGCTTGGGAAGTAATGGGCACATTTTGTACACTTTGTACGGTATGGCATTGGGTCCTGGGGCTGAACCATATCTTGCTTTCTTGATGACATCCTTCAACATTCCCAGTTTTGGTTCTGTAACAACTAGCTTCTTCTCAAGGGGCTTTGCTTGGTCTATTCTGTCACCGTCTCCTTGTGCATCCTCTCGATTGGGATCTGAATGTGTATCAGGTAGGTTATTTTCAACCTCTTAAATCGGCGTTTCTAGCACTTGCAACCTTGTATGGGTTGGCTATGAATGCTGCTCTTTTCTCTTCCCTTTCACTAGTCTTCCTTCTCTTGTTCTCGGCCTTCCGCAATGAGGTCAGCTGTGCGGTCCTTTGTTTCCTTCATCTAGTGATAGAGTATTGGTGTGGTCTATCCAGAACCGTCCCATGCTTTGCTCCTGGGTTGTTTTCTCCTTGAGTCTTGAGTAGTTCAAGGAGGGGGGTCATCATCCACCACAGGATCCTGACTGGCATCCTGTGTAGTCTCCTGAACATTGAGTTTCTCAGTACTGTGGGTTGAATCCATACCGATGTACTCCTGCATCTTACTAGCCAAGCTGGCTATGCGCTGTCCATGTGACTTCACACGTTGACAACCAGACTTTCCCTGGTGTTTGCGAAGACCTCTCTGGTTTTTGCAGACCTTTCCGCATCTACAAGTGATCGTTCCTGATGTCGATTTCGTAGTCGATTGGGCAGGCTGAGTCTATCATCCCCCACCTCTCGGTAGACTCTGGAGGTATCTTTCATTTGTGGAGTCTGTAGCAACATTCATCGAACTTAACAATTATAGATATAAAATATTTGTATAGATGATAAATAATAAAAAGGTTATTTCAAATTTAGCGTTGTTATAAAAATGTATTTACTAGATTTAAAAACAAGAAGTTTCTTTAAAAAAAGATACACGGCCGTGGAGTATTATTTATATTAAGTGTTTATTCTGCATCTTGATGAGAGGACAATTGACTTAAGTATTATGAGTTTCTTTCAGGCGTTCAAAATATATAGAGCGGATATGAAATTGCTGACGATCGGACAGACGAACGCCAAGTTCAAAATATAAAACGTCCCTTAAGGTAATACAACTGGATAAGTGTTCCTCTGAACACTAGTGTCACCTGCATTCTAGCAGTTGTCAGAGAAAGGGTGAACATCAAATGATCAAAATTACACTTATCACTGTACAAAACAAGTTTGAAGAGCATCCACCATATAGTATTGAACATCACGTCTGAACGTCTTAAGGTTTCAAATCCGACATGTGTTTTTCATCCTTTAGATGTGTTTTTGTGTAGTTGAATTAATAATTTTGAACGTTAAGACATGTATTACTAAATTTCTGTCGAAATATCGAGGTTTTAGGAATGTATATACAAAGCGAACATGCTAATATCTTTTTCGGAGGAATACTTTCGATTTTTAAGTCGACCAATCAAAACTTATAGTATTCATCAGCTGTTTAGTGACCTTCACCTTTAAGTTTAGAGAAAACAAAACAGTCAAAGGCCGAAAAAAAGATACATTAAGCGAACATTCTATCATGATTTAGTGATTATCATTTAACATAATATACTACTAAACTTTTGCTAAGCACCACCCGCTATTTTTCCCGTAGAATTACATGCTTAGACAAGCGACATTAAAGGCGTTTTACATTAAATTTTACGTTAAAACAAATCTTGCATCTATGTAGAAGTATTGTTTGGTACATAAAAAGTGAGAATTTTGAGAAAACACCTTAATACTTAGACAGATAAATTCAGACTTTTTCAAATACAAAATGTATTCCTGTTTTCTAAACAGAATACTTTTAAGGATATTTATGACGCTTTTGGTCTGTTCATGTTCATTTTTTTCTGTATTGATCACAAGATTTATCTTCCATTAATAAAATGCCATTTCTTGCAAAAAACACACTATTGTGAGTTTTGCCAAATAGTGGCAGGAATTGGCCATATCGTTGTAACTCATTTTTTGAGTCTATTGCCTATCATTTTGACAAAAACTATGCGTAAAAATTATGGTCAGCTAACGCTTTCCTTTCAGGTACATAGCATTACATTAAGCAAGAGTTTTCATGTGAGTCTATGGGAAAATAGCGGGTGGTGCTTAGCAAAAGTTGAGTAGTATATTACATTGGATTGTATATGTATCAAATGAATTTATGTTTACACTCTCGCGCGCAGTACTATTATAATGCATCCTGTTTCTTATATGACGATGAACTGTATATGCTAAAGTTATTTCAATGAATTTTGAAAATTTTACCTCATCACAAAGGAAAAGTTCCCATTTACTTTTGTTGAAACAATTTCCTTCCATTATGAGAAAATGCAATAATACAACAAATTTCACTTTTGCATGTTCCACATAGGATTTGAAATTGTATATCTGACAAAATATTACAAAGCTATCACACAGTAGACCACATATCCGTAGCAATGCTTGTGGTAACGTTCTATTCAAATCCGTTTATAATCTATCCGTAAATATAAAAAACAAGTCAGTACTAGTTAACCAAAACGTATCGAATTCTTATTGTATTTGGCCATTCAGAAAAAGCGGTGCGTGGTCTATTGAATTAGATAATTTTACTACGGGCAGAAAAGACTCTTGGTGGAGCCGAGGTAAAAACCTTACCTTTTGACATATTTATATTTCACCTATTCATTTAAACAGTGTTAACCGTCCGACACCGTGAGGGGACAAAATGTGTTACGGAGTACAACTGTGTGTGAGGCTATGTTCTAGCTGCTGTGAGTCAATCTATTTTTATCTCTTGTGTTATTTTGTGGTAATGTCATTCACTATACAATTATGCAAGAAGCAACATGTCTGTTTATCGTTGAAAAAAGTACTGGTTTATATGCCATTATTTTTTGGCGATCAGCACGAAAAGGGACATGGTGTCATGTCCCTTGTCTACAGCATGATATCTCACTGATACTCTCTGTCTCAAATGAAATATATGCCGTCAGTCAGATGTCATACAAATATGTCTGTTTGATATTAAATCCTCGATATTGATTTAAAAATAATATGCATCTTAAGGGGGATAATACTCTTGATATAAATAAATATAGACATGAATGACTGAATTATATAAAAATATATACATACATTAGAATTATTGGCTAAATGAAAGACTGAATGAATTAATGAATCTATTAATTAGTTACACCCAGTATGCATGTCTACTGCTTTAATCCTACCTTAAAGACACAACTATAATGTCTTTCATTGTATATACATTCCTGTTATTGTTACATTGTTTGTGTGTCATGCAAGAACGCGGCCAAATAATAAAAAAAGAACTCTGAACATTAAAGGAGTGGACGAAAAAATACCTGATCACTTATTACAAATATAACTAGAGTGATCAAGTTACGGAAGTTTAAACTGTCTGCGACCGACATCAGTCGGGTGTATTTGTATGGTGTATTAAAACACGGCATCGATGAATGGCTTTAACCGGATACTATCAGTAAAGTTCAACATGTTAAAGTGAGTTATATTTGTTCATGTATTGAACATGTATTTGTTGCAAGAATTTAGTTTTTAAATATCATAATCAAAGTAGATTGAGTTTTATCATAGATTATGATGTTGTTGTTGTTGATGATGATGATTTAACAGACAATGTCACGCACGTAAACCCTTTTTTTATTTCCTTATTTACAGGAAGAAATCCCATGAACAATGGGCTTGATCTACTTTATGAACAGGTGCTGTCTGGTGTCTGCTGCTAAAATATGTCGAGATTTCTGCTCTGGAAGATGGTAATCTTCGGCCTGACCCATATAGGTACGTGCGCCAGTTATTGTATATAAAATGGATGAATGGATTGATGGATGAACAGACAGACGGACAGATAAAGTGTTGTTTTTGTTGTTGTGCTGGTTTTTACCGTCGTTATGAAGCGACCACAAAGCGACGTTCAGCTAATTATATGTGAAGACCTGGGTACACAGAAGTACCAAGGTAGAACCATTAACCTACCACAAACCAGCTGGGACCTATCCTCACATTCCAGGATTCGAACCCATTTATGTATGAACTGTCTCATATTTTCCCATTTCATACCATGCTAGATCAATTTACCTGTGGACCACATTCATAATAACAAATATGTTAGGAGTACCACAAACTAAGAAAAGATTAGATATCTCTTTGATCAAACACAATTCTTAATTCACGCACTAGTAAAGATCAACAATGGCAAGTAAACTAGCATAAGATACACAAGACAAAAGTCATCGCACTGCCTATTCTTAAAGAACATGACAACCTCAGGACTACTATCTTGATATAATGACAAAGAGCTTAATAATATAGTGCATCAAATGCCTCCCACTCACAAGAGAGAGAGAGAGAGAGAGAGAGAGAGAGAGAGATTAATATGGTTTCTACAGAGTTGAGATCTAGACATACGTACAAGAATAATTCCACATATATATACATGTATATGCAAAATGTAATTATATTTGAATATGTAAACTTTCTAACTACTGAGTAGTAAATAGCTGTTTGATGAGTAAATAATTGATAATCAGACAAATATAAAATTTATTTCATATGTTATCCTATCATTTTTTTAAAACTTCTTGCAAAAGATTAATTATTATGTATTCTCTTCAATGAAAGGGGGGGGGGACTGTTTGACTAAGATTTCTTTTTCTTTCAATATATTTCGAGTCCGGAGCATACTCTTTTCATAATAAAGACACCGATATTTGGTTCATGGACCGCAAACAAAATTTTCCTACAGAGTTATTGCACTTTGTTAAATAAGTGTTACTCGCAGCGTAACTCTTATATTTGATAAAGCCTAATGATATTTTGTACATTAATCTATATTTTGAAGACAATGTGTCGCTAAATTATTTTTGGAAACGATTCTTTTTTCTTACACAATCATTGTGTCCACAGCATAAACCTCTTCATATTAAAGATATGCTATTTTTTTCCCCCTGAATACCTGTACCGTTACAAGAACTTTCTCACAGTTCTGCATCTTCACACGGTGCTCTTTGATAAGCAGCTGAAAGGGAGACATATGTTAAGATATTTTTTTCGTTTATTTATTTTATTTACAGCTGCTTCAACTACCAGTCAATTAAACTGCGTGATAAATAGGAGGAACTGGTACACTTCGGACAATCTTAACATTTCGTGGGCACTTGGAGAACTTTTCCAAGAAAAGCTGGATGTCAACGTCTCCTGGTAAATATACATATCTACGCTCTTACTCACCGGGACTGTCGTACCCCCGTGGTTATAATGACTAAGTAATACTTAAAACACCACTAATGGGCAGGTTTTAGGTCCCGTGTTCACGAAAATACTGAAGTACGATCTCAGGCATAATCAACCTTGAGTTTGAAACTGAGTAGTGCCATTTTCAATATCGTCGAGAATCTAGGGCCAAGTCTGGTAACTTTTTCGAATTCATTAATGAGAGGATGTCTTCCATCTGACTTGAATCAGATCAATGTATATGCCCAGGCGTCTCTATGTACTCGGGGGGTCTTCATTCACCTGTCCGTTTGTCTGAAAAATAAAAAAGGGATAAGGTAGGAGAACCTTTGGCCTTAAATTCGCCAAGTCGCTCAGTGACCTTGATGCTGGAACCTGCTGCTCACCTGTCCCTCCCCTGCCCAAACCCCATTATGAATTCCTAGATCTAAGGTTTCCCAGTTTTAAAATTTAACTTTGCTACTCAGTATTAGAAAATGTTTCGTTTAAATGGAAGGCTTGCCGGGTTTATTATTAGCCGATCTATCCAAAAGTGATAGTGGAGCAGACTTAAAAACATGTACAAATTGTTGACATTTCGCGTTATTTTTTCGTTAAGTTTGCCGTTTGGCAATGATTCGTTATTCCATGTGTAAACTGAATATCAGACTGATCGAACCGTGCGTACGTAGACTATTATTGCAGAAAACACCTGTTCACACTTTCGACCTCAAGTGATGTCAGATTTCGTCCTTTATCATGTTCAATATACAGAGGGGCAAAAATATCAACATTTAATTGAGAGTTATGTTACCCCATAGACAAAAATCTAAAGGTGAGTGAGGTGACAATTCTACTGCAGTATCAAATGAAATCAACCGGGTTGCAAATGTTTAGGCTAAATGGATAATGGCAGCTTTACTTGTAGAGGTTGCCTCTCCAGCACTTATGCAATAAAGAATATATTCTTGAAAGTTCAGTATAATCTTATACGCGACAGGCGGAAGGCGTCGTTTCTCCATATCATAGTTAGCATTATATCTGCAGACGATTTAAATAACTCCAAATTTAATGTGAACAAAGCCTTTGGGAATTTATATGTGGTTCTAGAAGGACACGGAATAATGTGACACATCTCCAATATATATTCAAAAAGGAAACATTTTGAGTGTACGTGTTGTTCTTTCGAAGGGAATTCTTTTTGTATGTCATTCAGCCATACAGTCAATCTCTTTGAAACAAACGGCCTACAGCTGAAGATATTAATTTTGTAAAATTGACATGTATCATTGCCTAGTGGAAACATTAGACCTGCTGTTTGTAAATGATGCATGCACATGTTATTAATATATTCTGAAATGGCTTTTGCTTTATTTAAATCGTGCTTCAAAAACATGCGCGGTATTTTTGATGCTTTGCATCAAATTAGTCTTATACATTATATGACAGCTTTATACTCAAAAGGAATTATTTCATTGCTTCAGGCATACGGGGACGAACTGGGGATCTTGCACTGAGAAAAGTACCTCTTTCTGCATAATGCAATATGGCGATTTAAGATCTGTAGATTTTGACACGCCATTCAATCTTACGGTAATTATATCCAGTCAAAATAATGGGTCCAGAGTTTTCAACGAGACGTGGTTTATAAACCCAGACGATTGTGGTGCGTTAATTTCTTTTTTGTAAAATTTTCTTCTTCATATAATTATCTTTTTTTGTATTTTATTTAATTTAATTTTCGTAAAAGATTTTCTTCGATTAAATTAGTGTATATAACAAACTTTGATTTTTACATTCATAACATATTAAACTTGTTTACATTCACCAGCTGTGCCGTTATTACTGTAGTTTGAACTTTTTTATTATAATACATGATACATATTGACCTTTTTATGATCGTTTGGACACCATATGACGTCTTTCGACTGTTGAGGTGTCTTTAAATCAGTATTCTATTCTTTCTCCGATGACCTATCACAACTGTATATCAAGTTTTTATAATAACACCTATTAAAAGGCTATTTCCGTTGTCGTCATCACGTATTTTCTAATATTTAACACGTTACATATTACAACACTCCGCGTCACGCGCGTGTACTCTATATAAACGTACACTTTGTCTCATTTAATCGTGCAATGATATGTATTAGTTATCATTTATATTTATAATTTTATGGATTTTATCGCAAGCGACGCAAAGCGTAGAGTTTCGATAAATCCATAAAAATTAAAATATAAACAATAATATATTTACAGTTTTTGTCATGTACACCATACAGCTTTGCCTTTCGCCTCGTTGTATGGAACCGTCTCCCTATTGATTGGCATTTCACATGACAGTTCAGAGTCAGTATCACTGGGTACATTTTATAAGGATTCATACAAAATATGACGTAATGAATTGGTCCCGCACACTACACTCATAGACTTCAAGGATCATTTTTGCAATATACTTTTTTAACGGACAATTAAGTAGGAAAAACTGTTAGCTTGGATATCGTTCATAATTTGTAAAATTTATTGCTTAAAACGAACTTTGAGGTCTTGATATATGGAGAAAATATAATTGTATGGTGCCTACGTGATCAAAGGCGAATTAAAGGCGGAGCTAGTTGCTGTGGCAACTGCTTTACGTCATATTTTGTTAGGTCAAACTATAAATACTCAACGGCACAAACTCTGAACTGTCTATCAACTGGGAGGTGGTTCCAACATGCGATGTCAAAGGCAACGCCGTATGGCGTACATCAAATACTGTGAATTCGTTATCGTTTATATTTTAAATGTTATGGATTTATCGTAGCCCTTAATTAGCTTCGTATCGCTTGCGATAAAATCCATATCATTAAAAATATAAACGATAACTATACATATTGTGTTGATCTCAAGCAACTTGATTCTTCTTTAACATATTTTATTGCTCACTGTAAACATATATTTACAACAAATCAAAGTTACCACAATTACAACGCAAAAGGGTGGGGCTTCAACTTCTGAAACTTAATTACATTACTCTCCTTCAAAAAGGGGGCCTCCGTGGCCGAGAGGGTAAAGTCGCTGACTTTAACATTCAATCATCCCCTAACCGTGTGGGTTCGAATCCAGGCAGGGTCATTCGGATTTTCATGTGAGGAAGCCTTCCAGCTGGCTTACGGTAGGTCGATGGTTCTACCCGGATGCCTCCGTGCATTCGGGGTCTTTCTTCACCTGTAATTAGCTGGACGTCGCTATATTACAGAAATACTGTCGAAGCGACGGTAAACTCAAATAGTCAAGTCAAGTCTCCTTCAAAAATAAAATTCAGTAATTAACATGACAATACTTATACTAAACTAAGTGAACAAACATTTGAGACGGTTAGACCGAACAGAATAGTCGAAGAAAAAGAATGCAAGAGAAAAATAGAAGAAGCTCTGAAATATATATTTTTTGTTGTTGAACACGTTCATTCAATCATGGTTTATAAAGAATTCATATCATACACTTGTATCAAATATATGACATTGTGATAATAATTAAATCGCATATTGTTACAAGAAACTTAGTTGTGAGACGAGAAAAAAATCCAGAGAAAGAGAAAGTGAAGATACATTATACTACATGGGGAGGGGAACAGTTGTAGGGCACGTATTGGTATTGAATCACGACGTGAAACGCTTGGTCGACTTAATATATTGGTGGACAGCTTCAACGATCACAATGTTTTGTTGAAGAGAAAGTCGGGAATCCCCAAAAAGTAAATGTTTTGTATTGAGTGGATGTAAGACACGAGTAGCAGTAAAAATAGCTGATGTCGTTGATTTGAATAGCGTCCGCATCGAAATAAGTAGTGTTCGGCATTTTCTACCGCATGACAGTGTTCATATTTGGCAGTAATTGATAGGTGTTTATTATAAAGGACACTTTTAAGGTTACTACAGTTGTTTCTTAATCGAGTATGAAGAATAGATAAATTCATAACCCATGAAAATGATTCTGTGGAACTTCGTTAGTTGGAAACTGGAATACTAGGAAACCATGTTTAAAACGACCAATAAATGGGCAGTTTCGTAACTTGGGCCCCCTGTTCAGGAATATTATTTCATGGCTCATTGGAGGAAGGAACAAACGAATTCTCAAACAAAACGGTGCGACGAGGATGGTTAACGAGGATGGTTAATAAAGTCGTTAGTGTTCCTTAAATTGGATGTAAAAATTTTCTTTAGTTCTTGGAAAAAGAGCTGTTAATTAATAAAGAGTAATTAGGTACCATACTACTCTTAACTTTGTATATTAAGATATAATTATATTAAATTCTGATAAAGACGTCTATCTGAAAGAGTTATCCACCCTGTTTCTCGATAAAGATTGTTCAAAATAACCCAGTTCTTCCGGTTACTATCCTGACTGCTTCTAATTCTTTCTAGTTTAATCTTTTCAAATTGGGTGAAATTATCCCAGACTGATGAGGCATATTCTAGTAATAGACGTAGTAAGGAGGGGTAACCCTGGTTCAAAACTTTACGGCAGATGGGGAATTTAATTTTACGCCTGATTCCAAGTAGCTTTGATGAAGACGCTATTTGTTGTTAATGTGGCATAACACTTCGGTTTTTACAGCTTGATTAAATGGATTTGATGCAATTAGCTATGATTGGAGATATACATTATTCAATGTTGTTTTGAATATGTATGTATAACGCTTTAGTTATTACTTTAAACTATTTTCTTGATGTAAGACCTACAAATAGAGTCGTTCGCAGTCCATTCATCCAAAATGTTAAAATCGCGGTCTACTGAGTTTTGTCATATGATGAAACGAATCTGACAAGAGTTGTCATTTAACATATAATTTTCCTTAACTTATCATTAATATTTTCATTAAGTCATATGAAATAACAATTCATATCAGATCCCATATATATAAGCAATGAGAAGCATGAAAGAAATAGATTCTATTTTTGACAAATCTAAAATATTGTCTGAAAATTAGTTACAATCACTTCGACATTTATGTAGCACTCTAGACTAGAAACAGAAATACATTTTCCTACAGACGTTTTTTTTTATCGTTTATATTCTAAATTTTATGGAATTTATCGCAAGCGACGCGAAGCGGAGCGCTGTAGGTATATAACTCTACATGTGTGTATGTATACATTAAGATGAATATATAAGAACTCCTTTCATTTAATTCTGTTGATCACTGAAACTGGGAGCTCCTTCATTTTTTTTTTATCATAAGTTTCAAAGTTTCTAAATAAGTAAAAAAAATCTTTATATGTTTATTATTATATATTTTGTGATTTTCAGACGTATAAATGTGTATTCACACTGTACACTAAAGAAATGAAAAATAGATAAATTGGATAATGTTAAGAACTAGAACAACAACAAAAAAAAAAAGAAAAAAAAAAAAAAAAAGAAAGAAAGAAAAAAAGAAAAAAGATTTTACGTCCCTTGTTCATTTTATCTGCGGCAAAATCATAGTTTTCATTCTATTACAAAATAATATGATTAATGAACCAGACTATAATAGGTAAAAAACATACTTCAGGTTAGAGAGAGAGAGAGAGAGGGAGAGAGAGAGAGGTGAAACAATAAAAAGTCACCTCACATGTAAATTTAAGCGTTGTCAGCATTTGAATGTGGTAAATTGACTATATATTATTATGATCGTGTCATTCACAACCGTAATAGATTGAAACAGAAATGTATTGTGAACAATAATTACTTCTAATAAACAATGGAAATGTCTTTGAACAATATATTATAATTTATTTTCCCTTTTTGCAAAATGGTGTACGTAGATAGGTCTATCTGTTTCATAATCTTATTAGCAATCATTTTTGTTTAGCGAAACCACCACCTGTCGACGAATTTGCTCTACATGCTGTGAACAGTTCCTGTATAGAGGCTCGGTGGTCTTACTCCAGAAAATCGCTTTGCTCGACATACTTTAGAAGGCTTTACCAGCTAAAAATCGGATGGAATAGCAGTGATAGCATGGTATGGTATCCAAGGGTATGGCTCCAATGTCGCGCAATACGCATGTGCATATAAAAATTCCTAGTATAATTTAACCGGGAACTCCGGGAACATGCAAGCCCATTTATTTTTCTTCCCGAAAGAACTTAACTAAAACCCCGGTCCCTGCGTGAGGCATGATACCCCTCCTCTGTGTGTATCTTTCTAGTCTGTATTGCTACGTCCATTAGTATCTGCTTTAGCATCATCAGAGAAGATTTTAAACACTTTAAAAACTTTTTCAAAGGAAGAATAATTGTTTTTATTATATGTAGTAGACCTTGACTCTTGTGAATGATCCGCTGGACATCTACGACCGATTCTTTCCATTACTCTCCGAACTGATTGAATATTTGACTTCCTGTACTCCATTTTTCAATACTGATTAATGGCTAAAGATTTAATCTTTATTCAACCCACAAACAACATTTATGCTCATCTGCCCCCGATTGGATAATATGAGAACGCTGCAGATCAAATGTTTATTAAAAAAAATTCCTAATACTGATTTTGGACAGTCTTGTCATAATTTTGACTTAAGTCAAAGAAATCCACAAATATATAAACAATTTACAGTTACAATATTTTATTGATCGATTAATGATTATTTAGGTTAAAACACACACATATATATAATAGTCTACAAAACATAAAACACGGCGATAAACAGATACTTGAAAACCAACAAATGTGATTTACATCTGTTTAATAATATATTTCAAAGGATGAATCAACATATTGTATCACACTTAACCCTTGGTGTTGTTAAAAAAATGTTATGAAGTCCAAAGAGAAGAAAATTACTAATGAAAATACTTCCTTTAAACGAAGAAAAACTAAAGTAACAAAAAAAAATTTTTTTCAGGTTAACTCTTCCGGGCTCTGCAATGGGAGTCACACCTTTTGCGGGCTTCATCCAGCCAGTGTCTATACCGTCATTGTGTACTGCCGACAGCTGGACTACAAGAACGACCCCGTCGGTCACTGGAGTGAAGGAACATGGAAATCAGTCAACACACCTGAGGATAGTAAGTATAAATCAATGACGACATCGGTGATTGTGGGAATACACTTTTGGGTCTAACGCACTATGGGGCCTGACCCCCTTTCCCCGACCCCAAAGTGATGTCGGTCTAACACACTTTGGGGTCAGCTCAGGAAATGGACCCGCATAGTGCGTTGATATGTGCCATACTAGTTAGTTGACGCAATTCGGGTTCCAACAACTATTGAATCATTGACATGGATGATCAACCTTTACGAACATTTTCCAAATGCAGAACATCTTAATCATCTTCACCGCCTTCGATTAATCGTGTTTGTCATGGTCATCGTCATCTTTATCAGCTATAAACTATATGTTTATTACAGTTGTATCTTTTATTCATAACCGTTATAGACAAGCATATCACATCGTCTTCACCACACTATATCATTGCGAAACGCATGCGCGAAGAAGGCTTAAATAACCAGAACTAAAAACTGAAATTTTAACAATTATGTATTACTGCACAAGAGAAGTTGTGATGACAAAATAGTTCGTATTGAAAACTAAACTCTCTTTCCTGAGAGAAAACCCCGACGCTTTCATAAATTCATAAACAAAAAGCAATATCTATACATGTGTATATTTTGATTCCCTACAGTATATCAGCTAGAACATGTAAAACAAGCGACATTTGTTATATTAGATTTGCTTTTTCATCAGTTGTATAATTATTTATAAATCTGATGGTGATGATATATTATTATCATTATTATTATATGGTAAAAACTTTTTAGAATGCGGTATAAAACGAATTTTACTTGACGTCTCTATATTCCATATATCTATATATGTATAGTAATAAGTCTAAGAAAATAACATGAGAATTTAAATAATGTCAAAATTTTAATTGAAAAAATTCGTCCAAAAAGGTCCCAGAACAATCCTTAAGTCATTTTATATTAACTAATAAACAGCTTAGACTGGTAAAAACAATTGGAAACTTCTTTCGTTCAAATGTATACAAGGATCAAAGTTCGGACCCCAAAGTGCATCAGATTTCATTCTGTCGGATGCAGTAATGTAACAAATGCTATGCACATTAGGGTCATATTTTGACCCCGAAGTGAATAACGCATTATAAGGTCGGACCTTGGACCTCCTAGTGCGTTTGTTTGACCCCATAATGCATTCCCACAGGCGATCCTCACAGAAAACCGGAATTTCAAACGTTAGATTCCGGAGATAGGCGAAGTTACATGATCGGAAAGAACTAACTGCATGAAGCACGCAAGAGAAGTGCTTGACAGTTTATTCACATCCATTATTTTCTCACCTTATTCTTAAGGTGAATAGATAAGGTTCACAATAGTGAATGTGGGTTGTTAAATTTACATCGTTGTCGAAATATTCTCAAGCAATTTGCAATTCGATATGATGATATGATGTATTAAGGGGGAACTACTCCATCGTTAATCCGTAAAGTGTAACGGCAAATAACGCCCCCTTAACCACGACACGTATCGTTAATCACTCAGCTTGATAAAACTCTAAGTGACCTAACAAGGTTTCGAACCCACACAGTTGAGGGACTGGGTGCTATTAGGTCAACGGCTTTACTCGCTCGGCCAGGGAGACCCCCATTTTGCTATTATGCTGCATATTACTTTGCCAGTGACCTTGGCGTAATAAAAAGTTGCTTGTTTCCAATAACTCAAATGACCCTATTTGTACCGACCCTAAACTTTGTTCCTAGTATTCGGTAACACAGTTGCAAAACGCGGTTTTTCGTCACATCCTATAAAAAATGAGGAAATTAAGAAAAAAACTAGAAATAAAGAAACAGTTTTGTCGACATACCGACCTTTTTTTTTTTCCTTGAGATATGTAAGTTGAAACAAACATTTTTTTTTTGCCTTAGAAATATGGTGAGATGAATATATTGATACAGAAGCTTTTTTATGTGTTGTACATCACGCCATATTGGAAAAATAGCCAATAGCCAATGAGTAATCATGCAGCAACAGAAAAGAAAACCGTCCCAAGGACTAAGTGCTTAGAGCGTCCGCCTCGAGGTGTCGATCCCTGGTCGGATTTACCAAAGTCGTGAAAATGTCGTGAAAATGGTACTGGTATAGCTCCCTTATTTGGCGCTCAGCATATGACTTGTTTGCCCGGTGTAAGGATAATGTGATTGGGTGTGGTATCATGCCACATGTCTACGGCGAGGTATATGCAGTGTGGAAACACGATATCTGTCTTAAATAGACAAAGTCTCAAAATGACTGAAGTACTCTCAGAGTGACGTTTAACCCAACAACAACAACAACACCACCACCACCAACAAAAACAACAACAAACAAATCAACGACTATGAATTAAAACAAAATACTAAGCACGTGGTTGAAATAAAATGAAAGGTAATTAAATAGTAGGCAAGTTTAGAGAGCAGAAATATGAAAAAGTCCTACCCCGTAAATGGGGAACTGAAATAGACTTATATACCTTTTTTCTTTTTTGTTTCATAGTTCCATCAGGGGCACCCCTGCTGGTACCCGGTGGATATTCCTACATACAAGATGACTGTGACAAGGATGGAACCAGGACTGTCTTCGTGTTCTGGAAGGTACGCATTTTGCTACACATTTAGTCACAGAAAAATAACAATTTTGTCTGTCTTTCTCATTCCGAGAATTTTTATTTTGATTCCCCCCTTTTTCCCTTTTATTAGGCTTCGGGCTCTATGTCACTTGTTCAAAATTTTATTTCATTTTTATAAACAATGCTAAAAGTCTATTCTAGAATTTCGTAAATGGCGTACTATTAATATGTCCTGATTTCAAAAAGGACAGTTTTTGTAACGAATAGTACACATGTCAATTTATAGTTCCAGAGTCTATGAAAATTACCTCCCCTTTTTCATCATCCCTACATTATAAATGAAGTTTGCACAACGTGCATAACATGTGCAGTTTTCTACAGCATAAGTACATAACAATTTGTTCGGAAAGAACATGTAAATGAACAAGATGAATGGAAATTTCTTTATAACGAACGTTTAACTATAAAATAACATTCACACCACACACTATAAATTGGACAGAACACACTTGTAAATGCTCAAGTCGACTGACAAATTCAATATAACGAACTATATAATGGAGAAAACGAACTATTTAATGAAGGAAACCAACTATTAAATGGAGAAAACCAACTATTAAATGTAGAAAACCAACTATTAAATGTAGAAAACCAACATTAAACAACAAACAAATTATATGCAGATTGTATGCACATAACCAAGGACCAAGAAACTCCTGTAAAAGCCAGTGGAAAATATTGTTTCAGCACACAGCAGATCATTAAATTTTCAAACCTTCAGAAACGTATAAAAAATCAGAGAAAATATTTTTTTTTTAATTTCTTGACTTATTTTAATGAATAAAATATCATGTTGATGGTAATGTAAAGATCTTTTATAAAATATAATTTACGTTCACGCATCCGCAATAGAATATCGTGACTTTGCGAGAATTTGACAATATGCTGCGTGCTTTTGTTAGATTTAGACTAGTTGTTAATCGTCTTTGACATAACAAAATGGTCAGAGAACAGAAAAAACAGTAAACAGCACATGACATATTGGTCAGAGTACAATGATAATTATTAAATATAATAATAATACAGTTTAGACGGGCCCAAATTTTTTAATTTTTCTTTTACACGCTCCCTTAACATAGAATATTTTAATTTGTGTAACTTGTTCGGGTGGCCAAGTATAGCCTCTGGTGAAGTATAATTTATTTAGCATTTCTGTCTAAGTTGACCTGAATACTTTTAATTCATTTACACTTTATCGAATGTATGGTTAACTCAGGATTAACTATTGCAGGAAGTAGAACCAACACAAAGGAATGGAATTATCACTCGTTATGTACAAGAAATAAGGATAGTCGGTAGTGAAGATACAAAAACAAACCATTTCTCTTGTAATGGCGGAGAGCCCATTAGAAATGAATTGCAACTGGAGTGTGGATTGGCATACATGGTGCGAATGAGAGCTGGTACAGCGGTCGAGGTTTCCAGCATATTCTCAATAACTCTGCACATTCCAGTTTATGAATCATGTAAGTAGACTACAGGCATATAACATGATGTTTATGAAAATGATGATATTGATGATGACGATGATACTGATGATTGCGACAACGAAGAAGAAGAAGAAGAAGAAGAAGATGATGATGATGATGATGATGATGATTAAACAACCAAGGAAACGTCTTTATGCCCTCAAACTTCATTTTATGTACTAGATCTTCAACATTGTTTGCCTGGAATTAATATATATTCAGTTAGATGTTTTAATTGACATTTGAAAATTTTACAGATCCTTCTTCGATACAACTTATACCGGAAGTATATAAAGATCGGAACCCAAATATTGTGTCCATATTTTGGAAAACTTCTTTTCCGTCATCGAGGAACATAACATCTGCAACTGTCTTCTGGTGTGGTTCAGATTCTCGTGGGGATTGTGCGGTAAGTAATTGGTTTTCAGAGGTCCATCAACTGAATCATCGATCCCATTAGGTGTACACACTAAAGATCAATAAATTTTAAATTTTTGGCTACTGTTTCTTTTCATATTGTCAAGAACCGCAGAATTACCAGTATGAAGAAAAGCTCGTCACCATCATTTATAAAGGTTTCTGGCGTTGGTTCTAAAACATTTTTAAAATGGGTTTGCCAACGTATTATCCATAGAGCGTGTTCGTCCATTTTGTCGAAAACATGACCCTTGTCTTGTACCGGTGTCTTATATTGATTGTCAGATGACAGCATCCCGCGCAGTACGTGTCAAACAAATCATAGATGAGACTCAGAGTAAAGTTTAGTTGAATTGTTGTTGTTTTTGAGTTTACGATTATTTTCAGCTAATTACAGGTGCAGATAGGCACCGGATAGAAACACCGGCCTACCAAAACCCAGCTGGAAGGCTTTTATGCACGAAAAAATTAGAGTGACATCCAGACCGAACTTACTATGTTGTTAAAGAGACAGGCCAGCAACAATATGAACATTAATGTCAAGTAATGGTTCAAGATTTTGCAGTCTAATTTGTTAAGGATTTAATAGACAACATCCGGTACTCACATAAATAAGATTTTCCATGTATAGGTTCAAATCAGGTGACCATGTATTGTTGCTGAATGCGTCACAATTCTGCCATTATTCTTTGTAGACCCATAATTCATTTCTAACGGTGAAAATGTGTTTGTACCTACATTGAACTTAGACAAACCACCGTGTTTGTTATTCCGGTGTACGTCTATTGGTTATATTTGCATGAAATAACAAAAACAACAACAACAACAAAATAAAAAAGATCAGACCGGGACTCGAACTCATTGCGGTAAAGTTTAATTAAAAGTGAAGGCCAATCTCCACGCTGAAGATATCTGCGCCAGAGTTTGGGTGTAGCTTTAACCCTTTACCTTTTGTATAAGTTTATGGATTTTCCTTTGCTGTGCAGAATGCGTAAGATTTGAGCTAAATACGTCAAAACGAGTCTGTTAGAAGTAAAGACTAAAGAGTTATGTTGTTTTTGGACATTCTAGTTTTAATTACATGACTTTTGATAGTTAATTTTATACACATCTTACTTAAGATGCAAATAAATGACATTTTAGGATGTCATTTCAAACTCTTAAAATTAAAGCCGTCTTTGATACACAATTTAAGTTTACAATAGTTAAACAATAAATGATTAAAACTGTATCGGTATTTTTAAAAGGTCTATGGCTGCAGGGTTCTCAGTGACACCCTATTTGGTGTTCTGGGTCCTGTTTTCTTAGTGCTGTTGGAGGATTCCAGCTTTTTGGCAAATCTTTGTCAAGAACTTCAATTTTCGTAGTCTGGTGAGAACTTATTAGAAAGGCATTCTTAAGCTGGTCAGAGAGCATTCATAAGAAGCAATACATGTATGAAACTATGTTTTTTATTCTCTTTTATAGACTAAGATAGACTGGATGCATGTGAATGGTTCTCAAACATCCAACATGACAATCAGACTAGCGCCGTTTTCCACAGCTGCCCAATACGTGTTCGGTATATCTCTCGATTCTAGGGGCATTATTTGGACATCTTGCCGTTTTATTGCGAATACGGGTATGTATGACTGACCCTTAAGTGGACCACTACAGACTCAACTTCCACCAACAATACTTAGCGCTAAGTAATACTTAAATTCTTAAACTAGGTAGGTACACATTCCACCATTGCTATTTTTTTAAATATTTACGTACGATTAAGCTGAAATGAATTATAACCTTAATAACTACAAAAAATGATAAGAAATGAAATATTTGAGTATTTTTATTAGAGAAAAAAGGCAAATGAGTTTCGCCCTTAAGAATATAAGTTTACTTAGCGCTAAGAATTGTTAGTGGGATTCGACCCAGATGTATTAAAATTGACTAACAGGCTAAAAAGCTATATTTAGATAATAGTTAGTCAGTGGCTGACCTGTTTCACACGAAAGGTCACATGACTTTGTTTGTGAGAAGTTGACCTAACCATGAATGCAACAGACGGAGCTTTGATTTTCACTAATAAAACCGGCAAGATATATTGCAAATTCAGCTAGTTAATTCACTAACCATTTAATGCCGCCCCAAAGTAGTTAAATTCTTGTTAAAAGCCATAGAAAATGAGTGACTTTAAGTAAGCTTTCTTCTAACAAATAGTTTATTCAGTTATTCAGTCTTTTACTAAAATGAAATCCACAACTTACCTTCAAATCTCTGACACAATTGTTGAATTAAAGATTAAATGGCAAAACTGGGCTAAACTTTCAACATTTTGAGTATGTTTGAAAAAAGGGCATAGTAGATGACTGACCACATGTTGTTTAAATTCTAACTCTAGCCACCACGTGATTAAAACACTTAAAACATTTAGCACGGTGAGAAATTCATACGAGTTTATATAACTTACACAAATTAAATTAACCCTCACCCTTGGCCTTGGCGGTGAGAGCGTCCACTTCGGGAACTGGGGTTTGTGGGTTCGATTTCTGAACGCGACATACTAAAGTCGTGAAAATGTTACTGGTAGTTCCCTGCATGCTAGGCGTCCAGCACGTAAACATGGTTCCAAGACTGGTTGTCTCGGTTACAGGATAATGTGACTAGGTGTGGTATCATGCCACATTTCTACGGCGTGATACTGCAGTGTGGCAGCACTGTATCTGTCTTAAGTAGGCATGGTCTCCAAAGAGTTGAAATGCTGTCGGTGGTATGCGAGATATTTAAAAACAAAGTTTAAACTAAATACCGGGCACATGATCAATTTATGGGAAAAAAAGACTGTCGAAGCACTGCCATTGTAAATCTTGATACGACTGTTCAAAAGGATCGATTGCATTCATGATCATTGTGCGATATCTCATATACACATGTATTTTTAAATACATAACATTTGCTTCATTTATTTGTTAAAGTTTTAAACTGGAACATCTTAACACACGTCATGTAATGATTTTCCGGTCATAATGCCACATTCTAGAGATTTTGTACCCGAGGGGACTGCAGGTAGACTCTCAGGGACCGGCCGAAGCGTTGACAATCCGATGGGACAATCCACCCTGTGACAGCCGACCGCCGTCTGTTTTCATAGAATATTTCATCGTCAAGATATGTGAAGTGCCAAATCAGGATGTTCAACTGTGTCAAGGTAGTTTGAAGTATCGTATGATCGATCAAACAGCTTATCACAGTGTTACGAGACAGTTGTACCACTGTAGGCATCACAAATAAGTATTAATCTAAATACTAAATTTTGAAATTAAGTTTTTTTTTGTTTTGCTTTTTTCATTCTTTTTTTTTTTTTTGGCATTCCACGTATCACTATGTACAAGGAATAACAAAATTCGAGTTATGGTACACCGTTAAGAATTTATTTAGATAATAAACAGTTACTAGCAAATGAGTTCGCCTTTTAAAGATCTCAAAATGATTGTTCTCTCCCTTTATACACGTATATCCCGGTCTTCCTTTGAAATAGGGAAAAATGGAGAATATGTATACTAGCCCGTTATATTAATTTAATGGATTAATTTACAAAATTATACACAAAATAACATATCTATCTGATATGGTCTATGCATCCAGACTAAGAATTCAGTAGTTTAAATATGTTTTCTGTTTAATGCATCGATATAACAGTACCATTATGATATCCGAGGAGCGATTTCCCGGACTCAGTACATAATCCAAGGTATATTCCCAGTCCTTGTGCTGGGACCCAGACACATAGGGAAAATAAATGCTGGTTTCGAGCCTCGCGATTACCCAAGCAATCATTTTCCCATCAGTCCTTGGAAACTGAATAAGGTTAATCCGTCCCTAGGTCAGAGACTACTAAATCGGTCGGGGCTCCCCAAAAAATAAAGGAGTAATTATCAGTTGTCAGACCTAACATATACATGTATCTGCTATTTGATGTATAAAATGACCAAGAAAAGGGCACACTGAGTCAAACTTTAAAATTCTGTAAAAACAAATCAAAGCAAAAAATAAAATAAATCTCTTCATGGAGTTGTTCGAAAACATGTTTTGTATGAAATGTATTTGGGATAAAGGGGAAAAATAGACTTTTAAGTCAATCTGAATTGGAGAGTCACAAGGATTTTGGCACAAAATTCAAACAGCCCTTTAAGACTTTCACATTGGTAGTCTTTTTTTTTTTACATTTTTGTTGTCTGCCTTTCAGAAATGGCTACTACCAACATCATTTCTTTTTTTTGAAAAAGTGCAAAAATCTCTTGATAAACACCCCAAAAGGTAACTCATAGCACAGATTACTGTCTTGAATGGACAGGCAGCCAGAATAGGGAATGGGTATAGCTTAAAGAAAGAATGTGGCCATCTGGAGACACCAGCCGGGAAGGTGCATATAGAATTTAAGTTATTTAAACTGTATACACTTTGTGATATGAGCACAATGCTGTATGACAGAATAAACAGGGCTGGAGCAGTTGTCTCCCTTGTGCTGTAACATTAGGCAGATCTGTTTCTTTAACAGACTGGGCACTAGCTTGACAGCTTAAATGCAGTAAAATAAGACTTAAGTTGCTAATATCACAATATTTGACATAAATCTGCGTTAAAAGCTTGCAAAATAGCCAAAAAATCCTTTTGACTGGATTGATTTAGGCTTAAATCACTGTAAAAATGGGATAAAATGCTTACTTTTGTAACAGATTATGTGATAAGATAGATTGCAATATCTATTTTTGACTTATTTCTGATGCAAGGCAAGTATTGAAAAATAGTTTACCTAGTCTGCTTCTCATTAGGCTTTTTCTCAAAGACTTCTGTCCCTGTCGGCTTGCGGCTTCTCAGAAGTTTGTTGAATGAGCCTGTGTTGCCCGATCGGCTTCATGCTGCAGTGCCAGTGGTTGAACCGGATCTTGGTCTACCAGATCTGCCTTCTCTGGTGTTGGTCTGCAGTACTGCAAACAAACTTCTCAGACAGGGGTTTGTTACACACCTTAATTTGGAAGAAATTGTGTCTCTTTTTGTAATATCCAGCACAACGCTTTCTAGATCCTTTCATTTTTTTTTTCGTATAAAAACATTTTTTTTCACAGTACAAAATTTACTTGTGCTGTGGGTCACACAATGCTCTGGGGGAGACAGGGTCTGTATTTCTTTGATTTAGTGCTTTTTTCAGCATCACCATTCTCCTATCTGACCTGGGGTTCAATTTCTGTCTCTCAGCCATACCCATTATTTTTATTAGTAATTTAGCTCTGGGTGTTGATGTACAAAATCTTACAAGGCTTTAATTGCTATGTATATGTAAAGCACAGGTAGTATTTACAGTTAAATCAAAATTAATAAATAATGGTGGTAAAATGTAATGAAAATTTGTATTTTATATGCATTTTTAGAAAATTTTGTTGGGGTGAAGGGGGTGGGAGGGGGGGGTCTGTGTTTTCAGGCTACATTTTCTGGCTGGCTGCATCATATTTTTATTTTCAGGTTTGAGTTAATGTATTTGGGATAAAGGGGAAAAAGATCTTCAAGTCTGTCTTTAGGTCAGAGACTACTAAATCGGTCGGGGCTTCCCATTGGTCAAGCAAAAAGTAGCTAATGTTTACACAATGGGATTTTCTGATTGATTATTAATAAGATAAAAATGTGAGCATTGTTTAATTTTCAAAATTAGAATATTCTTAACACTAAAACTAAAAATTATCTGCTTATCTGACATTGTGTGATTTTTGTGAGTGCAAATTGAAAATGTGTTATTTTTTGACATTTGGAGGGAAATTTAGGCCCGATATCGGGCTTACCATGTTTGGCAGTCTGTAGCTCAAAATTTCGGTGGTCATGCCCTACTTTGTTGGTGATTTTAGAAAGCACTTGGATGGAACTTTCAAAGCATGGGTAGCTTAATGCTCAACGAGATATAGGGAAGTCGCTATAAGCATACACCTGATAATGTAGGTCTATGGAAAACTATTTAGTAGTCTCTGACCCCTAGGGTATAGAGGATTTACAAGTACCATATATTTATGTCCAACCCACTTTTTTCGGGGTTGTAATTCATGACCCTTTGATCATTAAGGCTTACACCCGGCACAGAGGTCGCTTACTACCAAAGGGTGTTCCATGACCATGACCCAATGTAATGTCAAGGTCGCGGGCTAAGGAAGTGTGTTACTCCTGTCCGGCTCATAACTTAGTAACGATCTCACATATGAAGTTTTAATTCGGCACAAATATTACTTTGGGAAAGATGCTTGGTCATGACCTTGACTAGCACAATATCATAAGCTCAAAGAGACGATCACAGGCTTTTCCTAATTTTCTTCCTCCTTCTCCGATTTCCCTTCTTCTTCTTATTATTATTATCATTACCCGTAGTCCATATTCTAATTATGCTTTGTTTTTATTTTACAGGTAAAACCAGGGAGGTAAGAGTATCGGGAAAGGCACAGTCTGTCATAGTTACAGACACCATTCCTTCAGCTCTATACATGGTTCAGATAGCGGCAATGGACCGTAAAAACAGCACCAGCATCTATAGCTCCCCGATATACAGTAAATCACCATCTGCAGGCAAGATAACTTATTCTTTTTCTACCAGATTAACAGTACCACATCTCTTTTTCGGTCGTTAGGCCGTTTTAATTTTCACCCCGACTTCCAGTGAAACACACAGTAATGAAGCGGAATAAAATTAGGCTTTTCATTGGTTATTATATACTTGCTAAATTCTCATTGGTTATTGTAAAATTAATCAAAAGAAAAGAAAGGAGTTGCGGAAACGAATTCTTTAGATCTCTGTTTAAAAGTTAAAGTTTTCTTCCCCTGCGAACGATTTGTCCCGAATAGTAAGACACTGCGCCTTTTTAATGTAAACTAAAAGAGTAGAACGCTAAAGAATAGGAAACACATAGATTTCGGAATTGATTGTTCGACCCTGACAGATCCTTTATTCAACAAACACGTAACATCCGGGTTCGTTTTGTAGCCCGCGAAACGAAGTCTAATACGCAGATGTTTTAAGGCTGTAAGTGTCTACCAAGATAGTACGAATTATTTGAATCCGTGGTATTTCAAAGGGCTGCACTGACACAGGAATTACACAACTATTAAACCAACAAAATCTATTACATGTTAAACCATTCAGACACTAATCATCAAGCTGGTTACCACGGCCGAGTATCTTTTTTAAAGATATTTCTTTTTATTATTTCATTAGATTTTACTAGGGGGCGGGGTTTCCGTGGCCGAGAGGGTAAAGTCGCTGACTAACACTCACTCAGCCCCTCACCGCGTGGGTTCGAATCTCGGCAGGGTCATTTGGATTTTTATGTGAGGAAGCCTTCCAGCAGGCTTGCGGTAGGTCGGTGGTTCGGGGTCTTCCTCCACCTATAATTAGCTGGACGTCGCTATATGACTGAAATACTGTCGAAGCAACGGTAAACTCAAATATTCAAGTCTAGTTAGATTTTACTATTTGTACCGTTATCTTCATCTTCGTCGACAGCATTAATTGTTAATTACAGAAACATCAACATATTTATCTTATATTTAATTTAAACAGTTCCTTACCTCATTATATTTAGGAGACATGAGATGTGCAGGGCTGCTCGTCGATCTTGGCTGTCACATCACTTCTTAAGACACGTGATCTTACGCCAATTCAATCTTATCTGTATTGGCATATCGACAATAAAATCTTTGTCCTGATATACGACATGAAATATAAATATGAAAATGACATACATGTGCGTCAAAAAGAAACGACCTACGTAAGGTTTAAATAATTTTGCATCAGAAACTGAATTGGATTGTTCTTACAACACTTAGGGCCTTATTATCTTGACGTTAGACTAGCCAGTCTTAGGATTGCTTGTATATGCCGAGTACCGAACAAGGTACTTTATCCAGTTTATTTTCGCTTTGGTGTGTCCCAAACGAGGATCGAACTCGCGAGAGGTCACCTCCCAGATTGACGCCCTGACCACTCGGTAACTAGGACAATTTACAACCATATATGACTTACATTCTCTTTTTTCGACTGCATTTTTTTTCTTCAAAACAGTAACTGGTGAAAACTTATACTGGATTACGTTTTGATTGATTGGTATTTCCAAAATTATTAACAAAGTCCGTATATGATGCATGATTTTAGCTTTGAGCTTCTTTTTTTTTTCAGATGGTGAAAATAATGTAGGAAAAATTCTCAAGGTTGTCATAGTGACACTAGTGCTGTGCCTTGTAGCAGTTGTTGTTCTTTCTCTGATACGGTAACTATAAATAGCGTATGCCAATATTATTGTATAATAGTTAATTAATCAACTACATGTACTTGAATGAAAAAGTAATTTTACTTGCAATACCACAAATACGAGGATATGGGAATTAAAACTTTATGAATATGATGATTAAAAGTGATAATGGTGTAAATTTGACGATGATCATGATTATTGTGATGATGTTGAATAAATTATGATGATGATGTTGATGATGATTCCTCACAAAGTAATGACTGATACCATTTTTAACAAGATGTATTCGTAAAACACAATACCCTCGTCTGAGCCTAGCCTCTCCGGACCCCTACCAAAGGGGTAGGTCGCCCTTAATAGAGTAAGTAGGTCCATTATCAAGCTTTTTTAATATATATAATTGTAAATTGATTATGCTCTTGATAAAAATTAATTATACAATTAAATGAAGGTGTATGATTCTAAAAAATGAAACCAAGTAAAGTTGTTGTTCTTAGTCAGTGAACTTCCCTAGTTACCATCTAACCATTTTTAAAGTTTCAAGTCATTACCTTAAATAATTTTTATACCCCCCGCACAACGAAGTTGTAAGGGGGGTATACTGGATTCAGCTTGTCTGTCCGTCCGTCCGTCCGTCGGGCCGAAACTCAAAAAGTATAAAATATATCAAGATGAAACTTCATATGTGGTGTGGGGGGGGGGGGGGGGGGGGGGGGGGGGTGCAGTGACCAAGAACCATAACTCTCTGTCGCGTAATTTTGGAATAATTGCCCTTTTTAAATTTTCATACTTAATTTTTGTCCTGGTCGTAACTCAAAAAGTATAAAAGATATCAAGATGAAACTTCATATGTCGATAGATCTCATTGAGGGGGCGTGCAGTGACCATGAACCATAACTCTTTGTCGCGTAATTTTGGAGTTACTGCCCTTTGTAAATTTTCATACTTAATTTTTGTTTGGGCTGTTAATCAAAAAGTATAAAAGCTTTCAAGATGAAACTTCATATGGGATAGATCTTATTTAGGGGATGTGCAGTGCCCAAGAATAATAAGTCTCTGTTGCATAATTTTGGAGTTATTGCCCTTTGTAAATTTTTTGTAAATTTTCATACGTATTTTTTGTCCGGGCAATAACTCAAAAAATATAAAAGGTATTAAGATGAAACTTCATAGGGGATAGATCTTATTGAGGGGGGAGTGCAGTGCCCAAGAACCATAACTTTCTGTTGCATAATTTTGGAGCTATTGCCCTTTGTAAATTTTTATACTTAATTTTTGTCCGGACCATAACTCAAAAAGGATAAGAGATTTCAATATGAAACTTCATATGTGGATAGATCTCATTCTCAGAAGTGCAGGGCCAATGAACTGTAACCCCCATTTGCGTCATTTAAAAGATTTCTGTGACAAAGCGGCATGCGGGGGATATTTTCGCCATGGACAGAGGCAGTTCCAGTTTAGTAATGCTACGAATAAAAATTCATTACAAAACTTAATAAAGGGAGATAATTTAGACCTAGGTATAGTTATGGTTCTTTGGTAGTCACATACTCTAGGTAAATTTTAAGTTATGATCAAAATTAAATGGTCTACATTTCGATTCAGGGGCATAAAATGTATTATTTGTATTTTACAGTTTCTTCAGGAGACGGTTCAGTGAATATCCCCAAATTCCCACCTTTCCATTAGTAGGAATGCACGAGACCCAGACACATCAATCAGATATACAACCCCACTACAGTTTAGTTCCTTCATTAGCTTAACCAGAGAAACCTGAGGTTAGATGAAGAGAGTAAATAAGCATTTACATGGATTGAAAATATAAACCCGAATGTGTCATCAAATCATTGGCCAATTTTCTGCTTGAACATTACACTCTAGTGATAGGTCTTTGATCTAATCTAACGATTGGTTATTACCGCCGGACCAGGGCTGCGATTAC
>CM037793.1:43648267-43698267 GCA_021229015.1 Solen grandis
TAATAAATATTTCATTGGCGCAGCATTATTATTTTTTTTTTCAACAAAATGTTCATATTTCCGTATAAATTGTATTCTCCTATACACAAGGGTTTTATATTGAAGATATGATTTACAGCAGAAAATCGTTTAGGAAACAAACAAAAAAATGCGCACAGCTTAAATTCATCTGCAGCGCATTCAAAATGTGTGTCGTAAATTACACAACTCTGTAAAAGGACAACTTCCGTTTGGCACTCCCCACATTCATCTGTACAATAAAATAACATCTAATGTTACAAGGAGTTAAAACAACCACAAGATATTGGGTAAAACGTGACGGGTTTATGAATATGTCTTTGCATCTGGATACCTGGGCAGCTAGACGGGTTACAATATATAGACTCTTCTGAAACGCCTTCGCAAGGAGCGCCTCCGTGGAATGGTCCGATACACGTGCGATTGCGTTCCGTGCTTCCTCTCCCGCATGTGTGTGAGCAGGCCGACCATTCGCTCCATTCTGAGTAAACACCATCGACTGAAAATATAAAATCAGGAATATAGCTCTATATAGTTTATTATGCTTCAGCATCTATGAACAAGCGTTTTATCTAATGAAAAATCTTCGTAGGTTTTTGCATTAAATTCATGACATTATCTTAATAATTTCGTTATGTCGATTTCAGAAAATGTGTGCACTTTTTTAATTTTAAATATTTCAATATTAAGCAAAAATTCAGTTTCAATTTTCGCACACTTTATCTCGCGTGTATTTGTCGTCGATTTCGCCCAAAATTTACCATGTGGCAAATAAACACGAGATAAAGTGTTCGAATGTCTGCTAATAGTGAACACTTTCTTTTTAGAACTGAGTGTGTGTATTCATGATACTAAAGCTGGTAAGTTTTTCTCGATTGTAATATGTACAAATCATAATTTTAGATCAAAACAACTGTAGAACATTTGTTTAAGAGAAAATCTAAAACTTACTTGGACATGGGAAATCATTACAAGATTGAGTTTCGCTGGCATTTCCAGGACAGTCTGCTCCTCCGTAAAATGGCCCCTCACAGACACGATCACGTGACGTAGATCCCGAGCCGCACGTGAATGAGCATTCCGCCCACGGGGTCCATTCCTCCCATACCCCGTCAACTGGGGGAAAAACACAACAACACTGTATGATTATATTGCCTTTGCTTTCAATAGAAAAGTTTTAAAAAGAACAAAAATATAATCAGTGTCATCGTATCACCAAACTTGGCTAGACCTATTTCGGGCCGGTACTTAGATGTATCGGTTTCCTCCCCGACATTACGACTAAAATAGCCATTTATCATATTCTGTTAAGATAATAACTCAATTAATTAAACTTAAAGTAACTCGTTCACAGAAATCCATTGACTAATAATTTGATTTTTAACTTTATGTGTGTATTACGTCTATTAACACCCATCTACAAACGAATGGTCACCCGCTACAACCATTTTGATTGTACAAAAATGGGTGGTTTCCCCATCACAGACAATGTCGTCAAAATGGTAACTATATTTATCATTATAAAACCTATATTTAGATCTTCTGTTTTTATTTGCCGTCACTTTGCTGATCACATTCACTCTTCACGCATGCGCTAAATACATCCTCTGGATTTATGAAATCTCTACCCTGAACTAGTAAAGACGCCATTTTGCGGAACTGGTCATGTGGTACCACCAACACCTGTTTCGGGAAAATCGTATTCTATATTCCACTGATTAGACTACGCAGAAATTGCGTTTAAGTAGCATTTTCCCCGTGTAATGTGACTTTTGTTTTTTAATATCTACCGATCATCTGTGAACGAGTTGCTTTTACAGATTATTTTCTTATTACGAATATAAATGAAAATGAAATCGCTAGATGATAAGGCTTTCTTATATTGTGCTCTTAATTGAGACATGATCTTTTGGTTCCCGGTTTTCGATAAATTGTGGCACTGAACCGAAATTGAGACAGAAACCAAACTAGAGACAAGCTACAAGCTACTATTTACTGTATTTTGCACCCAAAAGGGTTTGAAACAAAATACTTTAAAATATCTAAGAAAATTGAGGAGTAGGGAAACATGAACATATCTACTCTACATTTATTATTACAGTATGCGTCATACAAATACACATACAAACAAGAAAACAAACGTCTATTTTGGGGATAAATTAATGCAGTGACGAATACAAAAGATTACACATGAATACAAAACATACTCATAGATATACGAGTATGGATATATAAAAACCCTCGCCATATCAAATCGTGATGCAGAACAAAAAATGTTGAAAGTCAACAAAACACAACGTTTGAAAACAAAACCTCTAGAAACGCCACAAAGTTGAGTTATAAATCTGAAATAGACACATTATCAAAATTATTGAAATTGAATAAAATCGAACATGAATAAACAACCCCTGATGTACAAGAATAAATATATAACAAAATAATATTGGTTGGATTTAAAATGTGAAAATATATATGTATGATTTTGTGAAACTGTTAAGAAATATGGTAACTCATGACAAAATTTGATTTATGGGTCTTACATTATCTGTTATGCTGGCGATGGTGTATGGGTCGAACAATATTTGATATGCTGGCGAAAGTGTATGGGTCGAACCATATTTGATATGCTGGCGAAAGTGTATGGGTCGAACAATATTTGATATGCTGGCGAAAGTGTATAGGTCGAACAATATTTGATATGCTGGCGAAGGTGTATGGGTCGAACAATATCTGTTATGCTGGCGAAGGTGTATTGGTCAAACAATATTTGATATGCTGGCGAAAGAATATGGGTAGACATCTAAGAAAATTTGATGCGATGGTCGACTCCTGATAATATTTGGTATCATGGCGAAATTATATCAGTCGACAAAATTTCATGCTGGCGAAAGTGTGTTGGACAATTCTTGACAAAAGTTTATGGTGTTGAAAGTGTATTGGACGATTCTTGAAAATAAGTCAAGTGTTTAAGTCGACTCCTGACGTTTCAAGCGATTTCTTGAATATGTATTGTTATTTCAACATGAAATATGACAAAGAATATGTGTTAGATGACAAAATAGGGAATGCATATGGATCAGCAAATGATAATATCTTATATGACGGAGAATGTGAATAAGTTGAGCCTTGATAAACTAGAACATAAAGGTTACAATGTATCGGTCGACTCTTGACCTTATACAATAATGCTAAAACCCTAATAGTATGAGATATAAACGCCAAATGTATGAGTGGACTCTTTATACCAAAAAAAATAAACTGCAAATTATATGGTCAACCATTTACAATATTGATAAAATTGCGAAAGTGTTTGGGCCTACTGCTGACAATATATGACATGGTGTAAAAAGATTTGAATGTTTATTCTTTGCAACACATGGTACGCTTGCCTTAATATATCAACCAACTCCTGGTATGAGATTGACGTGCATTTGTCAACTTTCGAAAATAAAGGAAATAATGGCAAATGTGTATAGTATAACACCTGATAATATAAGATATATTGGCGAATGAGAACATGTCGACTCCTGATATAGTGCAAGTGCGAACTTGCATGATGATGAAAATGTATGAGTCTACATCTGATAGTTGATGAAATAATGGCGAAAGTGTATAGTTCGGCTGACTCTCCGGATAAAATAGATATGCAGAAATTATTCCATTTAAGTGAATTACTAGCTTAAGTTTTGATTTTCTTTCAAAAGATAAAACATAAATTATACATAACCAAAAGTATAAGTCTCTCTCTCTCTCTCTCTCTCTTTTTTAGTAAATTAAAAGGAATAAGTAGTAAAGATCTATTAGATATTCTTTGTTTGCACAAAATGTTTAGGTTACACTTTGGAAGTATCTTACAAGACTTAAAGTCCCAGTATCCTATAATTGTTTGACCTTAATCCGAATGCACCTACACCAAAATAACAACGGCGTGAATCTCGCCCCGAGAGACTCCGAGGAAAATCATTTATAAAGAAAGACTGAAAATTCAAAGTTTCTCGGTCTTAATTGATCTCTCAAATAACGAAGACATAAATTTACAAAATTTTCTTCGTATCTTTTCTATTTCGACTTAAGTCATAAAAAAAGAACAAACAAAAAAACAAAAAACGAAAGTCCACGACTTCCTGACACATCCCTCGTGATTTTATTACACAGTATGTTTCAGAATATTTTCTCAATAAATATACTGTATTAGCATATAGAGTCATGTCTGAACAACTAAGGATGTCAAGGAATTTTCCATATTTTTCATTATGGACTTATATGATTAATTACGCCAAGTTTGAGGCTTTGCCCTTACGATATGTGCGAAACTATACCTTTTTCTTCTAAGCTTAAACGTTTTGGGAAGTTTGTTACTTAAAAGTGCATAGACTAGATTTGCATTGAATTTGCATGGCAAATTTCATTTTTTCTAAAAAATTCAACATTAAAGGTACAAAGGAATACATAATCATTACACTTATTGTTAAACGAATGAACTAGCTGGGAATCTATTCATAATATTCGAAATACGCTTGTACAGACTGATTGTATGATTAAAAGCATATGAATAGATAAATCGGAGGTTAAAGACTTACTTGGACATTCAAATTCATTGCACGTGGTCGTCTCCTGATCTGGGCCTGTGCAGTCATCGCCACCGTGCTCTGGCGTGTTGCACGTGCGGCTACGGACTGCGCCCCCTCCCCGCAGGTGACGTTACAGGAGGACCACTGAGCCCATGGGTTCCACTGCCCATCAACTGCGAAAAACGTTCATGGTAAGTTGGCGTATAGAATATAAACACTATGCCGCCATGTTACTCCAAAATCGAGCGAAAATCTAGGAAACCCCAAAAGTCTAATCATCCATTCATGATTAGTAAAAATGTTCATATCGATTTTACCCTTCTTAATCGTGTGTCATTATTCCATTAACGGTCAAAACCGAAAATTTGACGCTTTCTAATTCATTTTTTTTTTTTTTTTGCCGCAGTCGAACTTAGTCACCTTATATACAGAAAATCTTTAAACAATCTAGCCGGCGATAACTCCAAAAGAACATGGTTTTGAAAACCATCATTTCAAAATTTATATTGTATATTGTAGTAAAAATTATCGAGAATCAGATTTTCATGTGAATATCATATCGTATTTAAATAAATATAAAGTTTAAACTAAATAAGTAAAAAGACTTTAAAAAATGAACTATATCTCAAAGGAAAACAAAATGAAATCAAAATATAGTTCCGAAATCTTTGCCTATGCAGAAAAGCAACCTTGCTCAGAAATCAAAGGTCAAGAAAGGTACCCACCAGGACATGGGTCCGTGCTACACGGTTGAGATTCTTCTGATCGTCCTGCACACGCATCTCCCTCGTACTGGGGTTCCACACAAGACCTGTTGCGGTGCTGTATCCCCCCGCCACAGCTGTGGCTGCACGTGTACCACGGGGACCAGACATCCCAATATCCATCGACTGAAATCAGCTAGCCTCAATACACAGGTCCCGAGCCCGCTACCAGCGGTCTCAACACCAGGGTTCTTGTAGAGGGACATTGGAATGGTAACAGTCCACAACACAAAAACAAGAACAAGTCAAATATCACAAACAGTTCTCTAGCAGATAGGTAAATTATTTGTACGTCCAATTATCTTAACATTTTAGTGAAAACCCTTCACCCTTTCATTAGCAGCAAGTGCAGATGGTTACAGCTTACACTGTCACAAACTTTCTATTGCAGCATTCATATGCAAAAATACATAATTGAATACATACTTATATGTTGACAACAAATCGATCTCAAACTGATATCTATGGGGAATTACGCTGATTAGAATGTTTGATATTTACATTTAAAAAGAATGAAATTTCAAGACCGAAAGTTCATAATATATACATATATATTTAAACGTTTTGAGAAATTCACGGAAACTATTGGAGATGACTAATTTGTCATTCGTATCGATATCCGTTTGAAATCTTTGTGATTATAATTGAAGAGGTGACATGAAGAAGATCGGGCTCTTTTTTCAAAAAGATGAAACCATTTAAGGCTTCAGGGCCCCTTTTCTTAAAAAAAAAAAAAAAAAAAAAAAAAAATAGGAACTTCTTCATCTATCGACCTCTTCATAGTATCCTGATGCTTTGATGCTTTGTAACTTTTTTAACTTTCTCATGTTTTTTTCAAATTTTAAAGAAAACTGAACTTATTTTGACCTGGTCTGCTTAACATGATTTGAGTCATAGTCAATCGACCAATCAATCAGTATTTCTGTTTGTTTAATACCTTACTTTGACAACGGGTACTTTGTAACGTCGGAAATTGTAAAACATTTCCTATTCTGAAACTTTTGGAGTAATTATTCCTTTTTTATCTGCATCTATATATATAATTAATGGAACTAACTAGTCATCAGGATACTACAAGATAGCGTGCAGAAAGCAGATCTACCAATGTAGCAAGTAGCAGGTGTGACTCTTACTTGGACACTCATGTGTGTTGCACTCCATGTAGTGCTCTGCCTCCCCCGGGCATGGATTGCCGCCAAAATATGGCCCGATGCACGCACGCACGCGAAGTTTCGTTCCGCCCCCGCACGTGGTGTTACACTGTTGCCATCCTTGCCAGGTGGCCCACACACCGTCCACTGCAACACAATCATTTATTTGTGTGTGTTTGTTTATTTTGAACGTTGTTTGTACATTAATACTGTAAAATCATTAATTTTCGTGGGTCAATATTTTCGTTTATTTCGTTGAGAATTTTATTAAAAATATCAACTCTAACGAAAAACGCTCTTTAAATAAACCTCGAATTTCTAGAACATGAATGTCCTTTTTACATTATCAATTTATTGTCAATGAAAAATTATAATTTTACAGCATCTATAGTTGAGACGCTTTCGATTTTAAATTTTTATTTTTTTAAAAACTTTATAAAATTCATGTTGTTTGCTAAAGTCTAGACAATATAAAAAAATAAGAAATTGATATCATTTAGAATAAAAAGTAATGAAAAGAAAAGTCTTTATTCCAAGCATGAATAATTTCATGGCAATATTTACATAATAGGCGTTTTAATTTACCAAATGATTTGATTATGCATATCATAATAAAAACACAATTTCAAAGTCAATGTTCGATTAACATTGTAAAAATGCGCTCTAGAAGTAAAGTTGATCGCATTTTATTCGAACGGAGCCACATAAATATACATCTCAATTTCTTGTGTGGCATAACTATCTTATAATGCTTCATAATTTCGAAACACTATTCCGCTATAATTCGTCATAACGGAAAATTACTTCGCAAATACGAAATATAAAATGCATGTGTTGCACCAGAACATAAAAGTGTGCAACGACAATTGTGGGGATTTTATTGTCTGCTGATTGCCCTGAAAGGAAAAGCAGTTCCTAGGAACGCCATGCTTACCCGGACATTCTTCTGTGACGCATATTTCCTCCTCATGGTATGCACCAGAACAGTTCTGTCCCCCGTAGTAAGGCCCGAAACAGTCCCTCTCTCTCCACCTTGTACCGTTAGCACAAGTCACAGAGCATTCACTCCAAATCGTCCAGTCAGTAAAGACACCGTCGACTAGAGGAACAAGACAGCGTGGAAAAGGGGCAAAATAAAATATGTATAATATGTTGTACCTGCAATGCGATTTTATGGAGAAAAAAAAAGAGCAAACAAATATAAGAGTTTATTTGATTACGATTAACTTGTGTAAGATTGGGAACGATGGCATATAATATCACAATATAGCAGATCTTTTACTCTACAGTATTATACTCTGAAGTAAGATATAATTACAAGGACACGTCTTTGTCGACAGACGACAGATAAATCAATCCTTAGATGTTTGACATATTTAGGAGATTTGACTAAAAAGAAAAAAAAAGGCTTTATGTTTCGGTACAATCAGGGTCTCTATATAAAGTATTAAAGAGACCCTGGTACAATAAAAAAATACACTAAACGCATTTTAAACAGTTCTTTATGAAGCAAAGTCCCATAAAGATCTATATAAAGTTCCGCCAGCCAAACTTAGTGCTAAGTAATTATTGAAAGTTAATTAGATAGAAAAACATTCCACCATTCCTGTTAAATGAAATATTCAGTTATATTACTAAGTTGACATAAATTATTATCTTAGTAACTAATAGTATTTGTTAAAATATGAGAGAAAAAATATCAGAGAATCGATAATGACGAAATTGGCCCTTTGTGTTTAAATATAATTTAGCGTTAAGTTTGGTTGGTGGGATTCGAGGCTGGGATATGGACCGTACCCGGACACGGATGTTCGTTGCACGCCTCTGATTGCATGGAGGGGCCAATACAGTTGGCACCGCCGTGTAGCGGGTCGTCACACTCGCGAGTTCTGTTCCGTATCCCTCCGCCACAGGTAGTGCTACATTCGGCCCATTGTACCCATGGTTTCCAGGCTCCATCAACTGTGTAGACAGAGTACATCTCATATTTGAATTGTTTAAAAACCGATTAACATCTAAAGTATTTCTTAAATGGAATATTTACACTTCATATCAGAATGTCCTTGATCAACCAACACAGTGACCGAAAAAACTTGAAATGTCCGAATGTCAGTCTCCATACCCGATAACGCTCCGTGAAGCATACATTGTCCAGTTAAAAGAGCCACGCCACATGCAAGAATTCCAATGTGTGAAATGGGTTTGCGAAAGAAGATATTGTCATTCTTAATGGAAAATTTAAAGTGGCAAAATGTCGGTAGCATATAATCAACTATTGAATGTGTAGGCTAAATTGCTGTTTGTTCTACTGTTGCATTTTATTACCTCTTCTTAATGATGACATAGGGCTATACCGCGGGTCATTTATTTCACGCTATGTTTATTTTGTTAAGTCATTTCTTTTTATTTATTGTTGAATAACACAACCACAAACATAACGGCAAATGTTCCGAAATTGTGCAATTCAGGCATACGGTATAGAAGAAGCTGTGAATTAATTTTAAAAGATATAGGTAGTTGATATATTACAAAATATCGAAATATTTTGAAGCGCTCAAAAGTAATATATGTCGGTAGGAGAAAGAGAATGCCGACAGGGGCAGTATAAGAACGGTATTCTTGACCTATATATAATCATGAAATAAAAAATAAACAAATTAAATGATCGACACCGATAATTGGCAGTAATTGATAGGCTATGCATACCCTGCTCGGACTGGAAACGCATGTAACTGTACTATTAATTTTCATTTAATCATGCCATAATAATCATGTCTCCTTTTGAATATAAAGACAAATGCTGTATGAAAATAGTCATTACCCGGGCATGAGAAGGCGTTGCACGTTTCTGTCTCGTCCGCCGGACCCGGGCACTCGAGACCGCCGTAGAATGGACCGTAACAGGTGCGCGATCTGTCTCTATTACCGTACCCACACGTATGGGAGCACTGTGTCCATTCTGTCCAGGGTTCCCACACGCCATCCACTGATTATGAAATGTTTTAAATGTTTAAAAGCGAATAGTGTACAATACAACGAACTGTCCAATATTTTCCGATTCTAGGTTTATTTATAATGATTTGTTGCTAATTAACATCAATAATCACAAGTTAGAATGAGATTTTCATACGTACTGGGCATGCATTTCGTCCATAACTTGCTGACTCAAAAAGAAAGTGTTCAGAAAGATTACATGTATATAAAATTGCCAATATAAGATAAAACGTCATGACTTCATGTAATTTTACATGATAAAAGTTGCTTTAATGTGATAAATGGTATTTCAAAAAATTAATTTGTATTTATTAAGTACATTTATTTCATAATTATTTTTTTATGATAAATGAAATAAAAGTTCTGATACCAATTTTATTTTAGAAACAGACTGGCAAGCAATGGTCGACTTTACAACTGACTGGCCATAACAAAGGCGTGTTTCCGTGTGATATGGTGTAAAAGATCCATGAATCCAAAGGTTAGATAAGATACCAGTAACTCATTTGACCGATGACTTCAATCTAAGATTTGGGCTAAATAATTAATGTTGTTATACACGGAGACCCAGTTGCCATGCGACCATCCTAATATGCTTTCTCTGAATAATTAACGGGTTCTTTTGCGTGATTTCGCTTACCTTCACACATTCTTGGAAAGCAATCCTCAATTTCTTCGAACGGCCCCGGACATTCTGCGCCGCCGTAGAATGGGCCATCACACTCCCGTGTTCTAAACCGGGTTCCATTAGCGCACGTGACACTGCAGTCAGACCATGGAGTCCAAACCTTCCAAACTCCGTCGACTAAAACCAGTTTTTATCAGTCATGTATAGACAGTTCTCCTTTGAGTGAGTTCTTTTTATTTCACACGGCCTCTTACAATTCCACAAGGCTCTATCAATCTCTTGTCTGCCTTAACAAGGATGGAAATAAAATTTCTACAGCTCTATTCTGTGAATTCATGCGAAAGGAAAAACGTGTGGTTAAATAAATACAACTAAATATAATATATGTGTATGTATCTCTATATATCCATGCAAGATACGGTTTGCTAATTAAACTATACCTTATGTATCAATCGAATCTCTGATACAATTCATACAGATTCATTCTGAAAACAACATAAAAGAGTTTAAAATTCACCTTCACCAAATGCAAGACTAGCTAGAACGCTTACACGTCACGCCAAAAACAAATACCAAGCCGTCCCGTCACCACTAAGCGCGCTTTAAGAAGCAAGAAATGTGACGTCACAGGGGCGGATTTACGGTAACAATGGATGGACAAAACAACACGTATTGTACCGAAACAAGGCGTAACCGCCGGGCAAATATTGACATTGACGTTCGGTCCAACACAGGGTTCGGTTTGAGAGACACACTCGCGATATCGCGTGCGTTCGCCCTCGCCGCACGTGTTATCACATTGGCTCCACTCGCCCCACTCGCCCCATGTTTCCAGGCCTGGTAACGAAAATATAGCAGATTCTAATATATACCATCCCTCACCTATCATTCATTCCATTGACACATATAAATGTTGGACATACCTAAATGGTTTCTGCTTGGATGTCTAAATGTAGGTCGCTTCTTGACATATTGTGTTTAACATGGATAATTCATTTATATAAAAAGGGAGGACGATATTTTAATATGCTGAAAGGTCTCTTTAATTCCTATTTCTGAAACTGTTTACTACACTTTCTTGTTTTCAAGTTTTAAAGTTAACTTTTCTATTGTATTACTATGCAGGTATACCCATTCATACCACTACTATATAATATTTTTTTTTTTTAATTTTTTTCCGCATGTTTAATTGACACTTCTATATCGTATTGCATGTACATGCATTTCTCATGTTTATCTTCTTTAGGAAACAAATGTACCACAAAACCTTAACTTAAGACGTGTGACTTCAAATGTGAATAAACCAAAGTATTGCACAAGCAGTTAAAAAATGAAATACATAAATGCACTCGACAGCTATATTTCATGAAATAAATCATAAAGTATTACTTCTAGACATAAATTAAACTTCAGAGAAGTTTTTCAAACAGGAGTCAGACTCCATAGATGGGCAGTATATTTCCTTGATATTCTGACATGCTTCTGAGAAATTTGAAGGATGGTAAATTAGGACCTACTGTGAAAAGAAATAAATGACAACATTGTGGAAATAAATGTGAAAAAATAATGGATAAAATGGTGATTTGAGTTGATTATCACCACAGATCCGCGAGGTGCACCTAAACATTACCCGTTGATGTTTGCGTTGAAAATGTTGATTTCAATCGAAAGAGAGAGAGAATGAGCATCAATAGATGAATATTAGAAATGGTTATGCTTAATGATATTTGCCAGTACAATGACTAAAATCGGAAATGAATAAGTTTAAAGAAAATATATCTATGTACTTTATTGAGTTAATCGTATTTTGATTATATGTAAATCATTATTAAACAAAACGTTTACTTATTTCTTCATTGGATATAAATAGATTGCGTAATACTTCTCACAAAAGTCAAATATTAATTAATTTTCAGTGGTTAAGAATTTTTCTAAGTCATTCATGGGTGATAAGATTGTATGTCAATTTCGATGCAATGCTGTACAGTCGATAATGTTCCTTGGATTGTATGTTATGACATAATCGTGTTTGCCGTGTGCCATAGTGTATAACAAAATATTTTAATTCAAATTCCGATCGTGGTAACATTTTTCGAATAAACAGTGCTCGGAAAAATAGTAAAGAATGGAGGAAAACAAGTATAGAAGGAAGGTGCATACATAAGTCACAAGTGATATTCGAATTAAGAGCTGCAAAAATGTAACAAGTTGTAGCAGAACAAATGGCAGCCATTTTGTGACCGCTCACACCCACTCCACACATATTACCAATACATTTATATTATATACAAAGCAATCCGTGTGTTTGCATGGATGGACTATTAATGTAGTTTTCCTTTCTAAGATTATTTATCTTATATATCAGCTAAGGGTAATGTTAAAAATATATGAAAACAAAATAACTTTCAAAACAAAATTACAAGGACGAATTGTTCATATTTACACCTTATATAATTTATAAATACATTTACAAAATACTCTTTTTTTTACTTTGAATTGATTTATTAATAAGATTAGTGATACTTTTGAGACGGTATGGAATGGAAATTGTCTAGAGAAGACGAAATGTTATAAATGCCACTTACTTGGACACATGGGGAGTTGGCACGGTTTGTATTGCACGCCCTCGCCAGGACATGGCGTTCCACCGAAGTTTGGAGGCGGATGGTTACATTCACGTGTCCGGGTACGTGTCCCGTTTTCACACGTGACTGAACAGTCTCCCCAGGACATCCACATACTCCAGCCACCCCGAACTATCAACACGTGATCGACAAATCAAACTGAGACACACACATTTTTGTTTGTATGCAGAAAATAGCTTAACGATACAAATGGTGACTTCAGACATTGTCGGATTATGTGTATCAATATAATTAAGTAAAAAATCAATGTAAATAACAACAATAATTATAATTTTACTAATTGTTTCAGCGTGATGACTGAAATGTACTCGTGCGCGTGATTAAAGAACAAACTATTCTGGCATAAAGATCTAATCCAAATATCTTTGATTTCCGAAAAATAAAATGATTGGAGCAATATGATGTTTTCAAAATCAAGTTTATGTAGTTTTTTTTATGGATTTTGAGACGAGTCAGCAGCAAACCAACTCGGCACCTGGACGATTCGGCACCAAATCAAATAAATTACTAATGGACAAACCACCGAGGCTTTATTTTCATTTGATGCCGAATCGTCTGAGGTGGCGAATCTTCTAGGTGCCGAACTGCTTTGGTGCCGATCGAGTTGACCAGATGCCGATTTATGTTGGTGACTCGGCTTTCAAAATAAGTACTATAAAGGAATATCAGATCTGATGCTCGATATTCTGCTCGTTATATGAGTTATCAAGCTCAACATCCCATATGGACATTCAATTCGTCGTTCAAAGTAATCATGGTGCCGAGCTACATCAGCAATGCAGTTCGATATTATTGGCTAGCTCAGCATTTTAACTCGTTATTTACATCGTTGTTCATTTGCCAAAATTCCAATGTCAAGTGGACTTAGCATTCTAGTTCGACACACAACTCGTCATTCATAACCATTAACTAACTTGGGATTCGTTCACTTGCTTGACTCGTCCCTCAAAATAAAACGTTGACATGATGAGCCAGCTTACCATTGTATCTCGATATTTAAAATACATTTGTAGTTAATACATTTAACAAGGGCAGACTTACTCACTATTGCAGCTCGACAAAAGGCTCGACCTTTCAAGCTGAAACTATATCAATGTTAAGGCATGTCTAGGGAATGCTCTCTTAACACAATGTAGGAAGAACAACCGACATACAAGCCAGCTGAAAACAAACTTCCAGGTGAACAAACCGAGATTCAAACCCATGGTGGGGAGAGGCTAGGTTCTTGTAATTTGGAATTACTTACCCCTGCACTGTATGCCTGCATAATTGTCACAATGATCGACGTGTGTACGATTACACTGCTGAAGGGTTCTTTCCAAGCCAGCACAATGGACACTGACAAATTGCTTGCCAGGATACATGTCGCTCTCTGGGTAAGTGTGGTTCTCGCTCCCTATAAACAAATGCAAAGGTATGGAACTTTACAACAACTTAAGGTGAGTCATGATATTTTGAATTAATGACTATAGTATGAGTTAAGTATCCCTTTCAATAATATATAAGTTAAGGTCAAATAAGTGTATAAATCGATTATACTTTAATATACCCGAGTGCAAAAAAGGTGTGCATGCACTCAGGTTTACGTTAATGTCCATATATTACTTTTTTATTACAAACATTCCCATACAATAGAAATACTTTCGAGATACACATCATATCGATAATACAATAGTCAAATATTTATACCAAACATATGTTTCGTACATTTAGCAAAATATTTATTCAAAAATGTGTACCCCATGTAAATTCTATACCAGGGTCTTTCTTATTTGTTTGATTGTTTGTTAGGTTTAATGTCCCGCTGATAGTGTTGTTGTTGTTGTTGTTTTTTCAATCATTTGAAGACTATGTCTACTTACAAAAGATATAGAGCTGCTACGCTGCAGTATCATGCCATAAACATGTGGCTTAAATACTGAGCGCCAAGCAAAGCAGCTATACCGGTACCTTTTTTTTTACAAGGACCTTGTTTATAATAATGTTAGTAAAATATATTAACAGTGCTCGGAATTGTAAAATTATAACAATTTCTAGCATGTAAGTATTTCTTATTGATATCTATGTGAGTAGGAACGAAGCCAGTGTTTATTTTTATGGTCTTCAACTCGAAAACAAAATACATGTACTAAGTTCTGACCTTCTCCTGACCCCTCAAATCCGATCTGTTTGCAGGAGACATCTACTGCCGTCCTATCCCAGGCGCTATCAGCACATACGGCTATTTCCGTTTCTTCAAGGTCATTCAAAATCTCCAGCTGCCCTTCTCCGTGTTGACCGATATTCTTCAGAATCAGCAAACCTGATATGTGGACATAATAAAATGGCAACTATCACTCTTCTAAGATACCTTTACACGAAGTATTATTTTTTAATTTAATTCCTTGTAGTCCTAATACAGTCTAAATGAAGGACTACAATTAGCGAAGCATATCAGATGAAGATTTTCCTATCCTTCAAAGTTTTAATTTTGTATTAATAGACTTCAAAATTTTGAAAAATTAGAGACAATTTCTGTTAAAAAATAAAGAGAAAAAAGAAAAATAACAACATAATTTTTACCTATATCCTTATTTAGAAGTTCTTTTCTCAAGGTCAACGTTTGAAAAAATAACTATTAACAAAGATTTTTTTTTTTGCAATAGAAATAATACACATATAAACAGGCACCTGTACAGTCGATGCCCTTACAAGGAGCCGTCTCACTTGGAAAGCCGAGGCAAAACCGGTCCAATCCCGGTACTCCCCCGTTGGAGCAGTTCCTGTATCTGTGCATGACGCCTCGCCCACACGTATTCCTGGTGGAGCAGGCGCCCCATTCACCCCATGACAGCCATCCTGACATAATCAATTAGATATGTAGTAGATTAATCATTAATGTATTCAATATGGCATTCGGTTTTACTAATTGCCAAAATATACAAAGAAAGAAACATTTGTATTTTCACGATTGACGAGGTTACTAGTGAAAATACACATCCTTTATAACCTCGAGATGTAAGATATGCTATATAGTATATATCGTTGATATTTCGTATTCCTTCTTCATAACTTCTGATGTCCAAAGCACTAAATTAAATATCTATTCTTTGACATTTAATTTCGTTTACCGGTAATGTGTACTAAAGGTTATTTTGTACATGTATTAATGTTTTGTGAATAAGTCTGATAAAGGATTTGTGTTAGTAAAAAAATCGATAGAATTAATGAAAATTAACCCCCCCCCCCCCCCACCCCCCGAAAGAATAATCAGCAGCTGTTGTAGTAATTCATTGTCCGTGTACAAATTTCAAAATCCTTACCCCCTTTAACTTCTCTTACTACTGCTGCTAGTTTACAGTAAAATTTGAATATTTTGAGGATCGAATGGGCTTCGTGAGGATCGAAGGAACACATATATTTAGTTTTATGGAATATAATTAAAGCATATATCGAGGATTATAATGTATTTTGGGATGGCAGGGTATTCGGATAATGAATACTCGGCCTTTACTAGTAAAACTAATGTTGACTACAAGTGATTATTGATGATAATAGAACACTCACGTGGGCACGACTGTAACGTGCAGACCTCGTATTCCTCATCAGCTCCCCAACACTTGGATGGGGACAGGACCTCGAGAGTCTCGGTGTCGATGCACTTCCGCCGGCGCGTGGTCCAGCCAGTTTCACAGCTCACTGAACACGGCCCCCATTCCTCCCACTCGTCCCAGTCGATACGGTTCGCTGCACATACATTTATAAGCATTAAATTTAGATTTAATATGTATTCATGGTTTTACCTACAATATTTATATACAAGAACGTCAAAGATATTTGAAAGAAAGAAATACGGTTAACTACATATAAATTCATTCAATTTTAAACCGATTCTTAGTCATTTTATTATACGAGAATGATATATAAATATGGAAAGGAACTTATTTTATATATTTATCAATGATTGTATTCTAAACAGTTTATTACTTCTTTTTAGATAAACTTATATAAACAAGGTCAAAAAAATCTAAAAGAAAAAATTGCGCCGCCTTATTATTTCTTATGGAAATTATATTTTTACAAAATACACAGATAATATATTAAACCGAAACCGCACACAAAATTTGAATAAAGCGCTGAAGGTACTGGAGGTGTGTACATGTATATCTTAAGTGACAGAGGCTTTAACGGGCTGTCAGCTTCATTGATGATATTGTTGAAGTATATAAGGAACATGTATATCTATTACATATATATAATTCACACGCCAAGGTCCACGCTCTCTATAATCTCTTTAACACTTTTCAAGTTAGTCTTTAACATCAAACTACGTCTAATTTCTGATCTAATTTTTTCTTAAAAACAAGTTTTTGGGATTCAACACAATATGCTTAATAGCCAGAGGTTTGCTTGTAACATGTGTATGAATTCGTTTAGTAAAATTTGATATGAAATGACAATACTGGTCAAATTCTTAATGTATTGACCTATAAATAATATATATGGCAGGCTTATGTAGCTCAACTGGAAAAGAAGTCGTCCTGGGTTCGACCCCCAGTCTGGCTACGCGGTCTTATTGAATATATTGCTCACCCTGAAAGTCACAGTTTTCGCCCATCCACCCTTCAGTACAAATACAATAGAAGACCCTCTCCATCTTTGAGTTCATCGTGTCCAGGCAACGACCATCATTTTTACACGGATCTTGCGCGCATGGACCAAGAGCTTCCTGCAGAAAAAAAATTGAATTATTTACAGACAATGTTGTTATTTCGTCTCTTCCGTGTGTTAGATTAAAACAAGAAAGTCAGTAGAACTGACAGATGCTCCCCGAAGAACGTCATTGTTACAAATAAGGCCTTGGTCAATGGGTGGGAGGATATGTTGAACTCCCCATTCCTAAATCATATCTATTCTTCTCATCAAATGAGATGTTTTACCAACTCTAATTTGGAGACTTAGTAACAGTTTACTATTTAATATGATAATACGTGTTACTCATCAGATCTTTCATTGATTTTTTTTAAGTTTTTATACTACTAAAAATTAAGTCATACATTTCAATGTGTGCTCATATCAAAGAGGTTAACCAACACTCTTGACATATGACTGGATATTTGAAATAGTGTATAATGGCCTAAACAACAATTAGCTGACATGATTATGATTGACATTACTAGCATATTGAATTTTGTGGGGTTTTGTTTAAATGATATCTCCTGTTAAATTGACATGAATATTAGTCAACAACATGGTAGTAGGGGCCATAACTCTCTTAAAAATTGAGGAACCAGGTCACGCCGACGATATGCGTATCTACTCTTGGTAATAAAGCTTCCCATAAAGTTTCGTTGAATTCAAGCCATTAGTTCCTGAGAAATAGCCCGGACAAGAATCATGCAATATTAACTATAGGCCAAAAAGTCAAGGGGCCTTAACTCTGTGAAAAATTTAGGAATCGGGTCATGCTGACGATATGCGCATCTCCTCTTGGTAATAAAGCTTCCCATAAAGTTTCGTTGAATTCAAGCCATTAGTTCCTGAGAAATAGCCCGGACAAGAATCATGCAATATGACTATAGGCCAAAAGTCAAGGGCCTAACTCTGTGAAAAATTAGGAATCGGGTCATCTGACGATATGCGCATCTTCTCTTGGTAATAAAGCTTCCCATAAAGTTTCGTTGAATTCAAGCCGCTAGTTCCTGAGAAATAGTCCGGACAAGGAAAGTGTGACGGACGAACGGACGGACGAAGCGGCGACTATATGCGTCACCTTCGGTGAGCATAAAAATGTCAATGACAACAGTCAGGTTTTTATTCTACCATCAAATTCAATCGTGACTTTTTTCGTTATATATGCAAGGAAGCCATTTCTTTTTTAAATTAATCAATTAATCTATTTCTTGTTGCTGTTTTTTTTTAGTTTCGAGTATGCATTAACTTTTATCAGTATAAAACAGTTAACAGGTATCCCTCATTTGTTTGCGGTGGGGAGAGGATCATTCGTGTCCCCCTGCTGAGAGAAAGAAATGAGACTGTCGAGGATGCGGGAGTCAGCGAGGTACGGATTACCTGTTCATACCACGCACTCATAATTGATTTGAACCTTTTGCATATCCTCAAGTATTTGATAGATCAATTAATTTGTTTGAAGAACACTTTCTTTAATTTGAGCTTCGAGAGAGAGAGAGCATTAACAGGGGCAATTTTGGCATGTTCTTTTCCAAGCATACAAAAATAATTCTTAAGTAATGTTAATTATGTCAATATCAATGGTATTGTCATGTTGAGTTATCCTCCAAATTGTAGCCATAAACATATAACGGCATTTGCACCGTTAAAGCGAAATATCGCTACTGACATTAGTCAAATCCAGGAAAGGGCATCACCATTTATAATATACCTTCAATCATAAGAGAGACCTTGCCGAAAGCAACGGTATCATCTAATATTGTTGTAAGATATGAAATGTCATGCATAATGAGATATTTCAAGATTAGGATTGTCTCCTTCATTAGTCACAGCAAACTCCACACAGTGATCTCCCTTGCAAGCAAAAAAAAAAAAATCACTGCCGTCACAAATGTCACGTGATGATGGTAAACTAAAAAATGGCATCGGTCTCCGTCTGCTGTCACAACAACAAAAATATTTTTTAAAATGATTTATTTTTACCACGAGGCGATATTTGATGTTTATTAAAGAAACATACTTAGGGATATGACACTCGCAGTAAAATATTTTTTTTTTTTTTTTTTTTTGGAAAAAAGAAAAATTAGCTAAATTCTGTTAATTTTTGCTTGTGATGGCAGTGGTTATCTACAACTGTAAGGGGAGGTAACTACTGCGTGGAGTTTGTAGTCACAGATAGACCTCAATCACAGACACCATGTAAATACAACCTTATAATCAGATCAATTCGTGTCACGTGACACAATTACACCCCCTATATCTGTGATAACACACCTCTCTCACCCAGGAGGGCCTTCTGAGACCACTGATGCTGCAGGGGCTACCATTGGAACCGAGCATCATAAAGGGTTTGAGTTGTGTACTAATGGATGAGAAGGACGGACGCTATTACATGGTCAAGGATCTACCTAGTGTATGGCACAATCAGCTATATGCTGAAGCATAAACATTTTCTGCTTGTTACCAGACGTTTTAGAAGGAAGGTATGCGGTTGAATGGCGATATGTAAAACAATAAATAAATAAAAAAAAAACATTTAGCACTAGCAATATACCTCAGAGACTTGTGAACTTAAATACAAACATGAAGACATTAAAGTCCCTCAGCGAAACACAAATCATCAAAGAAATCGAAAATTTTTGGCTCGACTGATGAAGAAGTACTGCCCTGAGTCCTAGTTCCAGGCACAGAGAAAAAAGGGGGGATAAAAATATAGACTGTAGTGGGGTGGTTTATGTAGATTGCACAAATGTAGAGAAATGGCACGTATTTATTTGCTTAAACTTGTACGTCGGATAGATGTGATATTTTAGGAAACTGACGTTATATTAAGTCTATGAAACAACTAGCCTTGATCATCAAACACACATTTATTTTAGTTTGAATTAACTGCTCCAAGCTGTTATTTGTATTAATTAACTATAAAGCTATCTTCTTTGATTTCTGCTATGTATTTCCATACACATTAAGTTAAAGGAATTATGCATTGATAAGAGGTAGACAGCATGTATCAGCTAGCACCGGTCTCCCTACAACAGTAAAGGTAGGTTCTGAAGTAACATGATGAAAGTGCCACAGTATTTCTCCACGTGGAGTTCGAATCTCAACAAAAACTGTGGGACTGGTCTAAAGAATTTTGTATTTCTTTGGTAACCAGTGTTCAGTTAAAATGATGGGGTATTGTAATAAATTTCGGGTCTCAAATACATTACAGTGTCTTACAGTATAAAGAATTACAAGTTAATTTAAAACCGATGTTGCCTATGTTATTCTTTCTTTCTTTTACATTTTCTGAAACTGAAAAGCATTACAAACATGAATACATGCGATTTAAATACTTAAAGGTCAGTTTGATTATTTAGACGATCTGTCTTAAACTGATTAACATTGTCCGCAAATTGACAAAGAGTATAATTTTCATGTTAGTCTTTTTAATTCAATTAACGTTTTGTATTTCTACATTTTATTGTTACAGATTTTGAGTAAAGTGAAGATAAATGACGGAAAGGGTCACCATGGCGACAATGTGAAAAGCGGTTTGGCAACTTAACTACAGCAAAAATATCATGAGAACATGGAGCCGTTTGATGATTACCTTTATATATATATAAAAAAATATAAAACAACGTGCGCTTGTTTTTTTTATAAATACAATGTGATTATGTGCATGTTCTTGTGTTAATGTAAGAAATGAGTATGTACGTCTGGTAATCATGTTTGTAGCAGATATTACGTGTGTATTTTATTCTGTTTAAGTGTAAGTTTAGAAAAAAACTGCGGGAGAAAAAAGAAAGAAAACAATAATAGCAATCAATTACTGTATGCCTGCACCTAGAATTTTTTATGAAAATGACAATTTGTTTTTGCACAATAAACATTCTTTCACCTAATAAAAAGAACGAATGAAGAAACTACTTATTCTTTTTTAACAAATTGAAGTCTGTATCGCTTTTGACCATACGCGTAATCATAATGATGACGACGACGACGCCGCTGCCGCCGACGATGATGATGATTATGATAATTCATTACTACTGAAAGATGCTCGACACGGTGTTAAACTACACTGTCGCCGACGTGACAAAATATGCGTACCTGGTCAATGGTGAAGGCCTCACGATGGTGATAAACACCTCTCAGCCCTTGTTCCTCAACCACAAGATCGTCGGCAAAATCTGTATGGTCCGCATCATTCAGCTGACAAACCCACTCGTCGGGATAAAAATTGAACGACTGACACTGTCTAGATTTTAAACACTCATAAGCGCAGTGTGTGACTTGACGCTTCGTTGAAAACTCCTCGAAAACATGGCCAACTAGTATTTTCCCTGGAAATGTATAATTTTTGTTTTCTGTGAATTCGTAAACTTGGATGTCTGTAGCGTTGGTCGAGATGACATGAAATAGCCCAATCAATTCGACAAGGGCTAGCCAAGCCACTACTCCCATTTTCCCCTTAATACCCTTGTCTCTTCTCAACTCTTTTTTGTGATATTTCAAATAAATGTATATGGAATTAAAACAATACAAAAATACTAGTATCCTAAGTAGATTTCGAACTTATCCACACTGCACGCAAAACTAGACTAGTGTTCCCGTTTCCGACGGTTTCCGAAGCAATCAACAATAACCTTTAAATAATTCACAATACATGTAATCTAATTAACTTGTGGACCAAAGAATCTTGGATCGATCCTTTGATATTTCGGCTTCCTGGCAGCGGAGAACCGAAGATTACCTGACTTTACGTCCAATCAACTCTTCTGAATTATCTATTATTTTTATTCACAGATCGATGCCTGGATGTCAAATCAGAACTACTGAGAAATCTGAGGGAAGGTAATTTAACGTAAGATATGTCCCTCGGTGTAATTGTTCTCTCGGGATAAATATATGATGCTTACATTCCTTTTCATGATACACAGGATACAGGTTCATCTGATTTTTCTAAAAGTAATTAAGTACTATACTATCATTGCAATGAGCTGCGGCTTTCAGTTTCAATCACTACTTTCATTGCTACTTTTATTAGCAACTCCCCCTCTCTCTCTCTTTCATATAATTGAGTGTTCTAGCTCATTCAATTGCCAGAAGGCTCAACATTTTTGCCGATGTATATTTTCTGAATCTGTCAGTAATGTATTTATTATATTATTTTTGGTTTTTAAAGATAAGACAACCAAATGTCAACATTAAGCCGTACACCTCCATGAACCCGGTGTCTCCATCCACCATTATATTTGACATATATATTGTTTTTTGGCAGAAATTACGTCGTTTCAAGGTGGACTTCAACAATCCCTTTCCCTGTTCAAAGTTGTTTTTTTTTTTTTTTTTTTTTTTTTTTCAGTTAAACATGAATGTGAAAACCAATCGTTCACTTTAGTGACCGAAGCATCTTTCATCAAGTTATACATGATTAAATGGGAAAAGAAGAGACAAAGTATCGTGTATCATCAACTTGACTGATTTCTACCATGAGTGAGGTATAAGATAGTATTTTAAGCAGTCGAGCTTTGAACTAGTGTTTATGAAATGTAATAGGCAAAATTGTTTGTGTTAAATAAAAATGATCGAATTTGTAAGAACGTATAAAATGAAAAGTATCAAGCAACTTCGTTCTGTGCTATAACCTGACATAAAACAGCGAGTTAATTCAAGTGCATCGTTCATCTTTATCATAAATTATATACGCTTGCAACTGTAAACAAAGTTTCAAATGTTTTTAAGAAACACAGAGTCCTTATGTATCGCACAAACGAGTTATTACGTTCTATTTACCATATATTACGAATTATTTACTGTATATTACGAATTATTACCGTATATTACGAATTATTTACCGTATATTACGAATTATATGTAATACGATTTACTTGCGATAAAACATGATTTTTTTACGAGTTACCCAGATTAATACGATCGATCTATTGTTATGATAGGTAAACATATATACATTGTCATTTGAATTTCAAGTGTGAGTACCTTGTTAAAACGAATTCATGAAGATAAAAAAGTTTATCTTACATATTTCTTTTACGGTGGTGATAATGTGACGACATACATATACATATTTTAATAGTATTTAGTCTATTTAGAAAAAAATAACAGTAACTCATAATTTGAATACGAATATCAATGTTTATTTTATTCAACAAAATATTTCAACCATTCTAAACGTGTACACTTATGCCGGCGGCTCTCCCTGTACTCCCTGTTTCATACCATGTCTTGACTGATCACGAGTCATTAATCAATCAGTTGATTAATCATCAGTGGCAAATAAGACATAGGCTATCTCAAAGAATTCTAGCGTAGTTAAAACTGATCATCATCAAGTTATCATCAAATCGATATATTTGAACCACGCATAATAACTGCTTGGTCACTAACAAAATTTGAACATGTATACATAAATAAAACATTGTACGCCCGTAATAAAGAGAATAACATTGAACCAAACACAGCGTGCAGCTATGTTTGTAAACAAGCCTATCAAGAATGGCCACGTGATGTTATCTGTCAAGTTAATGAGATGTCAACAAAACTTAATGTGCAGTAGAGACTGGATCATAAATATTTAACTGGTTTTGACAGCGAGACTGCCTAGAGGAGAGTTACTTATTTTCTTGCATTATGTAAGTGATATTTTGTTCAAATATTTTTATTACATGCGTTTATTTAAAAAATAAACCTACTAAGTTAGAAATACTCAGTGACGTAATATTGTCTCAATTCTGATTGCATGTTTTGCTTAAGGTCAAGTATGCAAGTGGCATTTTAAAATACACATAGCTCTATACGTAGTAATGCTTTAATTTACACGATATTCTGACGATATGCATCGATAAGCAAATACTTTTTCATGACCTACATACTGTCCTACAGAAAAGACAGAAGCTTTACATTCTATATACATGTTACATTCTGGGGCGTGTCTTCGCTCTAATCTTGGATTCGCACCAATCCGAGGGTCGTGTGGGTGGGTGGGGGTATAGGAGCGAATTTAATACGATGTGCGTTAAAGTATATGAAGGATTTGCAAAAATATGCGTCTCTCAATGTAGTTCATATTTTAAACACAAACATCCTAGAAACACTCTTGGTTACAGACCACCATTTTATGAATGATAACTTGGAAGGCAACAAATTTGTCAATAAACCATGCAGCAATTTGCGTTGCATCAAAGTGGCAGGTTACATACATAATGATTATTTTTAAATCAAGTTCTCGAACAGGGAAGTATCAGATTAGAAAAAAATGGATTCTTCACTCTCTATAACTGCAGACAGTGCATATTTTTGAAGTATTGTATAGTCATACTGCGACACCTTAGTGCTAAGCACATCCGGGTAATTAGGTGTAGTACATGTCAATAAATGCACGTTAATCTTGTAAAACGTACATTTTCCAGATCCATGCATACACCATAACATGACTTACGAGTAAGATATATGACAACAGCAAAATCATAAGCGAAATAAATACTTGCAGGTGGGGCATTTTGCATGTAAGAAACTGCATAAATAAAAATATTTAAAATTTAGAATATTCTGCATTAGTCATATGCAATGTGAAACAGCATGTAGTACAGAGTTTATTTATATCGATGATCCAAGATTAAATTTGAAACAGGTGGCATGTAGTGAGAAACTATTTACATGTAATACACGCAGCCGGATGGGACATTTATACTTACCACATAGTACAATTTTATTTTTCAATTACATAATTTTTGAAATAGAAAAATACTAAAATTATATATGGTTCCTCATGAGCATTTTTTTTTGGGTAAAATTACATTATATCAGGAATATGCATGCTCCTTACTTATGTGTATGGGCTTATTCTGTCTTTTATTATTATATGGCCACCTTGTTATGTGTGTTCTCTTTTACATCCCGTAGACGGTCATTTCGATATCTGCTACATTGGTGAATGTTTTCATTTCATCACATAGCGAAACTATAAGCAAACCTTAAATAGCCTATATAGGTCTTAGCCATTAAGGCAGGTTCCACACGCTTTATTTTTTTTATATTTTTACACGAATAATGGTGGCAACGACTATGCTGTCTGCTGTCGGAAGCCAATACACGGATAAGGATGCAACAAAACTTTCACTGACAAGATGATATAACTCGTCTAAATTGCATAAAACCTTCAACATTACGGAGCACAACTCCAAAAGATATTATTGTCTAGTTCATGCCCCGGCTGTGTCTTCTACGTGCATCAGGAGCACACAAATATGCTTCATAACGCTGTGGTTCTACCCGAGTACCTCTGTGCACACCTGTAATTAACAGACGCTAAATCGCTTCGAAACGAATCTGCATATCAGTTTAAGCAATACAATACAATAACCAGTGAAAAGCTTAACAAACCTCAGACAAACAAATGCACGTGACCCTTGCTTTCAATAGTTACCTTTGTTCAGCAACCTCCGACAAACATTCTGGGATGGGATATACCTGTTCTGGCGTCATGTTAATTAACTAGACAGAGCTATATAACTGAAAGACTGCTGCAGCGACGGTAAACTTCAACACACTAACATTTATAAACGGATGTTTCTTACCTGATTCATGCCCTTGTTGCAAATGTCTTGACCGATTTTATGAAACTACAACACTCTACTTGTGTGTAATTGTAAAGTTAAATCGTTTTCCTGGTGTTTTAATATCATATATTGTCACTGTTGATACATATCACGGGAAATGGGGACAAAAGGGAGATATAGTAACGTGTTGAAGACAAGATTATTTTTCAAATCCTGCTTTTATATAAACCAATATCCAAGATGTTATCGTTAAAAAGCCTTTCAAAAATTGGGTACATATAAATTTATAAGTGTATAGTTTACTACGATATTTTGTGGAATTAGCTAAATATATAAATGAACACGAGTAAATCGAAACTTTTAATTAAGTGTTAAAATATACTTAAATGGTTTTCATGATAAAATTCATGTTTTTTTCCCTTCTGATTTTAAATGATAATTATATAGTATATAACTTTTGTGTAGATGTACAAAGCTCTAAAACTGGTGGCTTCCTGTAATTTTAAACTGACTTACATGCTAACTAGTAGCTGTACAGGGACAACGGATAGTCAAGGTAGACCTGATTTACACGAAAGAAAAAATATTTTCTTATAAATAATTGCTTGTGACCAGTTGACATAACTATTAATGAGAAAGGCGAGGTCAGTAATTTCACTGCTGAAAACTGGTTAAATGTATTGATCATTACCTTCCCAAGCACATAAGAGAACTTGCACCGATTCTATTAACCTTACTTTGAGCTAAGTAGTGACCTTAGCCTGTGGAATCTATTTTATCAATTTATTCCCCAACCCCCGTTTTAGTTTGATGAGATGGTTTACTTTAAAGCCTGAAATGATGTGTTTCCACTATCAGCAAAACTTGTGTAAATCACTTTAGAAATGTCTGAAAAAAACCCGACTAGTTTGCGACACAACAAATGCATCTGACATTCTGTTAAACGCCTCGAATTTACTAGAAAGTAGAAGAAAAATAGCAAATAAAATGTACGATTTGTTCGATTATTTCTGGGTTTTTTTTTCTTCATTTTTTTATTTTTCCTATAGTGATTGTAATCCAGGCCAAGTTTGTCTGATTCATTTATTTACTTCTCCTGAACGATGATGTAAAACATGTATTGCAGATTCGTCATTCGTCACCGAAGTTTGAACAATAAAATGAGTTGTATGAGCGCGGCCGTGCTGCTCTGTGTGTGCTTGTTTGTGACACAAGGGCAAACTCAGTGTAAGTACAAATCAATTAAACAAAAGATTAAACTTTCTTTTACGTCGATATGGAAACACGCTTTTGATACTCATACTTATACCCCTTGACAGTTCCTTGTTTGGACCAGTACTTTGAACCAAGAATGGTCTCGTTCCGATAAAGTATCCTTCGGATCCGATTTCAATGGTTACGATCACTGGACCACGGCGCCTCTGATAAATCGATTAGTTGACTTCACCTTTGAATAGATATTATCAACGAGTAACCCCCTTAGCTTAGATAATTTACAAACGTACACATGCATAGTTACTGTCAATTAATTCAATGGATGTCTAATCAAATGACGTGCATTTTGTTCTATATCTGGTTCTCGTCAAATCATAGCATTTGAAGAAAGTGTTCATATTACTGTATTGAGCTATACCAAGAACAACTCAATGCTAGAAAGATAACTCAATAAATATACATTTGGAGCGAGTTCGGTACCGACAAATAGAAGAATCCTTTGATTTTGACACGCTTTTGACAATTAATTCTTAATTTTATGTTTTCAAAATAAAACCCACCTTAATTTTCTAATATAAATTTAAATAAATTAAATCCGTTAATCAATTGTCATCGCATTGATAACTTTTAAACTTAGCCAACAAATTGTAACGAAGGACCTACCGATCGGAAGTTACTCCGCTGGATACGGTGAGAAACTGTTATGTTTTAACGAATTTTATACAACAACAATACAGTGAGACCATTCAAAAAACATTTTGCATTAGCATACAGTGCTCCATAAGGATATATCGCCACGGTATCATAACCTGTTGTGTTTCTCATACACCCTGAACACTAAACAACAATTTTCATATAACAGTGTAACTTGAGCGCCTTACATGCGTGTCGCGGTCAGGGATCGAGCACGCGACTCAAGCTCCCCCACGGTTAAACTGCATTTGTACTGATGTTTTATTCAGCCATGAGTAGAGTATGAACAAATTCTTTTAGATCTTATTTTCTTTCTGTAGAAAAACATATTTTAATTGTTTTGTTGATTTTTAAAGATGCTCCATTCCTTGGGGGCTTATTTCAAAACTTGAACCACATGATGGGTGGACTTCAGACTATGACACACCAGTTGATGGCCAATGGTCAGCAGATGATTGACCAGAACATGCAGTATGCCTCTACCGCCAGGTCCTACATAGAGAACCTCAGTCCGGGGGAGAGAAGGGTCTTCAATGACGCCAATGGACGAGGATTTGCGTACAGGTTGGTGGACTGTAGTTTTGAAACGTAGGGTATTTAACAAAAATGTGATTTTACCAACTGACCTTGTAACACAGATATGGCCATCGCTTACTCATTTTAAAAGGGATCAGCGCGTCTGTAAGTGTTGAATTAGTTTAAATGCCATACAACTTCAAACCGACATAAAAAGGTTTTTCTCGTATTTCTTTCTTCCTTCATCAAGGAGTCATGAGTTGGTATAATATTCATTATTAACATTTAGTTTGGATTGCACTATGTAAATACATATGAGCAATACACAAATACATGTACTTAAAGTAATATCAATTAACAAACCTGTCAAAAAGAATGGCGTATCTGGTTTGCTTAACAAGATACAAGAAGAACTGTGGAACAATGATGTTGAAACTTTTTCAAGTTTAGGATCAAAAGTTATTCTGCCCTCAATAAAATTATTTTCGTATATTTTAATGTATCATTTTCTGTCATATCATAAACAAAATGCACCGCTTTATTGTGCATGGCTATTATTCGTTGATGTTTGCACTTGTTATGTGGTCATGTTTATATAGGAAGTGACGTTTTGTCTTTTTAGTAGTGCACAATAGACAATGGAGAAATGCTGATAATGTTTCACCTGTGTGTATTGCGGCGTTTCACAAATATATGTACATTACTGAATATGTGTTAGACATTACATATAATATGAAGGTCATTTGGGAGACCCCTAAAATTGTAACATTAATATAACAGGTAGTCAAACCTGTCTTATGCGGTCACTCATGTTGACATAAAATGTAGCCGCTTAGCCTAGATGACCTCTAAATGGAGGTCGTATGTAACATAAAAAAGTCGTTTTGAGATTATTCAAGCAGGCCGCTTAAAGCAGGTTAACACTTAAATACAGGGTCATCTATATATCCATCTTATCCCTTATTTACTTTCTTCTGTCTTTATTATTTTAGTGGAAATTCATTTTCTTTTACGTCTATGGACTTTAACCTCTTAGGGGTTCCTGTTTTGGATCAGTACTTTACGCCTGACGAAAGTCATAAAAGATCCTTGTCCTGAACGGGGCTTGAACCTGAATCCACGCTACTACTGGGCCACAACGTCCTAATGGGTAATTCAATGTACATTTAAAAAACAAAAACAGAAACGCCATGATTGAGTTGAACAAAAAACAACATAGAATTATAATGCTTAACTTCTTATTCTGCTTTAATCTTCGGATTGTATAGCTTTTAGTATTTAATAGTGAAGTTGAATACGTTACAGGAGTCCAGATGGAACTTTCAGTAGCTACACCTTCTCGTCCGGTGGACCAAACTCCCACGGTTTCATGTTTTACAACGGTCCTGACGGCGTGTATGAGAGGAGATGGTAGATTCAACAACACTTTGACATGAAAGACGTATCCTCATTGACAGTCATTTTGTAACTGAATTGTGAACTATACATGTGGCAATGTATAAAGATAACGATCAGTCATTATATGCAGTGAAACTAAATATTAAAGCCATACAGGTTATTTATTCAGCATATCGGCTGGTTATTCAGAATAGGTTTGTTTACTAGCCATTGAACTAATTGGACGACGTAAGTGAAAATTAGTCTGAACTAAAAAATAGGAAAGTGCTTTTAATAAATTTATTTGTTTTAGCTTAATCACTGCTTGTTAAATGTATATATCATGCAACAGTGCATCAGCGAACCCATGTCCTCTGATATTTTTGTGTGTGAAATGGGGATCCATCTAATGGTTTGGGATATCCGTTCTTCGTCCGTTCTAACACTTAAAATCGGGTGTCCTAATTATGACTCAAATACCATCAACCATATTTAGCGCTATGTTATTAATAACGTAGTACGTAAGTACATGTACTTAATTAAAACATTCAGCGTTTATCTCCCTTTCATAATTACCGAAATATATCATTTCTGGCGAAATTCTATTATAGTTAGTGATTACTGTATGTAATGTCATCTTTGTCGTGTACTTACATATTTTGGAAAACAAGAATGATGGAATGTGTCTCTTTCTTATTAAGTATTTAATTATTTCTTAGCCGCTGAGTATAGATGGTGGAATTCAAAGCAGCTCGTTCAAAGATGATCGGTAAAAGGTTAAAAAAAAAAAATACTATCCCTCGTTAATGTTGAAGAAGGTTAAGTTTCCTGATAAATAAACTCCTGACAAATAATTATTTCACAAGAAAACGCTATTTTCACAAATGCAACTTCCATAAAATCGGTTGAATATATAGAATACGGTATTCCCGAATTGGGTGCTTGCAGTGCCACGTGACACGTTCCACAACATGGCGTCTTCACTTATTAAGTTCAGCCTGGGAAGTTTTCGCCTAAGTGAAAAGTGAATCTGATCAGACAAGTGACGGCAAATAAAAACAGAAAATCTTAATATAGGTACATGTATTAAAATTTTAAAATTGATACATTAAATTGTTTCAATACCTACCGTCTGTGACGGTATTGCCTGTGATGGGGAAACCACCCATTTTTTACGATCAAGGATAGTTGTATTAGGTGACCATGCGTCTGTGGATGGGTACTGATAGACATAAAATATACAATATTTGAAAAATCAAAATCTTAGTCCGAAGACCATCTGTGAATGAGCTGCTTTAAGCCAAAATTGGAATTTCCACCAACAATACTTAGCGCTAAGTAATATTCGAATGTAGTCATCATTGTTCTCCTAATAAAGAACCAACTGTTGAAGCGCATGCAGTCGGTTGAGTCAGACGACTGATTTGTGTCATATTTATTAATCTGGCTGAATAGCATCGTGTCCCTCTATCAAGTTCGATAACCACGCCTGGATCGTTTCAACTAAAACACTGGAGTTGCTCCTCTTGCACGTTAGGTCCTATTGTGCCTTGTTCGTAGCTTAGTCGAATGAAGAAATAAATCGTGAAAACAAGTAGTTTTCCTGTAAATCGATAAAGATTCTCATTCCACAAGCGTTTGGTCATTTTGATTAAAAGCATTAGTGAACGTAACAGTCGCTAACGTAAGCGGTTGCATCCCGGTTATGGTGTAAGCAGGGTACCAACTCGCAACATTGTTGCACGGCTGGGCTGATTTAATGCGAATATGTGGTTAATTGCTGATCTCATTCTATCCCTGTAATGCAGTACACCCATTTCCATGGAATAGCTGAAGTCGCTTGTTATTTTTATTTCAGTTAAGTCTTTACTTCTGACATGCGTTTATGGTTGATTCTAGTTTGTTCTGATATTCTTAATATAAGAACCTGGAGCCATTGAGAATAATAAAAAAAGCTTTGTTTCCAAAATTGTCCTTGTTGTACGAAGCTATATGATAATATAATAATCTAATGGTACAAACATTTATAGCAAAAGCAACATCTTATAAACAAAACGCATCATTAAAATTAAAAATACATTTTATGTCTGTATTTTCTTTAAATTCAAAACTCGTCTTTGTATTATTAACATATTCGGATATTAAGATTATTTCAGTCACACATGAACTGCAAAACACATGACCACGTACTTTCCTTTATAATAAGTTATGCCAATAAATACAAAACACACAGTCACGTGAATTCACGTTAACAATTTGCAATATGCGACTGATTTAAAGAATGCACTTTTATTAAATTAACTTTTGCTTTCGATGAATGTACGATTCATACTCATCATCCAATAACGAAAGTGATTCATGAAAAGTTAAAACTTAAAATGTTTAAAACCTTTGTCATTACAAAGTGCACATGCTCTGTTTCTGATTTGTATGGTGGCATATTTCTGCCAGCCACTTAGTCGAAACTTTTCTGAAAATTTGTCACATATTCAGTTTGTATCTGGCAAGTAGAAAATTTTCTTGTTGTCCTCTTAGGTATCTTAACAAGACTAACCTGTCTGTTAGTGCCCACTAGTGCCAACCACATGTTCACTTTTTTTAACGGATATCATGCCTTTTTCAAGATAATTATGTGTAAAAAAATGCTTGTTATCCACATATTTTAACTGACTAACTTGAAAAAAAGGCGAGATATCCAGTTATCTTAAGTGAACATATGGCTGGCAGTAGTGGGCACTAACAGACAGTTTTGTCCTTTAAATACCTAAGAGGATACAAGAAGTTTCTACTTGCCAGATACTAACTGAATATGTGACAATTTTTCAGAAAAGTTTCGACATAGATAAGTGGATGACAGAAATATGCCACCATAGATTTGTTTAAAAGTATGGTGGTATGGTGGCATATTTCTGCCAGCCACTTATCCACTTAGCTATGTAGAAACTTTTCTGAAAAATTGTCACATATTCAGTTAATATCTGGCAAGTAGCAAATTTTCAAGTTATCTACTTAGGTATCTTAACAGGACTTAACTGTCTGTTAGTGCCCACTACTACCAATCACATATTCACTTATTTTAACTGGATGTCATGCCTTTTTCCAGATAATTATGTGAAAAAAATTGCTTGTTATCCACATAATTTAACTGACTAACTTGAAAAAAGGCGAGATAACCAGTTATCTTAAGTGAATATATGGCTGGCAGTAGTGGGCACTAACAGGCAGTTTTGTCCTGTTATTATACCTAAGAGGATAACAAGAAAGTTTTCTACTTGCCAGATACTAACTGATTATGTGACATTTTTTTAGAAAAGTTTCGACATAGCTAAATGGATAAGTGGCTGGCAGAAATATGCCACCATATCAAAGTATTATCCTTATATACTTAGGGCCTGGATATTTCTGGTGCTTTAATCTCCATAAACCCTGTTTAAAATAGTTAGGCTGTTCCGAAGATCTCCGATTACGAACAGTAAATCTTCAAAGTTGATATAAAATTTCACGTGATAACTCTCTCTCTCTCTCTCTCTTAGTATTTATTTATAAATGTATGTGTATATCTAGGAACTCAAAATTGTTTAAAAGCTCTATATACATTTTAATGAAAATAGTTCGGTTATTCCGAATATGAAAAGTGAACCTCCGTGGTGGTATAGAAGGTAGTAACCCATAGGCCTTATCTGGTGTGATCAAGAAACGTGATATCTCGTGGGAAAGACTTAATTATCCATATTCGAAATCGGGTTTAGAAATCCCAATGAATCGATTATGTATTAATTTTAAATCTTTTATTAGGCTTATTTTATACCATCACAAGTAACTATATTGTGTGTGGATTAATATTGATTTCTATTTATTGCCACTTTGAACAAGAGTAGAAGAAAGCCTGGTTTAAATACTCATACCATATACCTTCAATGTACTTTGGGTATATATTTTGAGTAGTGTGATTTTTCCAATTTATTTTCCCTTTATTACGTCGATTGGATGGAAATGTCCACTTATATTTACTTATACTATCCATCTCACAAGTTGAAGTGTTGGACCAGTACTCTGCGTCTGAAAAAAAAATGACGTGAAAGAATATTTTACCTCTCAATTCTGGTTTAGCTGTTAATGAAAACCACCCCTACATCAGGCTGTCCGTCACTATCAATTTTAGCATGCCCTGATTACTATTCATAATCGTCGACTCAACTTTTGGAACCCAAGTTCGCTCAATACGATTTGCTTCTTAATCTGTAAACGGTAAAGATAATGGAATATATACTGTGGGTTCCGACGATGAATGCATTAACGGATTTATTTTTATTATTATTATTATAGTGGCGTGCACTTTTTTCCTTTTTAACCTTTTATAATTTCGTTCCTTCATTTTAGTAAAACGAAAGTTCGCGTACACAAAACCGATATCCTTTAGAAATCTTAAGTATAACTGAGAGGAGACGGGCATTCGGTTTTATGATGAAACTATCTCTCTCGCTCTTCCAGTAATAAGGCTCTAACGTATTTATATAACTTTAATGGGCGAAATTGAAATATATTTTACTGCATACATCGTTGATCATAGGTTACAATTTGGAAAGAAGCCATTTGTGGGAAGGTGTTTCAAACTTAATCATAGAGTAGACAATGTAATTCCGCCTTAATGTATTCCATCCATCAAAATCATAATCATCGTCCTTCAAATGCTTAAAAAGACTTCATAGCAAATTCAAGCATTCCTTGGAGTCTTTTGCTTTATGAAGTCTATAAAGGCTTTTATTTACTATAAATTTCCAATTAATATTTGATGGACCTTGATCAAAAATTAATGGTGGATGGCTTACCTTAATAGTGACATTTAACCTCACTCTTGTTGTTGACATTTGTGCAAAATTCTTATGAATAACTTTTAAGCAATCATCATGGTAGAAGGCTTTTGGATGATTTGTGCAAACCGACATTAAGTTCTGATCACCACTTCCGAGATATTTTCAGAATTATCAATTTAGACTATATACGAAAATTGCCCTGAAAGTTTAATTTGTAGGCAATTGAGCGATCACTTTGATTTAAGCAATATGTTAAGAGCTTTGGGGTGAAATGGGAATTAAATTCTGCCCAGTGGTTGCAGAGAAAACACGTATTAAGTTTAAATAAAGATTATCGGTAGATATAAAACTGAATGGCTCGACCTAGTTTGAACAAATATGGAGAGATATGAGGTAATCTTATGTGTCTGTAGGAAATTATATTTAAATTATAAATGTTTCAAGATGTTCTGTGTATACAGCCTCTGGCAAAGTCAGCTCCTGAAATTAACGGTTAGACACATAAAATGCGCATGTTTCTCTCTCCCCCCCCCCTTTTTTTTCATCATATAACATAATTAATGTTTATTACTTTTAATTTATGGTAAGATACTGAATTCATGATATAAATATACATGAATGTATTCTGTTTAAGGTATGCCCAACGTCACTGTTAATGTACTGAATACTTATTTAAAAGTAAACAGTTATTTTAACATTTCCAAGAATTTAAATGTATTCATAATTAATATTGATCAAATATTTCTTTTCGGAATTAAAATTATCACATGATCAGGTTTTATTTTCCAGAAATGTCTTTATTTACTATCATGTTTCTGTGACATAAATTTATTTAATTCAACATATATAATACTGAAAAAAAAGAGAAAAAAATCTGATTGAACACATTTGAAAACTAAATGAATATCACTCGTTTGTGTGGCTATATTATCATTTCACAGGAAGAATCGCTTTTACTGTCATCTTCGGCATCGTCTGTAGCAGCAAAATAGGGACATGTTTGAGTTTTACTATGAAAAGAGTAGTTTCCTGAATCATTTTCAGTCTGTCTACATTTAGGAGATTGTAATCCTCTGGCGTTATCACACTGTGAAGTCTTTTGCTTTTGGTACGTTTCCCTTGGTGATTTCTTTTTACTTTCTCGAGGAACAATGTACACAGGATTTTTATATGAAAGAAGTTTACGTGATGAGTTACCTGAGGCTTTCGGGTATCTGTACTGATCACGTGAGGTAGAATGTATGTGCGTATCGCTGACATCGCTATTTGTTACAGAACCCTCGCTATACACTTGTTGCTGATGGACGCTAGTCCTTTTTCTGTAAATTGAATCAATGTCTTTATCTCCAGATATTTTGGTCTTATATCCTTTCGTGTGCATATTTCTAGTGTTGTTTTTTCTTCTTTTATTTACAAATTGCTTTCGCATCGCGAAAGGGCTATGATTCTCTTTCAGAAAAGAACAAATGGTACAGTCGGTAGAATCTGAGGTAACTGAATAGGAAGCGTATGGTTCGCTTTTACTATATTTAGGCAACGATTTCTGTTTTGAAAGAACCGTTACAGGCAGTTGATAACTGTTTAAAGTGTGGTCCGACGTGTATCCATCAGAAAACATGTCGAAATCCTTTCGAATGAGTGAATTTAGAATATCAATTTTCTTCGGTTGTTCAGATTCGTCGTTCTTCTCATTACTTTCTTCAACTAAACAATCCCAGCTATCTGTTAGGAGTTTAGTCTTACTGCTTAGCATACTCAGTTTTATTTTTTCTGTTAACGGCAATGCATTACACACAATGTCAGGTGTTTGTCGTATATGGTTCTTACACTTTCCACTTCTACTTGATATGGAGTCCGTATATTTTCCAATGTTTGAACCGGAGTCAAAGAAACGCTTGTGTGAATATGTTCCATATCCTTGGATACTTGTCATCTGTGTCGGCAAACTGTCAAGGTCAGTGTCCTTGATTAGCCAGTGTTCTCCTGAAGAATCCATAAACCCACAAGCTGATTCCCGACCTGAATCCGTCATTTTGTCTTGTATCCATTTGTCATGATAGGAATCAATCGCTTCCCGACTGTACTGGGAAGATAACCAGCCATCGCAGAAGGGTCGTTGCAACTTATGGTTATGCTTGGTGCACATGCTAAGTTTGCAGTTAATACAACACTCTTTATCATTGGTGTGCTGTTTTCCTTCAATTATAGTACTGACGTGAAAACATTTGTAGTAAACTGACATAAAGATTATTCCAAGGAAAAAGGTGAAAGCAGATGAAAATAAAATTATATTATTTCTAGTTATATTTTCTTCCGTAAGTGTTGTAAGCTTGTACCACACAAACATAAGAATGAAGTTTTCCAAGAACACAATAATGTAAAAAAACGTGTATCTGAATGTTTTGTTTTTAAAACTAAAATTGACAAAACAAAATATGTACATATAAGCAACCATTATCCCAATGGAAAATCGATATGATCTTGAGGCTATGGACTTTCCAAACAAATTAAATACAGATGTACATAAGCAAACCAACATTACCAATTCATGAAGTCCGACTATCAGGAAAATCCAATAACGGTATACAGAAGTATATACAACGAATGAAATAATTCTTGACAGCAATTCACTTGCCCTCCACATAAATGGGAGAAAAATCCTTGCCATGTACAAACATTTAGATGATGCTTGTTGTCAAGATTTATTGTCCGAAACAATGCTAGCCTCCAGCAACTTCCAAATAACATTAGAACAATGGTTGCAATTATCACGACGCAGTGACATTGTACTGGAAGGCAATGAAGCTTTGTATAAAAACTAGTGGAAATATCGAAGAAAATGTGTGCAAGAGTTGTAAGATAATAAAAGTCATCAAGATCGTGTGCCGTATGTTTGGGTTCATCTTCGCGGAATAATGTAACGTGTCTCCAAAGAAAGCCGAGCTGAAGAATATGAATTACAGCTGCACATGCTGATTCGGTGGTCGACAGTTTGTCTCCTCTTTTGATAAGAAGGAAGACTGCGGATACCAGCTGGACGGTCACTGTTGGAAGAAGCAACAGTCCTACGTACGGAACAAACCACACCTTTAGTGTATCGTTCACATACAAACAATATGCCGAAATCGTACATAACACTATTTCACTTACATAAAACACAAGTGAAACTAAAAGGTAAAGCTTTAACATCCTAGACTTTTCTTTAGCTTCCATTTCTCTTTTTGCACATGATGCTGTCTGTAGATATTCTTCGACCTTCTTTATTTGCGAATCTGTAATTAGAAGTAAATATCAGAACAAGGAAATGGAACATTGAAAACAATATAGATTAATATTACTGATTATTTGGAGTATTTAGTCGATACGAGAGCATTTCATGAATATAGCGACTTCCGTTACACACACCCATGACATCAGTGAGCATTTTTTCGGGCAAGATGACACTCGTGTAGCACAAACAGTGTATGACAGGCAAGATGACACTCGTGAAGCACCACCTGTCTATGACAGCAAGATGACACTCGTTAGCACCACCAGTCTATGACAGGCAAGATGACACTCGTGTAGCACCACCTGTCTATGACATGCAAGATGACACTCGTGTAGCACCACCAGTCTATGACAGGCAAGATGACACTCGTGTAGCACCACCAGTCTATGACATGCAAGATGACACTCGTGTAGCACCACCAGTCTATGACAGGCAAGATGACACCTGTGTAGCACACCTGTCTATGATATGCCAGATGGAAAGCTTCCTTACATGAAATGTCCGAGTGATCAGGGTAGATGGTTTAGGTTACATTGATAACCAGTGATTATCGATTACATTTAGTGTAGAATTTGCGTCTTTGTCATCATAGGGAAAGTTAGGTATTCAGAAGATAATAATATTCAGTTAATGTCGCCATGTTGTTTGCTTTATCTAGCAGTAAGGCTGCTCAGCTTTTTTTAAACACAAATTTCATTATTTGATCTCGTTTACCATTTTATAAAACATGTTATTCCTTTGCGCGATGGGTGATTAAAATTGCACTGGACTGAGAGTTTACAATTTTTCTTCCATTGGAAAGTGTACAAATTTTTAATCTACGTTATCATATTTATACAGTACAGTTAGATATCTTCTAGCTAAATAATAGTTTAAAACAAAAAGCAAACTATTACTACTCAAAGAAACCTTAAATGCAATTGTTAAAGTAGAATTTTGCTACTCAAAGATTGCTTAACGCAAAGAATTCAACAACAATCTGATTTACTATTTAGATGAAATGTTCTAAAAATTCTATATATTTTTAATAAGTATAAATTATGAAATCAGTAATAGTTTGCTTTGTTTTAAACTATTATTTAGCTTTTGAATACAATAGCCATGACAAAGAGTACATTTCACGATGAAATAAAAACTAATTGGTGCTTAGTAAACCTTACGTATATGCTTACCTTGATATAATGACAAATCCAAAAAGATGCAGTCAAACACTAGACTCGGACTTCATTCTGCACTCTTCTAGATAACTTCACCTTATCCCAGTACACTGTAATGGATAATGGGGGTTTCTTATTTTTTTGTAAATATAATTTCTTTGCTAATATAAGGCCTTTGTGAAAATAAATCTTTTGTTAACATGATTATTTCATTATTTTACAAAACAAATTATTTTCATTCCAGAAATAATTTAATAATCGGTTTGCCAATGCCCAAAGGTAGACTTTGAATAACTTAATCTAGAACTGGGTATGCATTCATAATCATCCACTTATGTCGACATTGTTTTACTAAGACCTTTTGTCGACAGTTTTTCTTTTTTTCTTATGATTATACCTATTATACCGCTATTGAAATAAGAACGACTCAAAAGCTACTTAAAGAAATATGTTAATACCGGATTACAATGTGGATGGCGGTCAACATGTGTCATTATCACGGTTAGCGAAGTAAGACCTTAACAAAGCAACCCATTGTTTGGAGGCAATACGACACGGCCACACTCAGTAATATAATGGATTTATGAATTTGAAAGTTAATCCAGTTTTACAAGGGGATAATTTGACGCTAAAAATAATGGGAGATTTTAGTCTTCTAAAAGTGCATTAAAAGGATGAAAAAATATAATTGTAACTTCATACATTTGATAAATAATGTACAGTGTATGTGCCTTAATATTTTAATAGCGGGACATGATTTAAGTGATATGTTACAGTTCGATTCTAATAAATAAAATATGTGAATGGTAAAGGCTATACACTTTTTTTTTCTTTTTAATGAAATAGGTATTTATTGATGAAAGAAAATTTTCGTTTACGAGTTTAAACTACACCTTTATGTAGGTATTTGTAGAAATCTGCAAAATATTTGCTCGGCTATTTATCGAATCGTTTTTCCCCCACTAGTCCTTTGAACTTTGTTTTTTCTGCGTTATGAACTTAACAGAATTTTTTTTTGTCTACAATAATCATATAGAACATATAAAGTCTTCACGTAGGTCACATATGCTAGTACATAGGTAAAAGACATCAGCAAGAATAAAATACTATGAGTGACGGTGAATTATATACGCTTTAAGTATATAGTCGAATCTGTCTTAAGCGATCGTCAAGGGAACAGAGAATGTGGCCGCATAACAGAGGGTCGCTAAATGAAGGTTAAACATATAACAAAATGCTAGTTTGGTACTATTAAATCTGACCGCTAAATGCAGATTGACCGCTTAATACAGGTGGTCGCTAACACTGATTCTAATGTATATAAATACTAGAGAGAATAATGAGAATGAGCTTTGATATTTGCTATGGATCAAAGATTAGCTGATATATTTGCTGTGTTTTTACAGTACATATACATATTTCCTGTTTGCAGTTAGACATATTTGAACATGTTTGGTAAAATATACTATTTTTAAATATATTTCTTTCTAATATTACTGTAGCCAGGGCATAGAACTACAAATAAATGATTAAGCGTTAATCAAAGAACTAAACATATTTACAATTATGATATGTTGCAGTCGGGACATGAACCTACGATCTCCTCAATCCGGGACGGCTGTTCTTAACACAAGGTCACAGGGACCGGTTTAGAAATTTTTTTTATGTGTTGGGACTTATAAAAGTGAAATTTCTGTTTTCTTGCAAATGCACTTTATATTTAATTTTCATATAAACAGTTAATTGTCTTATTCTGTAACAATGAGTATACCTACACTAAAATAAACATGATTTATACAGTGTTTATATTGCTTATTGTAATAAGTAAAACTAACAAGCAAAACAAAAAATACCAAACAACCTGTTACACAAAATATTTGATGACACTTAATAATGTCAAAATCGTAGTACAATACAGTAAGTAATATCACAGAAACATACTTGTTAACCACTCGATATATCCACTCAGGAAGTGTTCTAATCCTATATCCCTGTATCTGAATCACGTTCGAAATAAAAAAAACAACAACTCAAAATATATCTCAACACTGAAGACTTGATCATGAGCGACCTACATATTTAACCAGTATGAATCAAATCCGAAGAAATATGTGAAGTATTCCCATTCACCTCCCTGGTTTCGACACATGTAACCCTCGCGCTGAGTTGGAAAGGATTACGGCTACCACAGGTTACCGGTGGGAATGTTAACGCTTTTGTCAACAAGGATGGATGATTAAATTCATAATCGGTTTTCAAATCCAACTCCCGGTCAATGGATACTTTGAGTTACAAAAAAAATCACTTGCGTCTTACGAAAACAGAACAACAGAAAAAAAGGGAAACAATTTATGATAATTGCTTGCTATTTAATATCGAACTGATATAAACCTCAATTCAACTGTCATTTTACAATTTTGGTTTATAAGCGTTCCATTCAAACGCAAGCATTGTATTGTATATCTGCTTGTTACAAAAGTCTGGTGATCTTCACTATTTGTGAAAATTGTTGGACAACGTATTGAATTTTTTTTTTCTTTTTACTTTTTTATTTCTACAAACGGGTCTATATGCCTATTCTTAGATATCGCAACAAACCTACATATTTTACAAGGTTAAGAGGTAAGAATTGATATCAGTTGATAGATTTTGTGTAGGAACAGAGTGATGGCACTTTTGCAGCCTGCCGACATTCTGGTAAATTAATGATTACAAGCGTACATATCTTAGAAGATGAACTCAGTCTTGTATAATAATAAACAGTATGATATATGAAGACTTTAACCCTTTCCCTCATATAGACTCATTTTGACGTACTCAGTAGGTACCACATAAAGCCTGATCTGCAGAAAACCACAGTTAAACCTTACCAAATTTAATTATAAAATCCTCATTTCCAGACCACTGAGGAGCAGCGAACAGCATAAAACCTTGATCAGCCTGCGAGTTACTCGCAGGCTGATCTGGTTTTATGCTGTTCGCATAGGTCTTTTCATGGTGTCCTCTATGAGGGAGAGGGTTAAGAAGTACTGATTCCGAACAGTGATTTCAGTAGTTTAAAATTACCAAGTAGTTTCAAACTGCACAAAATTTTAGCTAATATAAATTTTAATCAGATGTGCTTCCCAGAAAATTATTTTGCGTAACGTGACACATCTAATTTAGTTCATATAACCATATATATGATTATCAGGTAAGTATACAATTAAAAAATAAACAATAATCAAATAATTCATATACATGTATACTAGGTAAGCATATAAAGTAATGATATATCATGTTTAATAATTTATGTATAAGATGTATACCTACTCGCTACTTGAAACGTCCTTGTATATATAAATCTATTAACTACTCAATTGTACATATCCCGATAGAATCTTGTATCACATTTTCGCCCGGATATTACATATTCAACATTTCGTCTATCAGTCAGATAAAGATATCAAACTAAATATCGTTAAACACGGAGACTTATCATATTGCCGGTTTTAATATACCTTATAATATATTTTCAATAAATCTCTTTATGAATTATTCATGGAAAATCATAATTTTGTAGAAAATGTTTAAAATCCAATCCAGTCTTGTAATTTACTGGTATTTGACACGGTCGACAAAATAAACAAGTTATTGTGTAGATATAAATCAACTATTCTGTCCTCTGTTTGCTCTATATTTCTCGGGATTCAGGTGACTGCATTTCACATATGTTCGCCATTGTGTCGATACTTTCAAATTGCTTCAATATTTATCTTTGCCCTTTGATTTCGTGAGAACCCGTAGTTGTATTTATACTGTATTTTCATTGAGTCCTGAACAAATATGTCCGCAAATAATACGGGCCAGTCAGGTCGGGATGAAACGTGGTCTACTTCCACGCTGACTTCTCTTCGATTACATTTAAATCCTACAATAGACCTATACATTGTGTTGTTTGAAGTTTGAGAGTATACCTGCACATTGTTTCCCTTTAGTTATTTCAATGCAAACGGGTATGTTTGAGAATGAGTAATGAAAAATACTCCATTTAGCATCAGAATTACACAGATTGGTGTGTGCGCGCACCTGTACGTGTGTTTTAAGTTTAAACATATCTATTTCTAATGAAATTCATAGTTGAACATATTTCTTTATTTCGAAGTAATGACAAAACAATTACTGTTTTGAAACTGAAATATGCATTATATGAGCTACTCGTTTATTCAAACGAGTTAACTTTATGACTACTTCAGTAGGTGGAATCAGTGGCCGGGTGGTCTGCCATAGGGATGGGAGGTTGCGGGTCTAATTCTAGGCCGTGCCACACTCAAATAGTAAAATAAATGTAATATAATAGCACCACTAATTGGAGTTTTGCGTACCTTGGATATTTCTAATACTGGTCCGTCCGTTATCGAAAGGATATCACTCATTGTAGGAACATACCAATCGGAACATCTCCGTGATAATGGATATTTTTTTATTAATGAAATAGCCCGATGTGTTCCGATTAATTAAGGACAATACTATATACTTGTCTACGTTATGATATTCTGTTATTTTAAAAATCCGCCTAACTAGAGCATATTTGTTAGTTTTTGTGGACGATGCAAATTATATTCTCACGAGTGATAGTGCAATTTTCGAAGTTTACAAGATAAAATAATTAAAAAAAAATGCATCTTCCATAAAAAAAGAACAACGCTTTTTTTAATGTTGGAAAAAGTGAAATTATATTTTCATAATTTTCATTGTGAAACTATTAAATATAACTTTGTCTATATCGCAGTAATCAACTAAATAAATAAATAGAAATATTATGTAGTTTAACAACTTCGGTCGCTTTGATTGCGGACGGTCGAAGTTTCGAGTACTCTTTTTTGGCGTGTCATTTGCAGGGCCACAAACAATTTAGTTAAAATTTGTTTATACCTTTTTTTTCTTGTAAGTATATTAACAGGTCTGGCGTCATACCCTAAAGGAATGTTTCATTTTCAATGTATAAGCAGGAAATAAACTAATTTATATTTTATTGATAAGTTATGCATAAATGTGTCATTTCTAAAACAATATTTTCAGTGGTCTTACACCTTGTTTTTTTTACGCTACAATACTGGCTAAAAATATTTATTTTCCTAAATAAAGATTAGTATGTGCGTAGGCATTGAATAAACTAATACCATACATGTTTATTCACAAATTAATCTATAATGAAAACTTCCTTGTAACTTGAATACGACCGTAAGCCTGTCAATGCTTTAATTCTTGTGTCGGAGAATATCAAGCTTGATTGTTTGTTTGGTAGATTTTACGGGTCACCGATATTTCAATCTTCCGAGACAGTTGACATGGTACAACACCCATTCACTTTATTCGGATTCAAAAAAACTGTATACCTAAAGCAAAGTTACGAAAGTATGACTCCTGTTCTCGAAAATGGGTCCGTAGCCGATAGGGTAAAGTCGCTGACTGTAACACTTACTCAGCCCCTCACCGCGTGGGTTCGAATCCCAGCAGGGTCATTCGGATTTTCATGTGAGGAAGCCTTCCAGCTGGCTTGCGGTAGGTCGGTGGTTCTACCCGAATGCCTCCGTGCATTCGGTGTCTTCCTCCACCTGTAATTAGCTGGACGTCGCCAAATGACTGAAATACTGTCGAAGCGACGGTAAACTCAAATAGTCAAGTCTCGAAACTTGTAATTGATTATTTTAATGGAGAAATGATGAAATGCTATTTATGGGACTTATATTCCCTACCACTGCTGTTTCAATGCTATGAGCTTCTTTAAATTATTTTAACTTGTACATAAATAAAATCTCTAAGTAAAACGCAGTACAACCGAAAACAATGTACATTGTTACTGATTGTATTCCCCAAATAATTATTTTCACATGTTCTCTACACAGGGGAGTAATTAAAAGCTTGTCTGTCTGTAAATAATAAATCGATACACAGAAGAGGGATAGGGTGACATGCAATAAAAAAAGATGTCAAATTCACTCACAAAAATAAAAGGTGAAATTATTTTCCTTTTTTTATTTTAACATTGTGATAAAATATTGATTCATTGTCATGTCAGAAATTTTTTAAGAACATTACGGAACATATCTTTATTTAACTACAATACACACATACGTACACACGGGGATGTTTATCTTATTTTTTTTCCAAATTTGTAGAACAATTCATCTAGTGCAATTTATTCTTGATATTATGTATTGAGAGGATGTACATTGTACAAGTCTAAGATGTTATGTTCTGTTCTATATCGAACACATATTTATGTAATAGAAATGGGTGCTAGATAAATCGAACACGAAATAACTTTTCATTTGTTCACCGCATGTTATGTTCGACTTTGTTGTTGTTTCATATGTACGAGTAAATGAATGTAAATGAATGTCACATTTGTCAAAGTTATAGATGTGATATTTTGTCAAAGTTGTACTCTTTAAATGCGCTCCGATCTTGAAGGATACTAGTTCACTCCGAAATTGAGACGTACACCTACGTAAGTTAACGGACACTTCCCGAACACCTAATCTACATTTTGGTGTAAAATTCCACATATTATTCAATGGAAAATAAACATGCATTTTGAGATTTTCTCCAGTCACTGATTGGCTAGTTTAAATCAGCAAAATAGAGCTGGTAGTGAAATGGTCCTTTATGTTTTTTTTAAATGTTATTATAATTGTTTGTTATTACGAACGTCGTGCAATCGAAACCCGAGAGGAACGTGTATAAGCGCTTTGATAAGATAATATTTATTATTGTGACTTGCGCATTACAAACATCCCGAAATCGTCTTTAAGTCACCAAATCACACAAGTGTAAGTAATTCGATCAGAGTAGATCGAGAAATTAATGTATTTTTGTTAGATTGTAAGAGATATCTGGACGTAAGAAATGAAATTCATTATGATATGCGATATTTCAGGGGATAATTCTTTAAGTTAAAATGCTTCGTACGCTATCACATGATTATTGTACATAAGGAAACTGGCTTAACTGATCGTCAAAGTACTCTAATGATCATATTGTTAAACATTGGTTCTCCAACCTTTAAAGTGCTGTCTTATTGTAAGTAAAAACATCATTTTCAAACATTGTCATTATACCGTAACTGATAATGGATATTGTGACAATTCAGTCATATTCTATTATAACATTTAATGTTAAATGTAACATATAGGACTATGGGACGGGTGTTTTTTATGTTAAATCAATTTCTGTATATTATAACATGCATATCACACACGTCAAAATGATAAACAATTAACTTCCTTAAACAACGGTATATATAGGGGTATACACGATTTCTAGGGGACCGAGATAAATCTGATCCCAGCAAAAACAATATAAACTCCTATCTACAGCGCCCAGATAATACGTGTTAAATAACAAAAACAAACTAACCTCTGCAATTATAGTTCCTGAACTCCAAAACTGAGCAAACACCTGATGCAGGACGTCGAAAAAACTACTTTTTTTACCTAACACATGTATTATTTCTGCATGCAAATACTTATGAGTCATATCATTAAAGAGGCCACGTTAGTTATTTTCACAACGGTGTGTGATCTTTCTACACGATTGGGTTGACCTCCAGTGTCTCTCGTCCACATCAGATGTGTATCATCGGGCTGGCGGAACAAAAAGTTGTGTTGATTGACTAGGGTAGTGAAGTGACACGCCTAGGAGGCCTCATATCTTGGATCACTTTACGAATGTATGTCGAGGGGCATCCGTGGCCAAGTGGATATAGTCGTTAACTTACAATTATATATGTCCTCATGGCTGTGGGTTTGATCCTCGGTTTGATTATTCGATTTTTTTGTGCGAGGAAGCCACCAAGTAGGCTTGTGGTAGGTCGGTGGTTTTATTAGGATACCTTTGTGCGCCTGGGATATGTTTAAGGATGTGTTCTGCTATTTAAATTTCCTGTCTCGAATTCCACCAAACATACTTAGTGTTAGCAATACTGAAATACTTATTGCAATTTCCAGATTTCGAGTTTCTCTCCTCGGATCCACCAACAGGATCCGCGCATGTTTATTGTACAGTTTCATATTATATGTATTTTTTTTTTCGAGAACGGTACGTGGGCATTCTTTACTTTGTGCGTACTTTATCGTAGAATTCCATTAATGGGGCCATATTTTTCGTTATTTGCTGTCCATAGTTATTTATCATACGTTGCAAATCCCATGTTTAAATCCACCTTACCCCTTTACCCTTTTATTTAAAGTTCAGTTATTAAATGCCGGTCTTGGTAGCGTTGTTGATAAAGCTTTTGTTGAAGATAAATTGATCTTCAGAGAATTTGAGGTCAACATTTTTCTTAAACCATACATTGACGCATTATGAAAATTCCTGTGTTTAATGGCAAAATTAGTACCGGTGAACGCGTAACATAGCTGAAGGTCGCATGAATACATTGTTAGAAATGTTACCGTATATGTATAGTTTGACCTATTTTACCTTTGAATTTTTTTAGAAATTTGATATGATAACTTAAAGTAAAGAATACTAACTATTCAGTAAACTATGAATATATTGATGTGATAACCACGCTACTGTAAGTTTCATATTTCGTGAAGCTTTCGGCAGTTGCCGTAACGTCCACACGATATTTCTGTATGTATACATTCCGCAAATATCATATGAATAAAAAGCGAGGACCATCGTATTGTTTAAGATGCAATACCTCGTGAACCTGGCCAGGGTTTCTATCTTAATTTGGCAGAGCTAGCATTAAGACTTGTAACTTTTTCAATAAATTGAGATATACCCGGACTTACAGGGAATGAATGCTTGGATAATCCTAAGTCTCGGAAAAAAAGCAAGCAGGAAAGCCTCGTTTTCATGCTGTTTCTCCGTACAGATACTTTGATTCTAGTTCAAGAAGGAAAACGATGCTCCTGTAATCTGTAATCGCTCCTAGGATTGTCGCATGTTCACTGTATTTGAATAGATGCACAAAGCCGAAAAAGAAAACAAGACTCCAATTTGCAGTTCACATTTTTTTTTTTTTTGCAAAATATTCGAATGTTAATAAATAATAACAACATGTAACAACATTAGCATTTACGAAGAAAACATATTGCAAAAATATAGTAATAATTATTGTAAAAAGCTGTAAGAACGTAACAATGCAACTACTTACCAACATGTTATTAACAAGTATGCAATGAATAAATAATAATTTATATCATATAGAAGTTAGACATTATGGAACATGCTTTTTACAATCTATACACTATATTTACAGATCATAATAGCTTAAAATAAAAAGAAAAGCTAAAGATGCAATTTCTCCTTAGTAGATACAAAATGCTAATTATACAACAGACATATACTTTCACACACACACGCACATATGTGTGTGTGTGTGTGTGATGTGTGGTAGTGTGTGTGTGTGTGTGTGTGTGTGTGTGTGTGTGTGATAACATGTTAGAGTCTTCTATATAAAAGTAAAATGTTCTATTTATTGAATAAGTGTGCCGGATAATATCATAAGAGTGACAGAATTTAATCATTTCTGTTTCCACTGTAAACATTGAAAATGTGTTCAAGCATTTATAATAATTATCATTTTTACAAAATAACACTAACCTCAGGGAGTCAATAATTTTGACAGACGGCATACAGCCGACAAAATGTAACAAACAGAATTTGAGTAAAAATCAGCATACTTTCAAGAACATCGTAGCAGGTATGTTAATGTCAGTGTGTAAATAAATAACGTTTAATATATGTACTATTAAATGCCCTCTCTCTCTTAACTTTTTTTACGATGGCTATTAAATTTTAAATCACCGGACGATAAAAAATCATAATTGTGACATGTACTAAAAAATCTTATTTGCGTGATCTTATCTAACAACCTCCCCACTGTCTACTTTAACCCTTTCCCTCATAGAGGACACCATGAAAAGACCTATGCGAACAGCATAAAACCAGATCAGCCTACGAGTAACTCGCAGGCTGATCAGGTTTTATGCTGTTCGCTGCTCCTCAGTGATCTGGTAATGAGGATTTTACAATTAAATTTGGTAAGGTTTGAGTTTGGCTTTCTGCAGATCAGGCTTTATGTGGTACCTACTGAGTGCGTCAAAATGAGTCTATATGAGGGAAAGGGTTAGTATAGACCATTTCACTCCGAAAATCCTACGTAAATCAACGAGCTCTCACCGAAAATCTAATCTACATGCAGGTGTACAATTCTACTTTTCTTCTTTGAGAAATTAACATATTCCTGATATTTTTCCCTAGTCACTTACTGGTAAATTTAAATCTGTGACTTTCTCCGGGTATTGCCGAACCCCTGGTAAAATGGTCTATTGCAACAGAAAACTCGAACGATGTCGTATTTGGCACCAAAACATACAAGTATAAGCAAAAATGCTAAAAATTGCCGTTAGCCAAGTGAAATTAAAGTTACACTGTTACGTAAAGTGAATTATATGTCGAAGTACCTGAAGCTGAAGGAGAGGTTGTTATCAAAGCCGATATTAGAAATATTCTGATTCCAATTCATGTGAAATAGGAAGAAGCTAAATTTATAACTGATACAATCAATCACTTATAGCATGGATATAAGCGGCATAAGGTTGATATTTCCCTTTTAAGCACCTAGCTGAAGTCTTGTTTCAAACAGAATTTATGATTTTTTTTTTTTTTAAAAATGTGCTTGAAGCTATAAAGCTACACCCTATCGATGAGAAAATTTAAGCAGCACAAAATTGAGAAGTGAAATAGTGAATGCAAGGAACAAAGGGGCGTACTCCAATTGAATCTGCCCAATTATGCGACTACCAGTTAGCAACATGTACTTCTGGTAGCCTTTCACACAGTCCGGATATCCCGGCGTTCAAAGCTGTTTTCCCAGAGCCTGTTCCCGGTAATCTGATTTGTTTATCTTTCTGCGACCGACCTGCTTTTCTATTACGTCAACGGTGCGGGA
>CM037793.1:43698367-43714296 GCA_021229015.1 Solen grandis
CTTTATAACCCGTAAAATCCGGTGACATGTACGACTGCCCATGGAATTGTACGGGGTAAATCGTGCAAAATAACGTTTTTCCGAATAAAGGGAACACTATCTAAACATTATGGGTGATCGATGAAAGATATACACGAAGGTAGAGTACGAAATAGCAGACGTATACAGTCAGTATTCGATCCAGCGACACATGACTACTGGCAAATTCAAATAACATAATTTTAATGGGGGACGAATTGCTTACAGCATTATTTGTATTCGTCATGAATGAATATTCAGTGTTCGCCCCCGACACAAAGGAATATGGGAACCAAACGCTTTTATTCTGTATATTTAGTTCTCGATACGTTTGAGTACCATAAATACAGTGTAGCCTGTTCGTGACAAACTTATGTATAGATTTATAGTCTGTGTTCAATGGCGGCCCATGCAGCTTAACACGAAAAAAAATTAAGTTTTGATTTTTGGTGGCATATTTCTCCCAGCCACTTATCATTAGCTATGTCGAAACTTTTCTGAAAAATTGTCACATAGTCAGTTAGTATCTGGCAAGTAGAAAACTTTCGTGTAATCCTCTTAGGTATCTTAACAGAATAAAACTGCCTGTTAGTGCCCACTACTGCCAGCCATATATTCACTTAAGATAACTGGATATCTCGCCTTTTTTCAGTTAGTCAGTTAAATTATGTGGATAACAAGCATTTTTTCACATAATTATCTGGAAAAAGGCGAGATATCCAGTTAAAATAAGTGAATATGTGGACAATTTTTCAGAAAAGTTTCAACATAGCTAAGTGGATAAGTGGCTGGCAGAAATATGCCACCATATTGATTAGAAAAAAAAATAAAATAAAAAAAAAAATAAAAGTAAAAGAAAGAAATCCTTGTGTTCCAGACAAAAATGACAGAGAGAGGCAATGTAAAGTGAAATTTTGCTCACTTTTCAAGTATAAGTATTTATTGTATTGTATTGCAAACATAATGACCACTTCAATAACTGGACGTTCTACTGTATTTGATTCATAGATTTTTTTATTATAAAAGATAATGTAAAAAGTGAAGCTTGCATGTATAATATATATAGATCTTACGAATTTAGCATAATTACGTTTTTATATTAATGTCTGGGGAGTTTACAATGCTCATTTTTATCGTTTGTACAAATTGTTGATTTTATCAAATGCAAACATATTTAATCTGGTAATAAATTTCATACATTTAAAGCATGGAATTGTCTTTAAAAACATCCATCTATTACAGTAAGCTACAATTTTATGCCTTTCATAGTCAAGTATTCATTATACACTGCACAGTGCAGATGCAAGTATCCATCAAATTGGAGCTTTTTTGCTCTAAGTCAATAAAGGTTTGCATTTGCTGTTAAATTCACTCAAGCACTTGATGGACCATGATTACTATTTATTCAGGGTTATAGATTACCTTAAGACTGAAATTGTAGATTAAAAGTGTAACATTACAACCACAGTTAATTTAAAGTATATACCGGCTTGTTGAGACTGAAATACAGTCTCGATTTGTTTTGTCATGTCTCACGTACCCGTTTGATATTGTACTTAAATTGGAAAACGTTTTAAACATACTTACTAACAGATTGTCCCTTGAAACGTTTCTACTTGATCTATAACCATAGTCCATGAACCGAATCCAAAATGGGTTCACGAAACACTGTAAATACGCATTTTTATTAGCCAGCACCTGTTAAACAATAAAATATGTCAAAATTACAAATTGGAGTAAAACAAAAGTGGTTAACGTTTGCTAAACAGTATGCACATTGACATTATCCTATATTTAAATCGCAAAGTTCCGATAAGGTGTGGGGTAATAAATTCCAAACCCGCTAGATAACATTTAAAACTTCCTGGTCAACTTACACGAATGCGTGTCATTCATGCTACAGTACACAGTCTACACTCGACGGTGTTTATTTGTCTATATATAAACTACCTGTATATTTTGCATACATGCATTGACTATCTGCATATTTAAGACGATCCAGTATGAACAGCAGTGTTATATCAATGGGGATTCATCCCCAATTTTAATACCCCGGTCTCGTCTCCAAATGACCGAAATACTGTCGGTGGGACGTTAAACCCAACAAACAAACAATACCCAGGTCATCATTTATTGTACTGTTTGAAAACTTACTGATCACTCCAATACAAAATACGCATAACGTGCGCGTTGACAAAAAATATTCGAAAAAAAAAAAAAAAAAAAAAAAAAAAAAAAAAAAATATATATATATATATATATATATATATATATACTTCTATATTGGAATATATTTATCTTTAGACAAGATGTGCCTGTAGCATTCAAAGGTGGCTGGGATCATTTAACTTTATGTACATAAAATAGTAACACCCTTAACACACCACACAACTGGCAAAATTTACGGTATGATTAAATGCCTGAATTGAAATGATAATGGGAAGTTAATTGCTAAACAATAACGGAAATGATTAATGACTTTCTCATGTATATGTATCTATGCAAATGCCTAGTATATCAAGAGAGCTCGTGTTTAAGTGACATACATGCTTTTAGGAAGGAAGAAAAACACTTAAAGACAAAACAGGGTGTGACAGGAACCGCATTGTTTAGTAAGATAACGGATGTCATCGATGCAGACAGATGGTTTATTGCTGAGATGACAGGATTCAGCCACGGAACGTTTATATAGTTCTTACATGATTTGAAAATGACAAACGTATGCGCTCGATGGATACCTCGTCTTTTAAGCAGCTCTGAGAAAGAGAAGAGGGTTGCAGATTCATTAAGAAACGTCGTGACGTCAACGACACTGCAGACCTACCCCGGTATACTTTTATTTTTATTATTTTTTTTTATACAAATTATTTAATTGCAACTGCACATGCCAGTAAAAGTCCATGGCAAAAGTCAACGACTCTGCCGACCTGCCTCGGGATGGTTTCGCGTGACGTTTTTAAACTTCTATTAAAAAAATTTTAGCCAAAGATAAAGTGATGCAGAAATCCTTTTTTCTGATAGTAGTATCTGTACATGCCAGTAACACAGATATTTTTTACCTTTCGTTTTATGTAAAGAAAAATAAAAAAATAAATAAAAAACAATAAAATCCCGGCCTATCGACCCTCGTTTTTATTTGCTGGAGACCAGAAACGGAACTTCTTTTTTTCTTTTTGCATTAGGTTAGCTAAGTATGCCCTGACTTTTAAAATATTATAGATTTGTTATTGACAAATGCACATACACGAGTAGTAAATGTTTTTATAGAAAAAAAATCCTATAAACCAACATAATGAAATGAGGGTACTGCAAACTATTCTGGTACTGACGGCTTTTCTTGGATTTTCACATTTTCATGTGTTTTGTAAAATGTTTCAGTAATCCATATAGAAAGCTTAAATTCCGATACAAATCCATGTAACTGACTAATAAGCACATCAAGCTAAAGGCCTCAGATACTTCCAGGGGTTATTGGATGTACTACAGAATGGCCGATACTTGTATATCTGCTATCCGAAAGTTACGTAAGAGCCACAGAGAGACTATGATCCGTCATATAGAGAGTACTATACTATACTGAGAGTACTAATCAAAGCGCTGATAGTGCTGAGAGAACAGTAATGTCGCATTTCTTTTGTTTATCAAAGTGAATTTGATAAAAAGGGGTCAAATTTTCAAGAAATTGCCAAAAAAAAAACAAAAAAAAAAAAACAAACAAAAAAATAACAACAACAAAAAAACAAATAAACAAAAACGCTTTTACTTTGCGTTAACAAGGTCATTAAAAGAAATTAAAGACGAACGCACCATTTGTTTCAACGGACTGTTAACAATTAGCATATCGCCACTGTTACTCTCCCTATTTTTATAGCCTACAATTTATAAGATTTATATCATGCATATCTACATCAAAAGGAAACAAATCTAAAAAACAATCGTTCCTTTTTTAATATAAGTTTGGTATCTGACAAAAACTAAGTTACCATGCATATCTGCAGCTCATCAAACCCTCTCCCCCTTGAGATACACACAACTTCAGTACCTTCAGCGCTTTGATTCATATTTATAAGTGATTAGTATCTGGTTTGGTAAAGAATGATAATACGAAACTAGACTTTTATAAAATTGTTAATTTTATTACTCAGTATTCAGATGTTTCATGTTTTCCCCTGTTGGCTTGTCAGTTTATTTCTTTCTAGCAGATACAGTATGGACAAACTATGCCTTTTGTTTTCCAAGATAGCTACTTTTGTTTACAAAATGAAGGATAAAAAACGCAGTTTTTCCCAGCCCACCTTGTGGAAGGTATTTATAATTATCCTGTCACCACTGTGCATCCCCTTGCCATTCTGGTGTACGATATTCTTGTTCAAGAAAAGTAAAATACTTTTATATCTCAGTGGATAATTATTTCAAAAGACAATTAGAACCGCAAAGCGGCATCACGGATTTCGCTTTAAACCTGATCAGCTCGAACTTAGGCACAATTATCAACAATGAACATAATGCAAAACAGCAACAACAAAAAGAACAAAATTCACATTGAAATAGAACTTTAAATTCTTGAGTTATAAGCAATAAAGCAATTGTGTGCAAAGCGAACCCCAGCGGAAAATATTTGAAAATGAAATTAGAAATATCGTGACGTTATGATTTAAGTACAGGTCATGTGATAATATGTTTAAAAGTTGACATTTGGTATACTTACTGCACTAGGGATGCACTTTCATTTTACATTTATTTTGCACCTGGGGTGGGGCGCAGATGGGTTAGTCCCAGGCGGAGGGTTGACATTTATGCTTTACGAACACATATTGTTTTAAGTATATATTACATTATAGAGAAAACAAGAGTACCGTCGATGTGACTGTATACATGCCATATATAGGATTTTTCAGCTAATTACATGTGTATGGAGAGCCTCAGATTTATCACAAGTTCTTAGTGATCTCATCAGGCATGTCTCAATAACGAAACTTCGTCTGTCGACGTCATCTGTCAATTATTTTGTTTGCACATGGATAAAACAAACTATGATTTTATGCTATATTGCAGGAGGGAAAATTCAGAGATCGTTCTGTCACAAGCACAATCTCATGAGTCTGTATTTTATACCAAGACTCAAGAATCCAAATTTTCAAATTGACGTTTTACTTAATCTATAACTACTTCTATAATTCACTATAATTGTATTTATGCAAATATAAAGGGGCTAACAATTTGATATTAATTGGGTTTTCTATATTGATTTATAATGATAAAATGCAGAATGCTGCAGATGGTAATCATGTTTTTACGCTGGCCGCTACATACGAAATTCTTTAAATTGTACTGGTTTAGATATATTAATTAATTGGCGTTCAGTATACAAGGGTTTCAAGGACTGGTTTTGAATATGACTAGGTGTAGTATTATGTCTGTGTGATATCACGGTGATGCAGTGCTACACATACATGTTTCATGTTCACATGTTTAACTCACGTTCACCAGGTTGACACTTTGTTTTTGATGTCACATTACGGCTCTGTCTCCGGGTTGATTGATTTCACTATATTTTCCGACAAAAACTTGGGTTCGTTCAGATCAATTGTTCAGTACGATTTTTTCTCTAAAATTCAGCTTTGAAATATTAACTGATTGTTGCCTGAGCAACTGACAAAGCATAACATCGTACACTTACATGTTAACTTGTAACGGTTTCGCCACTTTTGTGACACTCAAACTATGTTATAATCAGTCAGATGCTACAGAAAATAGTTTTCAAACTGACTCTTTAATAACTGAATGTATTATAAAATGCTGCATAAAAATATATGTAAATCAATTATTTTCAGATTAGTAAAAATCAAGTGAACATTCAAATAATAATATGATATATTGCGCTGGGTAATAAAACTAATGCATTTAGATGGAAAACATTAAAAATAATAAAAAGCTCATAAGCTAGAAAATTTCTAATAATTTAGGGACAAATAGCAACAAGGAGCATCAACATTTTAAAAAAAAGAAACAACAATTAAATCTGGAGCATTAAATCGATTCCATGCAAAGACTGTAGCAAAGTTAAATGTCGCAACAACGCTAAATGTCGCACTTGACGCCAAATGTCGCAATCAACGCTAAATGTCGCAAAACCCCCTGACGCTATTATATCGCATCTGTTTTGTCACAACATCAACGCTAAATGTCGCAATCTAATCACTTTTTTTGTATTATTACTGACCGAGTTTAAGATCCCGACGTGAGCAAGAGTTTACCGGTATGAACCGGGTACAACGGTAAAGGCCCAGTCTTTATTTATGCCGGATCGAGATATAGAGGATGTTTGTTTTTTTATATTTCACCGAAAAGTTATTTAAATATTTCACGAGTGAAATTATATCACTTTGAGGTTAGATATATTTCATCTCTATATTTTATTTTTATTTCATGAACACAACAGCAACAACGGTGGTCTGGAATGAATAGTTTCGCACAGTAAATGATACAGTCTGGTTGATTTCTTTCTAAGAAAATGAATACCAACAAAGCTATGTTACGTTCACAAAAAAAAAAAAAAAAAGATATGCTGGAGTGATGTTGTCTTTACTGTACTTTTTTGCTGCACACTGAGAATGGAGTACAATAAAATATTCAACACCAAGTTAAAGATCTTACTAAAACCAAGAAGATGAATACAAATAATTATAATGTGGTTTCACTTAAAATGGGGGAACAGCCAATTTCATTTCACTACAACAGACCGGTGACAGAAATATGAAATATATTACTCACTGCACGTGATTTTGATATGACTTTGCACGGATATTCTTTTAGAGAATACGTGAAATTTCTTAAGATACTTGAGAAGGAGCTGGTCCCGGTGACCGAGTGGCTATAGTGTATGCCCCGACAAATCAAATTGTAAAAAATGGTAATGGTTATATCCAGGACTGAATGGCCCGGTGTAAGGATAATGTGACTGGCTGTGGTATCATGCCACATGTCTACGGCGTGATATTGCAGTGTGGCAACACTTCATCTGTCTAAAGTGGACATTGTCTCCAAATTACTAAAATACTGTCGGTGGGTCGTTTAACTCAATGAGAAAATGAACATAAACAAACATACAAGAAAACTTTATCATCCTGATGATCGTTTTTGATATTTTTAACAATAGATACGTCATGTTTGTTCCTGATTATTATTTTTTTTGACAGTAGCCAGTTTTAAAAAGATATTCATAATAATTGAATCTGTGTATTGAACAATGGTATTTTTCAAGGATATAATCATAAATTCCCATTTTAAGTTCTTTTTTTTTTTTTTTTTTTTTTTTTTTTTGGTATTTTGCCAACGCAATTGAATAACACTTAAAGGTTCCGGAATTATTGCTTTTTCAATTGCAGATATTTTTCTTCTGTTCAAAATAGTATAATAGTATAATTATGTGTTGTCAGTACCAATATCACAAAACCTATAGAAAAAGGTATGCTAATTGATAATATACTTCAGAAATAAGTGTCCCATAAAGTACAGAATATGTGCAAATTGAAAGTTTTGTTATTTTAACCATTAGTGTGTTAGTATACAATTAACAATTTTTCTATCTCCACACTTAGCGTTTCGTTGATTTTCTACCAAATATGAAAATTTCACACAATGTTATCATTTCATTCTACTTTGATATAAAAACAACAACAATCGAAAGCAAACTCAACGCATAACAGCTAATACAATGGAGCACATCAAAATTGCAATGTCACAAAATGTTTTCGTCAATAACGGTTGTGACCCCCTTGTGCAGTGATGACACTGCAGACTGACACCGTGAACACATGGAACCAATGTAGTTACTTATGTAAGCACGTGGAGTGACATTTCATGTCCGAATTAACGCGTGCTCGAGTACGGGATGCCGTTGTGGCCTTCTGACCGTCCTAGAGTTGCTCAATTGAATTCAAATCGGGACTCTTAGAGCACCATCGCATCACTCGCAAGAAGACTCACCTTGACATTGACAAGGCTCCAGGACATGGTCTAAACAATGATAAAACATGTTCATTAAAAACTATTGAAATAAAGGATGCTTCACCTGTCCATTAAAAATACCACTCTGTACCATACCTCCAGCTTGTCCACGTGCTGGTAATATCACGCGCAACATAGTGTCTTAATTTGGCATAACATGTTCAATTTTATGATTTTACTACATGTAAATAATTTATCAATCCATATGTACCTATTTAGAAGCATTGCCAATACTGTAAAACGCAAGGCGACACACATCATGAAATGCATGTGCATCTCGAATCTCATAGATGCATTGGCGTGTTGGTGATTTTATTACGGGAATAAGTGGGTCATAATTCTAAATATAAACATGTAAACTTTCATAATTGTATTACATGCGATAAAATATATATCTGAAAATAAAAATGTGGAGTTAGAAATGTAATTATATATGTATACCTTAAGGAGGCTTACTGGAAGTACACTTATATTATGGACACTTACTGGAGTTACATCTACCTTAAAGATGCAATACTACAAATATGTCAGTTTAGTTCGAATATTTTGATAAAAAAATCAATGACATTTATCATCCATGATGGATCTTCTGTAAAGAAAATGCTCATAAAAACTCGCCTGGTCCCTTATATTACCTACAGATTATCTACAATACCGTAATCAGCGGGTACGGAATTTCAAGGCAATCGATTCGGCTGTTTCTAACACGTTCCGGTAATTGCCTAATTTTTATAAATATAAATACAAGCCATCTAAAAAAAAAGAATTGCATGGGAGTATAGTGCTCAATTTTATTGAAATATTTCTTCTATGAAATACACATGTTATGCTGTTAGGCAACTGTTCATTTTCTCTAAAGGACTTCTGTGGCTTAGGTGGTGTGATTGTTTGACCAACATGTGTCTGACACAAATAGCATAAACACACCTCAATTTTCACGAGGGAATCATGTTACCGTGCATGGGTTAGACATGGGGACGAATACCAGACGTCTCAGAATCTGTTTGGTTACAGACGCTTATGATTAAGCATGACCTATGTGATAGAGCTCGATCGATTCCGGAAATCTTTGTGTAGATTCGGGAAATTTCGTGAAGGGATAAACGAATTATTTCCTACAGTTATTTAAAAATTTCACATATACAGTTATTATCTAGCAAGTAGAAAATTTTCAAGTTATCCACTTAGGTTTCTTAAAAGAACTAAAATGTCTGTTAGTGCCCACTACTGCCAATCACATATTCACTTCAGATCAACTAGATATCATGTTGTTTTTTTCTCCAGATAATTATGTGAAAAAATGCCTATTATCCACATAATTTAACCGACTAACTTGAAAAAAGGCGAGATATCCAGTTATCTTAAGTGAATATATGACTGGCAGTAGTGGGCACTAACAGGCAGTTTTGTTCTGTTAAGATACCTACGAGGATAACACGGAAGTTTTCTTCTTGCCAGATACTAACTGAATATGTGACAATTTTTCAGAAAAGTTTCGACATAACTAAGTGGATAAGTGACTGGCAGAAATATGCCACCATATTTTATATATGGGAGATTCTATCGACATCAATCGGGCTAATCATTTGACACCCAGAGGCAATAGTTTGCATATCGTCACAAGAAAGATTGACTTTTCTTATTTTCACCTTATTTTCTGTATTTGATATATTGATTTGGGGTAACTAGTATTGCATCTTTAAGGCAGCTTACTGGAGTTACATTTATCTTAAGGTAGCTTTCTAGAGTACGAGGGGTGTTCGAATAGTATCCGTAAAAGTGTCATAACCTGTTTATGAATATGGTATATTAGAATAAAATTTTGTGATATTTTGTGATATATTTTTAACTTAATCTGAAAGGGATACAAATTGCACCCATGCAAATTCCACAGTTACTTTGGCAACGTCGGGTAACGTTGAGTGGGGCAAATGTTTGCTAATCTTCATATATTTATTTGTCTTTGAAGATCACATACAGACATATTCCCGACGTCAGAAATTTCCAAGACTTACGTAATTCAATGGGATGAAATCTTACGTCATTTCCATGAATATCGGAAGACGAGAACATTTGTTTAGCGAAAACTGTAAATATAGTACTAGAACAGCGCTATCCAATAAAGTTTTGTATATTAATGTGTAGAATGAACTCAGAGATGATCCCCCAGTAGCATGGGCACTAATGGCAAAGGTTAAGCGAATAAAACCAACATATATGGGTGGTTCATAATTTCGGCGTTTCATGTCATACATTTACAAGTGGATCAGTAGATTTGAGATGGGTGTATCGTGCAAAGGAAAATATTTTGAAAAGATATAATTTTAGATGTGTCAGATAGGCTTTACAAATGCCATATTCCTTTTACGGGTAAATTGTCCCGCTCAACTCTACCCGACGTTGCCATAATAATTGTGGAATTTGCATCATTGCAATATGTATCATTTTTGCTTTCGGATTTAATTAAAATATATTAAAGTATCACTTTACGAAATTTCTTTCTTCATAATCACAGTCATAAATGAAAAAGTTATGACAGTTTTTCGGATACTTTTCGAACACCCCTCATACATATATCTTAAGGTGGCTTTTTATAATACAAGTACCCTAAGGTGGCTTACTAGTTTTACATCTACCTTAAGGTTACTTACTGGAGTTACATCTTAAGGTGGTTTACTCGGGATCCTGTGCTTACAGACTTTATCAAATTATTTTTTATTTATCATATTGTCTTGTATTGCTTGCTTCAAATAACGTTATTTATAAGGATGTTTATTTAGTCAGTAGTAACCAGCAGTCCTAAATTGTTAAATATGCAGTAAACACACACCTTAGCAACCATGGTAACACGTGCGTAGCATATCAGACACCTAGGGATCAATTTGTCGTCAACATCCTCAACAGCGTCTGTGTCATCCAATATGCTTGTCAAAAAAAACGTAAACAGATCTTCATTGAATTTAATCACTTGGCATAAAGGGCAGAAAGTCCTAATAATAAAAAAAAAACAGTACAAACCCAATATGACTTTCTGCCTGTAGGCAGAAAGTCCTAACTAGATTTCATTCGTTGATACGAATGATAGGACTTTCTGCTAACATTGAAAAATATAAAGATTAATACCGTTAGAAAGAATATATATTAAATTCCCTATTTAAAGGAAAAAAAAAAATTTTTTTGATATAGCTTTCTTATAACTTGACCAATTTTAGTATTCTAGGTTTTAAAATAAATGGCCTGAAAATCCCGACAATTCCATTGTAACATATTTGGGTCTAGTTTTATAGGTATTCAAAATATAAGCAATTAAACTTAAACCTCTTATTTCTGCATATCAATTTTTTTCGTGTACAGTCGCGGGAATAAAATAGTAAATGCTACCATGCAATAGAATCGTCGACGCGTGTAGCCTCGTGAGTTAAATTGCAATAACGCTTGTTCATACATACGATCGAGACGACTGTATTACACAACGTTACTCCATTTTACGCTTTACAGACAAATTAGCTTGCAGCGTCTAGAACGGATGACATATGTTGATCATTTTGTTTCAAACGTTTACACTTATACACGCTCATGGTATCTCAAGCTGGCAATAAAATTACATTGTACATATATTTTCACATAGGTTATCATTTATCATTAATTTGGAATATAGCTTGTACAACATTTATCGATTGATGCAACAATAAAGTCGGGAAATTGCAATGTTTCAACAACGGTCTAAATGACATGTGTCAAAACGCTCAAAGGATTATGGGAACGCAATACTGCAACTGATATGTATAAGTTACGTAAATAAAATGATTTGACAAAATATTAAATCATTGTCAACACTTGTTTAGTATTTCAGTCATTTGGAGACGATGTCTACTTAATGAAGTTATAGTGCTGCCTCACTGCAGTATCACGCCGTAGACATGTGGCATGATACCACACCCAGTCACATTATCCTGATACCGAGCCAACCAGTCCTGCAACTACCCTTATATGCTGAGCGTCAAGCAAGGGAGCTATAACAGTACCATTTTTTTACGACATTGGTATCGAACCCACGACTTCCCGCTCCCGAGGCGGACGCTCTGACCACTCGGACACCGGGAACGGTACACTTGTTAAGCTAGTAATATCAATATGATATAAGTAAAAAGTTGTTTTTTTTTGCAATTTATATGACTAATACATATCTGTAAACTTACATTTTCCGAAAATGCTTCAATTAAGGTGAAAGCGAAAGTAGGATATTTTATGAAAATTCTTACATTTGGGTTTAAATTCGTATTTTTGATGTAACTTCCTTATTCTTTGATCAATTCCAAAACTCTAGGTGCCAAAATAATCGTCTTAAAATTCTCTACATCTCACTTGCTTAATGTTTTGACTTATTTCTTATGAGGTTTAAGATATAAGCCGTGAAACTCTTACATAACGGCAAAATCGCTGAAATTCTACATGTTTAAATTCTTATTTTTGATGTAACTTCCTTATACTTTGATCAATTTCAAAACTTTAGGTACCAAAATAATCGTCTTAAAATTCTCTACATTTCACATGCTTTATCTATAGGAATATTTTAATATGTTTTGAGATACAAGCTCTTAAACCTCCTGAAAAATGAAAAAATCACCAAAGCTATATGCACGAATTTCGTTTTTTTTCCCATTACTCCATGAATCTTAGGTCAATCATTAAACTTTAAGCACCAGAAGAATGGCCAAACATTGCTCTACAAATAATATTCATCATCATATTTTCAAAAATCAAAGGTTTTCGAGATATAAACTGTTAAACACACTGAGGGTTACCGAATTTAATGCATAGTGTCTCGATAGAATATTAACCGTTTTTGAGATATTTAAGGCCGAAAAAAACCCCCGATAATTGATATATGACCTTGACCTTTGGGATTTCCGGAAACGGAAGTGACATGGCTCCATAGAATCTAATACTGCATCTTCAGACAAAATTTCAAGCAAATCATACAAAAAATAAAGCCTACAGGGCTTAAAAACCGTTAAGTTTTAATACGAAAGTTTTATTAGCATTATGACGTCATGTGACGTCATATGGCGTTCATCTTTTTATAATGTAAAGAAGACCTAGAGGCAAATATTCAGTTCAAATATCAGCTTTCTAGCTCTTCTGAAGCGATTTTATACGCATTTGAAATTTGACGTCATTAATTCGAATCTTGGATTCGCCATAAAAAATTTGTCTTTTCGAATTTGGAAATACCGACACCGAAAGGCACAACTAGAGCCTAACATACACATTCTGTGAAATTTTGATGAAAATCGGTCCAGAAATAATGACTGTAGACCGCGTACAAACTTTTTCACCTGACGTCAAATCTGACGTTACATGACGTCATATAAATATAAAATTCATTGCATCCGAAAGCTCATGGTTTGAAATATATACCATACAATTTTCATTGTTCTGAGTCAATGGCAACACCTCGAAATTAACACAAATATAAGAGGAAGAAAAAAAGAATAACTAGATTTCATTCGTTGATACGAATGATAGGACTTTCTGCTACATTTGTCAAATACTTAAAAGCAAAAAAAGTAAGAGGATATGAAATTGCAGCCTTTAACTTGCTTTTGTATGGCCATAACTTAAATGAACTATGAAAAATAAACAGTTTAACTTGGAGGAAATTGCAAAAGTAACTGAAAATCATTTTTTTATAACGATTTATTTAACTTGGACTATTTTTATAATCTATGTTACAAATCAAATGTATTTAAAATGCTTACAATTCGAATTCCATCCTCTAATAATGGCTGTAGACCGCGAACAAGAGTGTGTAGACAACGTCAAGTTTGATGTCACATGACATCATAGGCATAAGAAAATCAATGAAATGAAATATTAAGTATCTTAAATATAAGTAATTTTTTCATGCTCCTTGCAACTTTGCAACATATAGAAATTAACGCGTAGATATATTAACATTCTTTTTGACCTTATGACGTCAAATAACGTTAATCCTCACAGAATATAAATAAGTCTTAAAGACTAATATTCAGTCCAAATATCAACTTTCTAAATCATCTCGAAGCGATTTTATATGTTTTTGAAATTTGACGTCAATGTTTCGAAACTTGGATTCGCCATAGAACCATTGCCTTTTCGTCTTTTCGAATTTGTAAAACAGGACCCGGGATACACAACTAGAGCGTTACATATACATTCTTTGAAATTTGCTGAAAATTGGTCCAAAAATAATGGCTGTACACCGCGTAAAAGCTTTTTGTCCTGACGTCAAATCTGATGTGATATAACGTCAAATTAATATGAATTACATTGCATTCTAAAGCATTTCTAAAGTATACACCATAAGATTTCATGGTCCTGGAAGTTAACAACATATTAAATTTACGCGTATATATCAGAAATAAATTTTGACCTTATGACGTCATATGACGTCAAATGACGTTCATCTTCATAGAATGTAAAGCACTCTTGGAGACTTATTTACTTACAGAAAATCGGTTCGTTAATAATTGCTCTGGACCGCGTACAATCTTTTGTAGCTTATTTCAGGTGTGACGTCATATGACGTCATAGAGATATGAATATCATAGAAATCAAAATTTCAGTGTTTGAAGCATGTGTCTTTAAATTTTCATTGCCCTTCGACAATTTCAACATATAGAAATACTCTTGTTAATATTAGAAATACATTATCATATAATGACGTCACGTAACGTCATATGACGTTTATTTTCACAAAATCTTTAAGACTCTTAGAGACCTATATACTGACCAAATATCACTTTTCTATCTCAAATAGGACCGATTTTATAAGCATTTAAAAATTTACGACCTCGGTTCGAATCTTGAATTCGCTATAGAACCATGGACTTTTCGGATTTTGAAAAACGGACACCGAGATGCACAACTAGAACTGAATATACACATTCTGTGAAAGTTTGATGAAAATCGGCCCATTATTAATGGCTCTGGACCGTGTACAAACTTTCGTAGTCAATTTCAAATGTGACGTCATATGACGTCATAGGCTTCTGAAAATCACTGAAATCGAAATTTCAGCATCTGAAGCATGCGGCATAAACTTTTCATTGCCCTTCAAAAATTTCAACATATAGAAATAATCTTGTTAGAATTAGGAATTCATTATCATATAATGACGTCACGTGACGTCATATGACATTTATTTTCACAAAATGTTTAAGACTCCCAGAGACCTATATACTGACCTAATATCATCTTTCTATCTCAAATAGGACCGATTTTATAAGAATTTGAAAATTTACGACCTTGGTTCGAATCTTGGAATCGATATAGAACCTTGGACTTTTCGAATTTTGAAAAACGGACACCGGGATGCACAACTAGAACTTAATATACACAATCTGTGAAAATTTGATGAAAATCGGTGTACAAACAATGGCTGTAGACCGCGTACAAACTTGTGTAGCATATTTCAAATGTGACGTCATATGACGTCATAGGCATATGAAAATCATAGAAATCAAAATTTCAGCGTTTGAAGCATGTGTCTTTAAATTTCCATTGCCCTTCGACAATTACAACATATAGAAATATTCTTGTTAATATTAGAAATACATTATCATATAATGACGTCACGTGACGTCATATGACATTTATTTTCACAAAATGTTTAAAACTTCTAGAGACCTATATACTGAATAAATATCAACTTTCTTTCTTAAATAGGACAGATTTTATAAGCATTTAAAAAATTACGACCTTGGTTGGAATCTTGGATTCGCTATAGAACCATGGACTTTTCGAATTTTGAAAAACGGACACAGGGATGCACAACTAGAGCGTAACATACATATTCTGTGAAATTTTGATGAAAATCGGTCCAGAAATAATGGCTGTAGACCGCGAACAAACTTTTT